>ML121534.1:1150081-1192538 GCA_003788615.2 Terfezia boudieri ATCC MYA-4762 | reverse complement strand
ATGAAGGGAATGAAGATAGCGGAGAGGAGACTAATACTAGGGATGATATCACGGGAGAGGAGGAGGAGGAAGGGGAACGTATACAGTGTGCCTAGAGGGAATATCGGGGTACGGCAGGAAGAGGGGAATGGGAAGAAGATGATTAGGGGTTTTGAGGGGCTAGGGTTAATATGTGATTGTTTTAGATCTCTGGGGGATGATAACGGGTTTCGAGGGGCTAGGGTGAAGATGAATTGTTTTAGATCTCTTAGTGTGAATTATTTACTTTTCATATCGCATTGGCAGGATTATGTGAGGATCACATGAAGGGATAGGTATTAGTTTTCATCGGAAATGTTGGTTCTCGGGCAGGAAATTTTCAAGGCAGGGTGGAGTTAGGTTTTCAGGGTAAATAGCATGAGTCAACGAAGAGGATAATTGAACGTTATTTGCGGAATACAATTTTGATTGCCAAGTGAGAAGAGGGCCGTCATGAATAAGGAGGAATGCAGAAGGTGGACGCCTGGCGCCCGGAGAGCATTCAGACACGTGGCGTCCGGCGCAGAAAGGACGCCTGGAGGAAGAGGAGTTGGACACCTGGCGCCCGGAGACAGAGGATTTAGACATCTGGCGCCCGGGCGCTATAAGATAGACGCATGGCGTCCGGGCGACACAGGATGAACACATGGCGCCCGGGCGACGCAAGATAGACGCATGGCGTCCGGGCGACACAGAATAAACACATGGCGCCCGGGCGACGCAGGATAGACGCATGGCGTTCGGAGGCAGAGGATTTGGACACCTGGCGCCCGGGCGCCATCAGATAGACGCATGGCGCCCGGAGGCGGGGAAGCTGGACGCCGACGCCTGGGCGCCAGACATCCTGAGGGCTGCCTTCAGGATTGTCAGTTTGCCTATCAGGCGCCTATGTCGCCTGAGGCACGAAAGGCAAACTAAATTCGTTCCTGATGCTCTTGGGCTCCACACCCTCCTGTATAGCACACCCTCCTCTGGAGGTGTGCCAACCATCATTATATATTTCCTTAGTCATTAGGGTCTCTGAACAGCTATATAAAGGCCGCTGGATCCTCTCTGGAATCCATCAGGCTTCAGACAACCCAAACAGCAGCGATCAGATAGATAGCATAATTACAAACGAAGATTACATCTGTTATATTATTGTTCCTTATGGAACACCCATCTTAGTAATCCACCTACCCTTCTGAGGCAATCCCTCAGCAGAACCGGCATACACAAATATCCGTCACCAAGTGGATATAGATTGTATAAATGGTACCGAATGACTACTGTCTAGTATCATTCATTATAAAAAAGCTATGCTAATAATTGAAGTAGCTACGATTAGAAAAGAAAAAGATCATGATTATTCTATGCATGCACAGACCAGGTCATCTCCATAAGTATAGGAATAAGCAAAACCTCGAATGAAAGAAAGAGAGCAGCTACAAAAATATAGTATGTTTACAAAGATAGCTAAATATAATATGGTGTGAGGGGCTGAGGGGGGTCAAGGGGTATGAACAAGGCAGAAGGCAGAAGCGAGGTAGGGGCAAGGGCAGGGCAGAGGCTGGGAGAGCCGACGAGGCAGAGAATGATAGTAAAGATAAAGACGGAGGCCAAAGCAAGGCAAGGCAAAGGCAAAGTCGAAGATGAAGGCGAAGGTGAAGGCGAAGGCGAAGGTGAAGACGAAGGTGAAGGTAAAGGCGAAGGCGAAGGCGAAGGCGAGGATGGAGGCTAAGGCAAGGCAAGGCAAGGCAAGGCGAGGGCAGAGGGAAGGTGCACAAGGAAGGTACACTAGCATAGAGAGAAGCAAGGTCCTGTATTGTATATAAGATGTTGGATAGGGATCCAATGAGAGGGCGGAGAGAGCAAGCTATATATACAAGCTTCCTTCCTGGCCAAGGCTATCAGAAGAAATAAGGTTCCCGAGACCCCTTATCTCGGGAGCCGAGATAATAATGCTATCACCTAAGTTCACAGATGATGCCAGAAGGAACAATGAATAACAACAACAAGGTCAGACTAGGCTGGGAAGGGACAGTTGTGACACTATCCCCCCTTTAGGCTCAGAGCCCCAGCAATAAAAGGCAAGGTGAAAGGTAAGGCAGAAAACAAACAAAGGCAAGGCGAAAGGCAAGGCGAAAAACAAATAAAACAGGTGAGTGAAACCAATAACCAATAACCCAACCCGAATATTGGAAGTACATGGAAGTATGTAACAACAATAATCATGACAATAACAGTAATAACAACAGCGATAATAACAACAACAACAATAACAACCCTAATAACTAATTGCCCAAACAACAAGAACATTACTGGGCGGGGCTAGGCTTCCGGAGGTGGTGCTGGTGGAACAATATGAACAAGTCCTATGTGTTTTCTAGGTCCTCCACTAGTTGCTAGGTCGTCTCTTCATCCCCCAGCTATTTGACCTTATACTGCAAATGCTCATACCTCTTCCATAAGTCTAGTACCTCCTCAATCTCCCATTCCTCCTCACCTTCGATAACCACGAGAGGGGGTGGGGGGTGTTTCTGTCCTGGGAGAGGGTCCTCCACAGCGGGCTCGATCTCGGAGATATGGACAACCGGGTGGTATTTGATGTCCTTGGGAAACCTTAGTCGATAGGCATGAGTGCCCACAGCAGCCAACACCTTGAATGGACCCAAGAACTTATGGTCGAGCTTGTGGGAGGGCCGTTCTATTTAGAAGTGCCAGCTGGAGAGCCACACCTTATCCCCTGGCTGGTATCTTGGAGCTGGCAATCTCGAGTTGTTTGTATATTCTAATTGCTAGGCCTACACGTATGTCAATTCGGACTTCAGGGTAGCATGAAGCTTAGCGATTCCTACTGCGAACTCCATGGTTGGGGCATCATTTCTGGCTTTCTGTAGGGGTGCTAGGGAATTTACGAATCGAGGATGCCATCCATAATTGGCTAGGAACGGAGAGGTTTTCGAGGACTCCAAGAATTGGTTGTTGGCAGGGAATTCACAAGTCGCCAGCAACGAAACTCAGTTGTCCTGCTGGTAGTTCACAAAGGCCCGCAGATACTGCTCCATAATGGTGTTCATTCTCTCCAATTGGCCGTCCGTCTGGGGGTAATATGCTCTCGACAGACGTACTTTAATCTCCAGAAGCTCGCAGAAGCCTCTCCAAAAGTCCGAGGTGAACTGAGGGCCACGGTCGGACACAATGGATTCGGGGAGTCCATGGTACCGGAACACGTTGTTGAGGTAGAGGTTGGCCAACTCCTGAGTAGAACAGGTATCTCGACAAGGTACGATATGTCTCATCTTCGTCAGCCGATCTACTACTATCAAGATGGCATTAAATCCCAAGTCTTCTAGCAATGCCATCATAAAATCCATGGTCAGGTGCAGCCATGGCCAATCTAGGATATCTAGAGGTTTTAGGGTCCTATACGAGGCATGCTGGACAGGCTTAGCACACTTGCAAATATGGCAGTTCCATATGTACTGCTCCACATCCTTCCGTTAGTCAATCTAAGTGTACTCCCTGGCCAGAAGCTCTAACGTCTTGGCTACTCCAGGGTGACCTGCCACCAGGGTATCGTGGTGTTCCTCGATTAGCCTCAGGTATAACTCTCCTCCTTCTAGTATATAGAGCTGTTCTCGGTGGTATAGGAGGCCCTCCTGGACGGTACATTCGGCCAATGAGATCTTGTGGTGGTAGCGCTAGCCGGAATCCACTGCAGTGATAATTTCCTTAGCTAGGGGGTCATTCTCATATGCCTGTCTCACCAGTTGTCGGAGGTTGGCTTCCCCGGCAGCCTCGGCCTCAGCTTCCACATCAGCCTCAGCTTCCACATTAGCTTCAGCTTTCACATGTACTTCAGCTAGAATGTTGGCTACCAGATCAAGGTTTTCTAGCTTCAATACCACCTGATTTTAGTATTTTAGCCTTTTATCCCCCCCCTTAGGGAGATCTCCTGATCTCCGGGTTAATGCATCGGGCTTGTCTCCAGCTTTTCTAGGACAGTATTTAATCTTAAAGTTGAACCAAGAGAGGAATTCCGACCACCTAGCCTGCCATCGGTTGAGGAGCTTGGTAGTTGTAAAATACTCAAGGTTTTTATAATCAGATAATACCTCGATAATCCCTTTAGCTAACTCCAGGTATGGCCTCCACTCCTCGAATGCCCTTATAATAGCCATCAACTTCTTGGTGTAGATCTTGTAGTTGCATTTGGCTAGATAATGCTTCTTTGAGAAATAGGCCACTGGGTGAAGGATGCCTTTATTACCATTCTGAGAGAGGATTCCCATAGAGACATAGTCGGAGGTATCGGTTTCGACGACACACTCTTGGTTAGGGTTGAAATATGCTAGGATTAGCACTGAGCAGAAGACTTCCTTGAGGTTCTGGAAGGCAGATTGGGCTTTTGGATTCCAGTTGAAATGCTGGTCTTTTTTGGTCAGGGCGGTGAGGAGGGCTACGATCTTCAAATATCCTAGGATAAAATGCTAGTAGAAGTTGGCGAACCCCAGGAATGCCTGGACATCCTTGAGATTCGCTGGGATTTGCTATTCTTGGACAGTAGTAACCTTAGCAGGGTCCATCCTGATGCCCTCTATAGTGATGATTAACTCCAGATACTTGACCTCCTGCACATGAAATTCGCATTTCTTAAGCTTGAGGTATAATCTGGCTTGCTCCAGCTTTTCTAGCACTTGTCAGATATGGATTTTGTGCTCTGCCAGGGTATCTAAATAGATCAGGATATCGTCAAGGTAGGCCGTACAGAATACATCCAAAAAGTCTCATAGGGTATCATTAATGAAGTGCTGGAAAGAGGCTAGGGCATTAGTTAATCCAAAGGGCATGATATTGTACTCGAAGTGGCCATAACGAGTTCGGAAGGCCATTTTCCACTCCTCCCCCTCAGCAATCTATACCAGGTTGTATACCTCTCTCAAATCCAGTTTGGTGAACCATTTGGCCTTGGAAAGCCTGGCTAATGTCTCCTGGATTAGAGGCAGGGGATACCTGTTCTTGACCGTTATCTTGTTTAGGCCCCGATAATCAACACACAACTGAAGGGAGCCATCCAATTTCTTCACGAAAAGCACTGGGGCACCTACTGGTGAGGAGCTGTAGCGAATGAAACTCTTGTTGAGGTTTTCCTCCAAGTATTTCTTCAAAGCTTTCAGCTCCAACTGGGACATTCCGTAGAGGGGCCCATAGGGGGGGGTCTTACCCTCTATCAGTAGAATCGTATAATCATATGGCTAGTAGGGTGTGAGTTTTTCTACAGCCTTTTCCGAGAACAGGTCGATGAATTCATAGTATTCGTCCAGCACCATGGACTTCTACTCCTCCTTCGACCGTATCTTATTAATTTCCAAATTTACCTCATATATAGACAGGACATGAGCCTTCAACTTGTGCCTCCTGGTGAGGTAAGCGAAAGCCCCTGCTCCGATGAAGCTAACATTCAGGGTTTTTAGAGGGGGTAAGACAGGGGAAACTGGGGGCATAGGGGAGTTGGTATCGAGGTGCGCAAGCAGGTGTACCACCTGGGTCAGGTGGATTATCCAGGCGGGCAAGGCACATAACATGGTGACAGTGGCCTTTGGATTCCTACAATGCTTTTTGCAATATTAGCTATTGAACTGCAGGGTATAGGAGCCGAAGCTGACCGATTTATTATACATTCTAAGTGAGGGGATTCCGAGGACAATCGGGTATTTAAGCTTAGTCACGAATATTGAAAGGTTTACTTCGGAGTGATCTCCGACCAGGGCAGGCATGCATGCAATCTCGGTGATATCACCGGAGGAGATAGGCCAACCGTCGATGATATCCAGTATACGAGGGGTTTTAAGCTTGAATGTGAGTATGGAGAATTTACTGATGAAGGCCTGGTCAATGAATGCAATTCCTGAAGCTCCGCAATCTATAAGAGCTGACGTGGTGATTGTTTTATCATTGATTTTGAGAGAAATAGATACAACAAAGTGCTCACTGAACAAGTGAGATTCGTCAACAACAGAAGAAGTAGAAGAAATGGAAAATGCAGATAAAGACAAATGGCCTGGGGCAGGTCCCTTGCTAGTGTCAGTAACTAGGCAAGGGACAGGGCTTTTCTCGACTTGTCAACCTCCTTGATCCTGGGTACTAGGGTGTCGGCTAGGGAAATAGTGTAGACAGGCAGGGAGCGAACCTTCCGGAGAGGGCAGGCTATAATGAAGTGGTCCCCCTTACCACAGGTAATACAGAGGTTGTTAGTTCGTTGGCAGTCTCTTTCTTCCTGTGTCAAGTAGGGTTTTCCTGAAGACAGGTTGAAGGGGGTGGCTCCTCCGGCTACAAACGAGGAGTAGGCAGGCTTGTTGGTAGGTTTACTGGGGGGTTGGCTTGGTGATTGTTGTGGACAGGTGGTGGAAGAGGAGGAGGAGAAGGCTCTTAGGTGGCCTCGAAGTACAGCTAATTGTTGCTCCACCCTGCTCACCTGGTCTATGAGGCCTTCGAGTGTGGTAGTTGCTGGGCAGTATACTAGGGCCTGCCTGAGCTCAAAGGCGAGACCCTCCTTAAATTGGTCCAGTTTGGCATTGTCATTCCAGTTGATCTCGGCTGCCAACCAAGAGAATTCTGTGACATAGGTGGAGAGTTCAGTATTCTTCTGTTTCAATGCTCACAAGGCACGAGTGGCTATCTCTACCAGGTCGGCATCCCCAAAAGCCTGGTCTAGGATTGCTAGTAAAGCTGGAATATCTGCCAGGTTGATACCATTCTCTTTGACATATGGTTGGACCTAGTCCATAGCCTTGCCCTCCAGCAAGCCATAGATATAGGTTAGTTTGTGCTGAGTAGTCAGGAACTTTGGGGCATCTCCCTTGAGCTTGAGATTGATCGAGTTCTTCTAGGCCTTAAGCCTAGCTCGATCGCCATTGAATTTAGGGGGTGCTGGGAGGTTCTGGGTCTTCTGGGTCTTAGAGGCGGGGTCTGTTGCGGTGGCGGTTGTAGCGCTAAGGTTGCAAGACATCTCGTAGATGGTTATCTTGTCTTCTGTGGTGTCCTCCCGAAGGATGGTGATCTCATCCCTGGCAGCCTGCAGCTGGTTTTGAGCCTGGGTGAGCTCATTGCATTGCTCACTGGCCAGGTTATCGGTGGCGAGAAAGATATCGATGATTTGGCGGTAGTATATAATAAGGTTGTTGGCCTCGGAAGGGATTGGGAGGCTCCGCCAGACTTGAAACCTGGCTCCTGGAGGCTGAGGGATCTCGTTGGTGTTCATGGTGTCCATACCGGTTGAACAGAGCAATCCAACGTAGTGTAACATAGCATGAGGGGCTGAGAGAGGTTAAGGGGTACGAACAAGGCAGAGGGCAGAAGCGAGGCAGGAGCAAGGGCAAGATAGAGGCCGGGAGAGCTTATGAGGCAGAGAACGACGGCAAAGACGAAGACGGAGGCCAAGGCAAGGCAAGGCAAAGGCAGAGTCGAAGACGAAGGCAAAAGCAAAGGCGAAGGTGAAGGCAAAGGTGAAGGCGAAGGTGAAGGCGAAGGTGAAGGTGAAGGCGAGGATGGAGGCTAAGGTAAGGCAAGGCAAGGTAAGGCGAGGGCAGAGGGAAGGTACACAAGGAAGGTGCACCAACGTGGAGAGAAGCAAGGTCCTGTATTGTATACAAGATGTTAGATAGGGATCTAACTAGAGGGCAGAGAGAGCAAGCTATATATATAGGCTTCCTTCCTGGCCAAGGCCATTGGAAGGAATAAGGTTCCCGAGACCCCTTATCTCGGGAGCTGAGATAACAATACTATCACTTGAGTTTACAGGTGATACCAGAAGGAATAATGAATAACAACAACGAGGTCAGACTAGGCTGGAAAGGGATGGTTGTGACACTAAAGAAAATATCCTAGAAGGAACTAAAATTATCAATACAAAATAGGTTTACATGATAAAAAGAAAGTTAAACAGAAGTATTGAAAAATATAAGGCAAGAAAAGTAGGAAGAGGATTCATTCAGGAAGATAGAATCAACTATGACTTTGATAAGATCTATACACAAATGATAAGAGCTAAAATATTAAAAATCCTACTTATATTAGCCATGTATAAAGGATAGAATATTCAGCAATGGGATGTAGTAGCTGCCTACTTACAAGCCTTATTATACCATAATATTTATATTTCGGACATAAATAAAGAGGGGGAAATTGAATACTGGAAGCTGAATAAAGCCCTATATGGGCTAAAACAAGTAGGATATGAATAGTTCAAGATATTAGAGAAAATTTTGGCTCTTATAGAACTCCACCAATATATTAGAAATGAAGGAACTTATACCAACTACGATAATTCCCTTATTCTTGAAACCTATATCAATGATATCATAGGAATTACACTGAATGAAGCGATACTTAACAACTTCGAAGAAAAAGCTAAAGAAAAGATTTAGCTTGAAAAACAAGGAAAGCTAGGAAAACTCCCAGGTATATAGCTTAAATAAAATGATAATAGTTCAGAAGTCATAATAACCCAGAAAGCACTTATTGAAACAATGGCTATAAAATACCTACAAGATGAACTGCAATACAAAAATTCCTTACCTATTAATCTGGAGTTATATAATAAACATAATGATCATTTTAAGGACACCAAAAGATATCAAGTACTTACTGGAGGACTATTATATATTACTAGAATGACATGACCTGAAATCTCTATTCACATCAACCTACTAGGGAGAAGAGCATCTGAACCTTCAGTAATAAATTATAGAACTACCTTAACTATTCTGTAATATCTAAAAAGCACAAAGAATCTAGGAATAATACTGAACAAACCAACAAACATATACCTTACTATATATGTAGATGCATCTTATGGTGGCAAACAAGTGAGATCTCAAATAGAAGTACTTATAACCTTTGGTAACTAACCAGTTGGGTAGTACAGCTACCATCAAGACACTGTATCTCTATCAGTAACGGAAGCAGAATATATTGCTGCATGTGAAGAAGCTAAAAATGTAACTTGAGGACAACAACTTCTAGATGAACTTGGAATTACATTGAGACCTACGGTAAAAACTGATAGTGAGGGCACATTCAACTTAGCTCACACTTCTCGTTATTTGTGTTGAACTAGACATATCGAACATAGATATCACTACTTACACCAACAAGTACAGTCAGACAGACTAGCCATATCTACTATCTCAGGCAAGGAAAATCCAGCCAATATCCTCACTAAAATTACTCCTATGGCTACTATTAAAAAATGGCAAGATAAGTGGATGAAGTTGGCAGAGTAAAGAAGGGTCAGGAATGTTGGTAGAGTAAAGGAGGGTGTAAGAAATACTCTACCAAACATGTGGATATAAAGACATGTGCGAGGCATGTGCATCGTGCCAAACATCATATGGACATGAGATAAGATGGAAGAAGACATGTGGACAAACATGTGCGAGCAAAGCAAATCATGTATATATAGACAGCTAGATTGCCTCGTTAGAAGGAGGAAGAAAATAAGACAGACAATCACACACATACTGACAACCTCATACGTACTAAATCACTTCAATCTTCTTTCTCCAATCACTATATCTCATAATCCTTACGCTAGGGAGAAGAACCGGAAGAGATCTACGTTGGCGGGGCTCCTGACTAGCGTACTCGATCTCTTTCCTATAATTGATTGAGGTATATCAAGTGCTGCTGCTGCTTTGCGAACGAAATTGTACTCTGGTAACTCAAACAGGTAGGCCTTCAATGATCTCACACTGTAGGCAAAAAAAAAATAAAAAGTGCATTCATAAGTAGAAAACGATACTTGAACGTTGATTAGAATGGAACACTCCCAGTGAATGAAGGAATACAGCCAGATACAGTAACCAGTAATGAAACCCCGCCTATCCTAATGACCATCGAATGCCACGCCACCGCCATTGAGAAACCACAACTTTAGAACCTCCTTGCCTTCAGCGCCCCAATACAATCAAGTATCAGCTGCGGTTCATCGATTACCTGATTGGCTTCCTTTAGCTTCTTCATTTCCCCCTGAACAAGAGCCACCAACGCATTACACGAGACAATATACACTGGTTTGCTCGGATCCAAACCTCCTTCCCTTAAATTTTCGCGGTAATTCGCTCGAGTTTGACTGACGACTTTCTCCCGTGCGCTCAAATAAATGTCTTCGAAAACCCGTTTATCGTCCGAGCCCTCCCACTCATAGTCTTGGTTCATCGTATTAGTGATATGTTGATTTGCCTTGGAGCGAACGACAAAGGACGGGATCTTGTAGCGCTCGCAATGTTGGAGGATGATAAGATCCTGCTCAGAGAATCTGTTATCAACCACGACAATAATGAGGTCGAAAACGAAGAGTCCCTGGGAGTTAAAATATTGCCAGCCTTTGATTTTGGTAGTTCCTGCGCCTGGAACATCATACCATACAAAGCGATTACGTGGAGGCTCTGTGGCAGGATCGCGGTAGGCAGTGATCTGCATTGTGGTCTCCGTCACTCCGGTTGGTGCAACTAACGGACTTCTAGAACCATTCCGTAGCCCGCGAAATGCGTTAATCAATGAACTCTTGCCACTGCCTGCAAGGCCAGCGATGGCGCAATGGAAGAACCCTTCCTTTGGTTGTAACAATCGCTCTTCAGCCTGTTTTCGCTCCTCTGATGTGGGCCATACTTCCGGCTGAATCCCTGCCATGTACTTGGTCTCTAGCTCGGCTTGCTTGCGGTTCAATTCTTCCCTTTCTCTCCTGGCTTTCTCTTCTTGCTCCTGAAAAATTCTCTGGGCTTCAGCTGCCTGAGCAGCCAACCTCGCCATTGACTCTTCCTCCAATCGCTGCTTTTCCTGTTCATGCCTCAATCGTTCTTGTTCCTCCCTTTCGAACGCCTGTCTTTGTATCTCGTCCCTTTCTGCCCTGGTTTCTGTTTCCCGTCGCTGGCTTTCTTCTCTCGCTTGCCTTAATTCATTCTCATACCTTTCTCTTTCCTCCCGCTGCTGGCGCTCGTTGCACTCCCGTTCTTCCCATGCTCTCTTTTCCGCATCTTGTCTGATCTTATCTTGCGCTTCTCGGATCTCTCGCTCAAAACGCTCACGTTGAATGCATTGCTGATTTTCCCATTCTTCTCGCCTGCTGATTTCTTCGCGTGTATTATTGCACTGTCGAGGAACCCCTGTGAGAGTATCCCAGGCGGTAGTCACAGCATCTGCAACAAATTCGAAGACCTAGCCAATTTAAGCGTCCCAAGGACATAGCGCGTACGAGAAAAGAAAATAAATGGGGGAAATACACTGTGCATCGCACCCATCTTTGCAACAACAGCTGATGCTCTTCGAAATAAACTTGCGTGATAAATTGATGTATACTGATATACAGACGGGGGCTGTATCTTGAGAATTATTAGCTGGTGCCTGTTTTTCCAGAGCGGTAACTTACGAGAAATGTATAACACTCGACACCAAATTGGGAGGATGGAGTGGTAACCCTCACTACTGAGGAGCTGCTCTTAGTACTCGGTGGGGAGGGTCGTTTTATCTCAGTATTTATATGCGTATGGGACGTTTCTCCTTCACAACCTAGTTTAGAGATGGCGGCAATCAGTTGTGAGTTGTTTGCAAGCTGCACGTACGTATAATTGGTGCAGGTAAAGCACATATGGAGCTTGCTGTGACTAGTAGGTAGATCATGCCAAAATCATCCACGGGTATGCACATTCTATGGATTGATACCGCTGGAGGCTGAACTGCAGCCTTGATCAATGAGCGTTCGCCGATCTAGTGACCAATGGAAGATGCTGTCAATCAATTGTGATACTTTAGCAGGGTGACTGACATAGACGCCACAAACAACGATGAGAAGCAGTGTCCAATGCCGACCCGCATATTATTTCAGAAGATGCTGGAATCTGAAAGAGAGGGTAGAAACCTAAACAATCATGTTGATCCCAGGAATTGTAATGCCTTGCAGCTCCTACGGTATCACATCAAGGAGACGAGCGTTGGCTACATACTGAGCACCTAAGTACTCCGTCTGATTCGCTAACAGCAGAGCACAAATATGTAGGTATACGTAGCAAGCTGTATATGCATATAATCCATTACCGTATTTAGTCTGTTTGACACGCAAATCACCCTACTTTGTGATATGAAGTGCTTCGACATAAGTTGGAATAGCTTGGTCATCAGTGTAGATATTCGATTCGACATCTGATTTGCTCGTGGTTTGTTTTAGGTACAGAGATACTCGGCACTGCGATATAAAGTATTACCGGTATCACCGGTATTGTGCATGCAGCTTGGAGTTTCCAATTACTTATCACCCGAATTTTGGTGGACTATGTAGCCACTTAATTCTTGTCTGCACGCTGCATGCACCGCAATAATTTATCGTTGTACCGAGTATATAGTCGATTCCAGGTCTCCGCTTTTCAATTTTGTACTCTATGCGAGCGCCCTGTTGCTCTTTCTATTACTGTGAAGTGAAATATGCCACCGTCCAGATCCATATAGGAATTCGTACTCTCATTGGGCCTTTAAGGATCCGAATCTTGTATATTATTGACGTCACGGTTGTGCCCTTTATATATGCTAAGTTACAATACTTGTTGACTTAACGTTCCAGTATTAGGTATTTTTTTTTAAAAAAAACACAGGCATACCGGTACATATCACCTCCATATTGCAGAACGGTCAAATTTTAATCCGACCCGCAGGATGTTTTAAGCCGCCTTTCCCAGCTCCGCTTCAATCTTGTCCATAATACTCTCGGGCTTTGTCGTAGACGCCCATCTCCCCTTCACCGTCCCATCCCGCCCCACCAAAAACTTCTCAAAATTCCACTTCACCCTCTGCATTCCAAGTAATCCCGGCTTCTCCTGCTTGAGCCATTCCCACAGGGGATCCGCGTTATTCCCATTCACATCCACCTTTCCGAGAACTGGGAATGTCACACCGTATTTTGCCGTGCAAAACTGCTGGATCTCGTCGTTCGATCCAGGCTCTTGACCACCAAACTGGTTGCAGGGAAAGCCGAGAATGGTGAAATCACTGCCGGCAGGGTGGGATTTCTTCACATTTTGGTATAGGCGCTCGAGGGACTCGTATTGTGGAGTAAATCCGCACTTTGAGGCGGTGTTGACCACAAGAACAACCTTGCCTTGGAGAGAGCTGAGATCGAACGGGGTGCCGGATTCTGAGTTAAAGTTAGCATGAACGTACTTATATGATGATGATTGCGAAAGCTGAAGGCACCGTACTGTCGAGAGGTTTGAAACCGTAAAAGGATGTTGGAGGTGCAGTCATGTTTCGTATCACTCTGCTAATTGTAGGTAGTTTAAAGACTAAAGAGTATCGGAGTGCGCGTGGTTGAGCACAAATCATCGACGTTGATCATGAAGTTGCGAAGTTGGCTATTAGCAGCCTCGCCAAGACAGCACTGCACAGTAGGTCATCATAGTAAGGTTGCAGGATCATAGCTGCCAGCATAAACGAAACCAGTGATATAGGTAAAGGTCTATATGACTCAAGGTGTTAATTTTACTCAAATTTCGGTTGAATGGTGTAACGGTAGCACATAAGATTTTGACTCCAATCCAAAGTTTCTTGTGACCTGGGTTCGACTCCCAGTTCGACCTTTAACTTTTTGCTTCTAGCACTCACGTGTAATATATGTTTTTCTTCGCCTTACCGACTCAAAGGAATGTATTTACGTTTTGTGAGTCCTTTTAATTCTTTTTTGTCATTTTATCGTTTGATCTCTTTTGAGGCACTGGTGTGGAGTTGTTTTCTCCTATCCTCTCAAGACAAGGATACCTAGGGCCCGATCTTCCCGCTCATAATTACTTTTCTACAATCATCCCACAATAATTTCTGTGACTTTACCCCTTGGGTCTACTCATGTTACCGAAAAGGTTGTGCGAAAAATTGTACCAGAGTCACGGGCATACATATTGACCTTTTTCCTGTCTCCATTTCACATCCTTGAGATTCTTATTGGGTTTTGCGCCTGCCTTTCTCTTACTCTGCTCTACATATAAATGTTTCCAGTCTTTCAAACTCGACCGCATTTGCTCAATTTCCCTCTTGTCAATGTATGTACTATTCAATATTTTATCTGCTTTCAGATATATGAGGCTTTTTAGTTTGCTCAGATCTGTTAAATTGACTGTGCCTCTTTTACGGATAATATCATTGGAGGTTACATGTTAGCAGGCTCGAATTCCTGTTTGGAACCAAGAATAGTCTAAGAATACCTAGTTTGAAAGGAAAAATCATTGATATCTGCGTTTCATCTAGACCTGTGAACTTGAGGCCTGATTGCTCATTGATGCAGAAACATAAGTTAGAGTTTCTGTGAGCCTACACATATTGATCGTACAAGTTGGTGAATCGAGATCAGGGCTCCATCCAGAAATATAGTTTGAAGACTATGATCTACATATGCTCCAAGACAAGAACTGAAAGAGTACATAGACCAAATACAACGAAGTTGCTTAGAGCCAATAGGTACGTAGGTACATGGGAGGTTTGGAAAGAAAATTAATTCTGAGAAAAAGGAAAGGAAAACGCAGAAGGTGGAGGTAAAGAGGGGTGAACTGTGAATTTTGAGATTCCTAGTGGGATTTTTTTTTTTTCCCCCTAAATACTCATTACTCCTGTTCAATCCCAGTAAGAGGACTATGAGGAGCCACCCGGGTAGATTCAGAACAAGGCAAGTTAATCTGCCAGGTCCACCGCACGCGAAAATCAGAATAACGAGAAAGCAAAATTCATAAGGCGCAGAACCCCCATGCTGTCATTAACCGACTGATGTCAGATGACCCCGGAAGGCCTGACTGAATACATGCGTGAGAACATAATGATATTAGAAACCTCGATACCATCCTAATCCCTGAACAGCACACACACGTTCTAAATGGCTACAGTTGAAATGCAAGGCCACCCACCTGGCCTCAACTGGTGCCAGCTGCGGGCTTTCACTGCCCCTCACGCACCTGCATCACCGCTCCCCACTCTTCCCCGCCGTAGGTATGTATACCCGAGCGACGAGATTTCCTCTAGGGAGTATCCTAAAACGCAAAGAAGTGGCCAGCTGACAGCTTGTTCGAGCTCCCAGCATTTTTCCGACCACTACTGTTGTGGCCGCTATTCAAATTCTCCTCCCGGAATAACCCCGTCGTAATCTTATCTCCCGATCTAATAGCTATCCCACGTTCCACAATCGTTTCTCCAGGCGTGGGACCCTTCACCTTCAATTTCCATTCAGTGCGCCCGTCTTTGACTGGCCTCATGGCCATTGTCTGCAGCTCCATCATACGGGCGGGGACGATTTTTGTCGAACCGTTCTGTGATGGCTTTCTGGTCGTTTCATGAGTCGTCCTATGCTTAATGGGGGTTGAGGGTTTGCTATTCTTTGTGGCTACGAAGCCTACGATCCCTCGAGGCGATGGTTTGGGGCCCGAAGCAGGCTTGCCACTTGTTGTAGTTTTGATAGTGGTAGTGTGTCTCTCCAGACGCGTTTTAGTAACTTGCGTGACCTTTGTATGGCGGCTTTCTTTTTTCTCCGAAACGCGTGGCATTTTATGACTAGAGCGTGCGGTCTTTCGATTCAGGTCAATATATGTCTAGCAACGACACAATAAAGTGTAAAAGGATAATGAATTCAAAGGCCGAATTCAAATAATGGGGAATATGTGTAAATTTGTGGAGGTATCGTTTTTAGGATGCCAACGCTTCCCCTGATGTATATTGTGGTCCTTCACGTTGTTTTTTCGGGGGGAAAGTACCTACAAAAACTGTACATGGTCAACGTGTGCCCCTGCTCACTATGCAACTGATACGCTGGGGGCCTTAAATATTCACATGCAGCAAGTGAAAGGGAAACCTAAAATCATCACCACCATTTGCTGTGGAATATGTACAATGTAAACATGATGAATAAGGAAGAAAACCAACTCATTTGATTTGATTCCGAAGATGTTGCAGACTGCTACCCTGAGAGTGAGCTCATGCCATGGCCCTCTCACCACCTATGCCTTTGAAACATGTATTCTACCTTCCTCTTATTTGAGAAACGCCGCATATTTATGTGCACATGCATATTTATGCACACATAACTACTTGGCATATGCACAGCAACATTATTCGCCATCTATGCTAGGGGCCTCGGTTTCTTCCCGCGCGTGCAAACACCGTCTCTTGAAGCCCACTTTCTCGAGCTCCTCCTAGGAACTGAGATAGCAATATCAATCGGATCAACATCGACAATTTGATCGGTTTCCGGCATATGGGTCCACTCTTCTGGGTTAAGCTCCCCCCAATCAAGAACCTCGTGAATGCCAACAAGAGGCTTAAGGTGTGCAATATCACAAGTAGGGCCCATACAAATATGAATATATTTGATAGTTGAGATATTAGGGTCGACCACTGAATGACGTTCCTGTCGAGAATATAAAGTCATCTTCGTCCGAGGTGGTCTCTATTAATTCCAGAGCATCAAAAGATTCCGTGGTACGGCTTTTGCAGTAGAAGCAGGTCAATTGGGTCTTGAAATAACCGCTCTGACATTAAAGGTAATAAGGTAATCTGAGAATCCAGAATTGCATCCGGAATGACGCAAAATAATTTCAAGACCTAGGGTGTTGATAGTCTGGTTGGGGTGTTGAGGTGTGAAGCGTATATTCGATCTTCAATGGCTCGTAGGTAGTATCCTATATGCATTCTTAATAGACTAACCACCCAGCAATGAAGAAATGAAGAAATGTTTCTTAAAACTACTGAGCAAAACGTGAATTGAGAATGTTGAGAGAGAATATTGAATTTTCCGAGGAAAAAATCGAGGGAAAAGTTGCTGGCTCTTGTCTATCATTACGCCCGAAGAGACTTGTGAAAAAACAAAAGGGTAGTACGTACCCAAGTGTACTCCTTATACTTCTGACCTGGGTGTTTTTCTTCTCCAAACTCTGCACCGAATTCGTTGACTACAGAAACAAAAAATATTGTAAGTAAGCATGATAATAGATTTACAAATCCGGAATAACATCTCATACAAGAAATCACTGACCTCCAGTACTGGAGCTTAGTGACACCGAGGCAGACGGTATTGCTGCTGGTGGGTATATTGCTGGTAGTAGTAGTGGGAATTCCTGCCTTGGTAGTCAGTCGCTGCGTGCAATCTGTTGAATGAGGTAATCTATGCCGGCTGAGAAAGGAATGCAACGGCTAGATGATGGCGACGATTAGATGGGGAAAAGCCAGAAGAAGAGACTGAATGCAGAAATACCTAATGCGGAAGTGAAGGGTCTCATTGGACCCTTATGCTCGGAGGAAAAAGTTATGAGTTATTGTTGTTGTCGTTGTTGTTGTGTTTCTAAGGTCGATATTCTCTGCTCTTCTTTTGTCTCTCTAGCATCCATCGAATATATTCTCTTCTATATCTATCAAATATACAGTCGCATTCCGAGTTCTATGATTTCCTCATTATATCACCACAGTCTGCATAGTGTGTGTTTTTCACAATCAATTACCTCAGTCCAGTAGAGCCCGAGACACATGTAGTCTGTCCAGTCCAGCCTATACCTCCACACTGGCCCCAATCCAAGCCTAACAGTAGCCAGAACGAATGCTGTGAATTTCATGATGCCAAATTAGAGCGGAAGAAAAGTGGGTACTGAGGCGGATTTTTGTCACAAACGTTAACTTGCAAGCTATTCGCGTGCGTTAAGGTGACTTTTATACCTGTGATCCCAATGTTCTGCAAGAGGGTACATATTTGGGGTGCATTTTTGGGGTGCATTTTAGATCCCCTATATCTAGGCAACTTTAGTCCATGGGTCAACCCAACTCCATATTTGGCAAGCTGGCAAGCCCTAAGTTCTTCCGGGCTAAACTGTCCATGAAGAATCACCCAATTGATAAATCCCCAGCTACATAGTCAGCAATTTACAGGGCCCAGGACCATAGTGTTAACGTTCAAAGCCAGGAGAAAACAAACCGACAGAGAACGCTAGTCTGGACAGGTTGATGATAACAATTGAACGGAAAGCCTCTTAATCAAATCCAGCTAGTAGTCATTACAAGTATTTACCCAGTTGCCGTATTTGTTGCCGCCGCGTATTCTCGAAATTGTATAGACACAGATATGAACACACAGTAATTGAGATAGTTGCCGGAGTCCGGCATCGAAGGAGAGAGCGCTGCCAAGGCCCGATACATCTTGGCGGAAAAGCTTAGCACCCGTGACGGAACCTACCGGAAGCGCTTCGGACACATCGACAGGGGCCTGTCACCTTTCCTACAGAGGAAAGGTTACAGCAGCGGCTAGTCTTGGACGCCTTGCTCCTTTTGGGTACATAAAAGGGGCTCGTCATGACGAGTTATTATTTCTATCTTCAAGTTGCAAGCTTCATTACATTTCTTCCGCATGACCTATCTATTCTTTCAGTCTACACCCTGGATATCTATTGCTAACTACTAATTGTACAACATAATTCACTTTCTGAAGCCGCAAATGAAGAACCAGGAAATTGGCGCTGTTGCCCCACTCGAGCTCATTCCCTTACCTATCGCGTAATTTATACATTCCAAAGCCACACTCTGCAAGTATCATCACGTTTCGACGCGAAGCTTGTTTGGATTTCCTTGCTTTTCCCATGCTTTAGGATGGGTTTGGGATATCTGCTTGTTCATCGGTTTTCTTTCTTACATTCATGTTTGTTTATAAACAGTTCAAGTGATGTTTCGAAAGCTATGGCTATACACTACTTGTATAACCGATCTAGGAAGCACTTTCATGATGTATCTGTTCCACAAGCCTGAAGCAGCTCTAGGTCTTCCTGTAATCCGAATCAATAGTATCAGGTCCAGTCAAACAATTCGGGGAGCATGGCTACTGGCTATGGCACTTGTGTTTAGAGTATTTTTCTTACTTGGGATTCACGCTGCTATGGTATTTGTGTTAGTATTGGATTCGTGTTGATAGGTAGTCGCGTTGATATGGTTGTCGCGTTGGTAGGTAGTTGCGTTGGTTAGTTGGGTGATGGCGAGATAATCGTAACTCGTCATGACGTGCATTCAAAAGTAGCAAGGCGTCTATGACAAACCCCTGCTGCCACCTTTCCTCTGCAGGAAAGGTGACAGGCCCCTGTCGATGTGTCCGAAGCGCTTCCATGCTAAAACGCTTGTTTAATCAGCTCAACCAACCAGTGTCAGATTTGCCTGTGTCGGTGTCTGGCATGGATCACACTGTTTTATGTTTGATATTGAGCACATAGGTATCAGGAAAAAGAGCATGGAAGACCGGATGCGCTCTTCGACGAAGAAGATCCCCAGAGGATTCAGGAGAATCTAGTGGTTGGAGCAAGAGATGGATGCGGAATGAGGTAGAATCAGATGAGGAAAAGGGGATGGGGGTGAAGAAATGCCAGATGACTTAAAAATAATTAAAGGTACTGGTGAGCTCTAGAAGGAATGACGGATAGGCAATTCGATTCTTTTAGGATCCATGCTTTGAAGTATCTATTTCTCGTCACCAATTGATTCAACATCTCCGCAAGCTTTTTTACCGCAAGCTCCTTCCCTTCCACAACCTCAACAAAACACTATCGTCGCAGGCCATTCTTTCGCCCTTCCAAAAGATTTTCGTCTTGCAGAAAATAAACCCAATAATATCGAGCACCTCGAAGGACTGCACAACTACGAAGACCGGGCTCATAACCTATTGGAGGGATATGTGGCAGCGTGAATCAAATAGGTTCAGTTAAGAAGACTTCACAATGAACAAAGAGCAAGAGTGATATGTATGTTCTATCGTATTCATTTGCTCGACCAAATTGTTTGGAGCCAAATTCGAGGATTCTCTGTCAGATCGATTGAGCCTTCATTATCAAGTCAGCGACATGGAAATTCGGAGCTCAGTCAGGGCATCAGTTGAGGGAAACAGTCATACATGTGCCCGTGTGGGCAACCTTGCAGACTTGTGCACTAAGCCACTGCCTGATTAACAAACGATATGTGGGTATCTTATTAGGCAGCGGAAGTGGTTCTAGTGGAGCGGCGGGTGTGCGAGCACGGGTGCACAGCAGAACTGTAGCAATATGCCTACTAGAGCGGATGGTAAAACGCGAAGTGGACAATAGAACTTAAGAATGCAATAATGCGATAGAGAACGAAGCGAATTGAAGACTTGCTTTGATTCACTTAGAAAATACAGGTCCGGAGCGTTGTCTATATACCTGAAAAATTCAGGGTAAGACAAAGCGCGGGGATGTGTTATTCAACCAATCAGAAGTAAGAAAATGCAAGGATTGCGGATAGTAGTCGGTGGCAACCACAGAGTGACTCAACCCGACATACGGAAAATACTTGCGTACGTGCGGACGTAAGGTGCTTGCGTGTGTTCGAATTCAGCTGAATATTGTCATTGTGGCAATAATAGCTTTGCCGGACAGTGGCTTTGCTGGACCGGAGAGCGGCCTTGCCGGACAACGGTTGGCGCAACAGCAATATCCGGGTGTATTGGATGTGCGTTTTTACACAGGTCCCAGTCTAACATAGTCCGAGAGCTCGTCCTCGGAATGTCTCAGAACTCTTTCACCTTCTTTTTTTTTCTTAAAAAATCGGTTTTCATAGGAGGCTGCCTCTATCAACTCAAACAGACACACCTAGTGGTAGCGGCCCATATGGCGCCATTATACATATACTCATGAAGCACGCCATGTACAATACCTATGCTCATGACACTCAAAACGCTAGTCTACATCATGAAGTTTTTTCCTGGCAAATGAAAATGCCAATGCTCCTATTACTGGGCGCTGTGTTCAGACTTTAGTGTAAGAAAACAGGCAAGCACGTGAGAGGAGTATGTATTCAATTGCTTATCCCTTGGAGATCGGGGAAGCCATAATCCCATATATACATAACATAAATATAAAACAAAATCAAACAACAGTCATATAACATGAAATAAAAATATCAAACAACAAGTCAAATAACCCCTACATGCATGAAATACCTAACTCCTAATCCCTGGGGATCCAACCCATGTAACCCGTGGACATTTTACCTAACCCTTAGTACCATTCCAACATTTAGATCTTTTGATTGGTGCCTGACAGATTCCTACATACGCGTGACCTTACAGCGTAGATCATCTTTTCTTCCCATTTTTAATTTCTACCCTGAGCTTTCAAGTGTTTTGTCACAAAACTTTTCTTGTTCTTGTGGGGGAATAGTATGGATAACTGCGCTCCATGCATCACCCCAAAGGGAATCCATAGTCCAAGAAACAAATGCAAGCATGAGACCGCCAACGACGAACACATAAAAGATCAAAACACCCACTACAATTGTGTACCCGGTGCAGCCTTCAGGTGACTGTCGGGTAACGAAACGAGTAACCGTCAGTTCTTCCAAGGAGTCGTACATGGGGGTTGACTGGGAATATGATTCTTGGAAAAGGATTGTGAACAATGTTTGAAGCATGAGAGCCGGGTTCTCCGTCACTCGAAGTGTGTCCTGTGTCAGCGTAGACTTCAAGTTGTCGACCTTAATTGCATTTTCAGACGAATAATCGCAGGAGATGCAGAATATTGCCGACCCCTGCAATGAGAGTGACTTTATGAGCCAGTCAAATTTCTCAGTTGCTGTTGCAGATGCCGATGTATCTAGGCTGAGGGTATAAGGTGGAGGATCCGACGTGAAAAATTCTCTTATGTTGTCTGTATTGTAACGGCCTCGGATGCTATCCCACGCTATTTGGGGCGCTGGCTGGTCTAAAGGGGCTTCTCTCTTAATTGTCGAATGAGGTGGGAGTTGAAGTGAGTGTTTTGTGTAACATATCGTAGCTGCTAGGCGAATGTTACCTCCTTCGAAGTTGGATAATTCCATCCAGCCCGTATTTGGCAGCATGTGCATGTCTATGCTAGCATTTTCAGTAGAGTTCGACATTGAGCTGTAGTAACTTTCCCATTCCGGAAGCGTCCCGTCTACCTTCAAAACGAGATATACCTTTGAAGGGTCGTTGCCTGACGTTCCTGGCTTCAGAGTAGCCTCACAAAGTCCAATGGGAGTATCTTCCGGTTTAACGTCGTTGCCGGTGCCTCTTGTAGGGAATGTGCAAATAAAGGTGGACTCCACGCGGGAACCCCAGGACTGTGGCACGGAACCACCTTGAGCCGCATCTGCCACTGTACTTCCTGCGAGGTAGAACGACGTATGGCCGCTGTAAGTTCCCCTTGACAAGGATGCGGAGAAACTTGTTGGTCTGAAACAAGCGTATTGTGCATCGAAGACAGGGAGGGGCCCCTGAAGATTCTGAATGGAATTGCCTGCAAGCATAGAGTCAAACGGCAGGAAGCCACGCATTGTTTTCCCGGTATCCCATCCATCCTGCATATTTGGTGCTGTGTCTGGTTTGTCCTGAGCAAACGGGATAATGTTGAGGGGCCGCGTATACCAGACATTTGCCGTATCGGCTGCTTGATCATTAAAATTCTGAGACCACATTGGGATATGTTCTAGCGCTGCCGTGTCCGGGACATATCGAGGTTGCATATCCATCAAAAGCAAGGTTCCGGAAAATTGGAAAAGTATTGTTGTAATAAAAAGAACAACGGCAAGGAGGAAATACTTCAAAAACCGTCGACGTACGGCTGGCTTGGTGTATTTCATTGCTGAAATAAATTCTGACACCAGGAAAATTGGATCTGATCTGCTAAATCGGAGCAAAGAGAAGCCAGTAGTGAATCTGAGGGGGACTCCACCCTGTCGATCACGAAGAACTAGGGAGGCAATGATGGGGGTGCAGATTCCCGATAATAGAAGTATTCCGACACGGAGAACTAGATTCCTATCAGTAAACGTTTCTTAGGTGTAGTCTCGGAGTCATCGGAACATTGTGAATAGGAGAATTGATGGCAAAAATGATAGAGAAAATGTAATTTCTTGTAGGGTGAAGAATACTTACCGCCAGTAGCAGTTGCGGCAAACTGTGGAACCGCATTTCCTCGTATCAACATTGTACGAGGAGAAAAGTCTTCTTGAAACCAGATCAGTGATATCGCCAGTACCGGAAGAGATATTAAAAGCAAAATGATCACAAAGAGAGCCACAGCACAAGGTCCAAATCTTTTCAAGCACGTTCGTCGAGTTGGTTGTTGTCGTGCTTGTAGAGCGCTGGTAGATTCATCGTCTGTAGATGTTTTGGTTGTAATATCTGATGTTTCTACGGTGATGTCGGACTGTCAAGTTCACAACATGAGTTCCCTGTACTTTGAGTAACGTTTGCAAATGTGAGGCATACCCTTTTTTCTCCGACGTAATGTTCCTGAAGATTTTGATGCTCTAGTTGCAATGGGGAGCCCAATGGGCAACGAGAGACGGCCGAACCCTCCATAGACCTAGCCTGAATTGCTACTACTGTCTAGATTGTAGTCCTTTTTGGCCGAGGAGTCAATTACTGGACAAGGTTGACAAGGAGGTAGGCAGTATTCAACTTGTTGGAAAAAGATCAGTATGAACAATTGTCCTTGCCCTTGTTTCTTATACACCCTCCTCGACGCCCTCTGTTACTACCGTTATGGGGAATATTAGTATGGGTGTGGACACCATGGGCTAGGCAAATCAAGAAACAGCTCTATTTCCAGCATTGGCGGTGCAATTGGACAAAGAACGAATGATATATTATAAGCATTTCTATGTCTCGATTGCATAGTTCGTAGTGTTTGATTGGATTACAGCGAGGCGGGGTAATCGGCGATTTTCTAACTGCAAAAATTGGCGAGGGAATTACCGTTGTCATATTCCTGAGAGCACCCTGCATGTAATACAGGACCATATTGCAATTGCCATCACAGTACTTAGTGGAGAAGCAGGTGTAGAGTATTGGAGACCAACATATGCATACGTTGCTAGACAGATATCTGTATGTATGTATGTATGTATGTATGTATGTATGTATGTTTGTACAGTACATATGTACTGTAGGTATGTACTTAGATGCTGACATCGGGACATTGACAGGGATCCGATCATTATGCAGCAGCACAGATCGAGGAGGGATTGACCCCGGCAATAATGACAAGCAACTTAACCTAGCACTTCATTGGTCATGCTGGAGACCGAGTTATTTGTTAGTGGTGTCTGGAAACTTTTGTTTTTTTGACGGGAGTCATAATATAACATCCGAGACACCGCTAGCAAGGACATATGTACATATGTACATGTATAGATCTGCAATTGAATACTAAAACGAGCCGTTTAGAAAGCCCAAAACTGATTGATCCAGCGTCAAATGTAGTAGGTATTGTAGCACAAGTAACTGAGAACACGGAGAAGAAGAGAAAGAATTAGAAAAGGGTTACCTAGGTACGATGCCAAGTCTTTAGGTACGTACAGTAAGTATATCCTAAGCTTGGCAACCCCGATTTAGGTACATTATTTACCTCTAATCTTGTATTACCAAATCCAGCTACCATCGATAGATCGACTCGTGGCATGCTATACTCAACTTGCACCTTGAAATGTACTTTGAAAAATATCTTTGTATATGGTTACAGCTTCTGTGGCAGATAACATCTCTCATTTTCTTGGGTTAAGCGCTGAAATACCTCATTCATTATACACAGGCTAATACCTGATCAAGCCTGTGAAGAGTACCACAATGCAAGTGGGAACATGCCTAGAGGATATGAACTCGTCCGGATAATTTGCAGATATGTACCGTAGTGGTAGAGCAATATCTACTTACTTCCCTCACAATCGTTTTTAGTGCCGGAATTTAGTCTCAGAAGGTTGGTCGGCATGAATTAATAATAAAACAGGATCTTAAGACATAAAATATGCAGCAGGCTAGCAGTTAGCGGAATCCGGTTCGTATGCATCACCTCAATTTAGGAACAGTTGCAGGTGAGTACGGTGCAGCATATATAGTAATCTAGATCGTCATGCATGCCTATGGAAAATTGACTGGACACGAGAGCCTCAAGATATATCTATATATAATACAGACTAATGAAATATTCCCAAGAAAAATCAGAAAGTAACATTCTTGTTCGCAGTTGGCATTGAGCCTACTGTAACACCGTTGCCCTACTGTAATGCCTACCTCATCTAAATCTACGTATTTATTGGGCAATAAATCCGTCCTGTTCATTGTATACGCTACCATTCGAGGATTATTACCGTTCCACAGATATAATTCTCGTAGTCGGGCTGTGAAGAAGAAATAAATAGTGTCTGTGCAGTGCATTTAACTTTGCTGTTACCCTGAGTTCATTAGCGTACTGGAACTGAACACCATGTAACTAGTGCAATAGTTTGGAGTAGACTAAAGTTTTGCGAATCGCAATCAAACTATTTGAAATAAGTTGGAATCGAGAAAATTTTCCTAGCTATAGGCCTGATGAGACATGACATCATTGAAGTATCCACACTGGCACCCCTGCTAGAGTAATATAGTGGTTAGAGACTACTAACCAAGAGAGGGTGAAGCTTAATATATGATGATGATAAGTGGTGTAGTATGAACCTTTGCCTTTGTTTACATGTATATGTTTCGGCCCAGTCACGACAGAGGACTTTTCATGATATGACCGTTGTACTCGCTACAACCACATAAAATGGACTAGACCGGTCCAGTGAAGCTAGCAGGGCCAATATTGGTTCGGAAAATAAGAAGTGGGGTTGAACAACTCCACTCGGTGTGGCATGATTTGGGTAAGACATCGGGGAAGCCGAATGAAGCATTTTCAATTTGACAAGCGCCCCCCGAAGTAAATCTTTAGCTGAGGTGAGTGTGGTTTGGTAGCCAAGAAGTGGTGGTAGCGGTCCCGAGATCGGTAAGTATGGATGTACTATCAAGCGGGATAGCTTCGATACGTTCCCAGAAACGTAGCACTTTTGGTTTGTTCATGCTTGAGTCCAGTAGACTGGAGATTCCTTCCTCACCCACGCTATAGTAACAAATGAAAACATGATGATGACCAGTATACTGCTCAATCTTACGGAGTATATATAAAATAATAAGGTTATAAATATGAAATTATCAATAATGCTCGATAATTTAGCAGATATAGTAGTCGCTAATCATTATGGATACCCAAAGCATATCTCTCATTGCTAACTGATGTAGAAACTCATCAAAAAGTGCAGTGATGACGTTAAAATCATAACACCACCAGATGATATTAAACATGGCCTCTTGTCGAATAATCAAAAATTCGCTTTCCAGTACCCTCCCGCTCTTCCTCCCCATCTAATAACTCCGGACCTGCCCATACTCATTCATCATCAGCTCACGCCCCGCACCCACAATATACTTTACCCTGCCACTCGCTGTCCAAATATCCACTCCGTCTGGTCCCCACCTCTTCTCCATCTCTAGTCTATGCTTGCTCTTCGGCTTTCCCTCCTTCAGCCTCAAGACCTCAAAAAACACATATGCCCCATAAAACACCCTGCTTGTATTTCCTGCTAGTGCACCTGTCTTGGACCGGAAATCGGACAACTGCTTGCTTTGGATTTTGACATCTTGGCCCAATAGGGCTGCAATGTCGCGGAGGAATTGAGCCTGCGTTACCCCAGGCTGGCGGAGGTGAGCAGAGATTTTACGGCGGACTTCGTCGCACGAATCAAAGACAGGGATGATGTCGTCATCTGATTCGGCGATATCTGAATCCACGATCTCGAGCGGGTGCCCGGCAGCAGACCCGGGCTCGACGTCATCTCCGGCACTTGCTACTGCTGCAGTCTTGGTCACGGGCTTCTCTATAGGCGCTGGCATCGGTAAACCGGCTGCTTCCCGGGCTTGAAAGAACCGCGTAGCACCCTCAAAGGCTTTATACTTTGCTCCTGACTGTGCGCCCCGTAGCTTCATGAATCGTACGAAGGTGCCTGGCGGTGCGTTGATGGCGCGTTGGAAGGTAGCGGCCTCCATGCCGCTATTTTCGACAACTGTTAGGTACGGGAAATGTCAATCATTTGTTAGAGAAAGCTAAACGTGGCCTGGGAACGGGTCCAGGGAAGGGAGATGTATATCTAGAGGGCGGGAAACAAACAGGTTTTGATTTTGCGTCGGATTTCATCACAGTTCCATGTGTATGTGATGTCTTCATCCCAGTTGATTTCTATGGGTTCTTCCTCCTTTTGCAATTGTTGTTGCTCACCATCATTCACCGCATCATTCTCCACATCATTCTTCGCATCGTCACAACTCTTTTTATCTTGCTTCTTCATATTTGGTTCAGTTCTAGCACTGCTTTTGCCCCGACTCTTAGCAGCCCCATCATTCCCTTTTCCCACCACTAGTACTGCCTTCTTCCCGCTAGCCCTCGCTGGGTTCAAAATCCCTGCTTCCTCCACCGCCTTCTTTTTTTCCTCATCCAAATTCTCCTCGACCCACACCTTCATCTCCTTCTTTACAACCCCCGGATCAATCTCGTCCAGTTCCAACGCTTTCTTCCCCCTCGCAAAAACCTCGATTCCCTCTGGACCGATCACCGCCCCGCCTGACATGAGATCCTTTCGCTTCCACGTCTCCGCCGCAATCAGGGCTATGCGGAAGGATTTGAGTTTCGGATCATCAGGGGGGATGTTGGCAATGACTGAGACATCGTGGAACACGCGTCGGTTGGTGTTTGGAGGTGGTGGAGAGGACATTTGACTGGGATATGAAAGGATAAGTCCGGGGTACCTTACCGACCTGCCGGATATATATTGCTGGTCAGCATGGGAGGTACTTATGCATGTTAATTGATTTT
Organism: Terfezia boudieri ATCC MYA-4762; assembly: GCA_003788615.2. Classification (NCBI taxonomy): domain Eukaryota; kingdom Fungi; phylum Ascomycota; class Pezizomycetes; order Pezizales; family Pezizaceae; genus Terfezia; species Terfezia boudieri. The sequence goes on along the minus strand of ML121534.1, from coordinate 1,164,792 downwards.
GTGTGACGCGTTCACAAATTCCTCAAGTGACGCGCTAGGGGAGTAATATTATATTAATGTAAAAATACCGTAGGTATACGTACAATACGTATGTATATATGTGCGTACTTGGTTGGTTGTGGCGTAGATATAGATAATTTACAGGCACAGGAACACTGTTTGTCATATAAGGGGAGAGACTATGGAGAGATGATTGCAAAGGGCATCCAGCGATGATTTATATATACTTGTATTTATTGACTGCTTTTGCCAAGTTCTACCATTCGATGAGGGGTACGGTAGGTATGTAGGCCCGTGCCCGACTGACGCAGGTATGCTCGAGTAGGATTGAAGATGACTGGTTATCTTTGTCGACACGTGCATCGTACTTTCCCACAAAGACCCTGTACTTACTTATGCACCTTTTAGGGCATGATAATCTGATTCATTGAAAAATCAGAGGAGCCCTGTGTGAGGTAATCGGGGTTTGAATATATATGTCCGGATACTTCTGGAGACATCTCTGCCTCATCCTCTGAGCCCATGGCACCGATGTCAACGGCAACAACATCTGGGACAAGACCAAGGAAGGCTGCTACATCGCCGACTGCTATGTGAAGACCAGTCAAATCTTGTATTCTCAAAGGCAATATTTTCGTCGCTGGTAATAGATCTAGACATTGTACTGCCAGAGTAAACGCAGTTGGAAATAATGCGAGAATCACATTCTCTCCTTGCCTTTTAACTATAGTAATGGCCACGAAACCGCCCTAGGTATAGCTATATGTATACATATACATAAATTGTAGTAAATTAAGTAGCATAACACCTTTCGGGGCGGATACCTGAGATACTTGCGTTCTTCCAGATTTTACGAATGAGCCGAGCATTGTGCAGGTACATCTGTACTGGAGGATAGCATAGATAGATACGATGATGTTATGATACACACCTTTCACAGTGAATACGAATCATATCATTGTACATGTACTTATGTAATTAATAGATATTCAGTACATTGCCACATTGTCGGGTACCTAGTTTTATTCAACCGTTGCCTCCATATTTATAGATACAGTAGATATTAGCCTAATAACGTTTGATGAGTACGCCTTAGTTAAGAAGTAGCTAAAGCAATCTATCTCTGGAGGTGATATATCTAGGTATATTGTCTACGAGTTCGAGGTGTCTGGGGATACTGTAGATATGACAAGACTGTCCAAATAGGCATGTGTAGTTCCCACCTGGTGGCCTTGGTGTACTTTGTATACTTATCGGTACGTGAGCTGATTTCTCCGGTAGATCATGCAGAGCGTGGGAGACATCTGCAGCGCTAGGGCGCAATAACTTTCCTCCTACGAAATGCATGTATCTGTATGTCACCGGAAGATGGTTATCCGGTTGATTTGGCTGCTCCGGAGAAACCATAGTTATAGTAGAGTACTCTCTCTCTGTGTTCTCAGTTTTACTCCAAAAACTACTACTTTGGAAAATTCGACAATGCGCTCAATTGTTTAGTCCTTCTAGAATCATGCTATTTACGGAGGAGCGGTTTTGCCAAAAGCTCTCTCCGCGTCTTATTCTCCTAATCATCCTTACATTGTACTTTCTCATGCATTGGTGCACCCGAATGTTTTAGTTACAAAATTGTAAATACAATCACCTCCGACATATTTGCCACATGCATCCCGGTTCTAGCCATTTTGGGGACTTCCAGATCCACTCAGTTTTAGTTGTATTTGTATGGTGGCGCTTGAACTGAATAGGGCCTTGAGCCCGAAGGCGCTTTGCTGTGTTTTCTGAGATCGGACCTTGTCTTTTGGGTGCCATGTTGGGACAAGCGTTCATAGAGGTAAAGGTGATGTTGTGTACTAAACATGCATAGGTAAAGGCGTTAAAACACTCTACCTTCCACAATCAAATAACATTAAACCCAAATGATAGCTTGGATTTCATATCTAATTTGTAATGATCTTATACAGAATATAGAACATCTTTTTTAATGAATCTACATACTTAGTATGTGTACTCCGTGAATTGATTTCCAGATATAGACTACTAATTACAATCAAGTTGCATAGCGAGCACCTTGGCAACTTGCCGCCCACTCTGATTGGCCAGTCTCCCTATGACAATTACAACTGAACTCCAAACTCGAGTGCATTTACGAGAAGAATTGAGATTGAAATTGCCTTCAGCGCCATTAGCCATCGGACAAACCAGATATCCGACATCATCGTTATCACATGAGCCAAACCCCACAAAATTCAAAGATCTTACCCCTTAATTTCATCGTATCTAACGTACGGACATCGCAAGACCCCCCGATCCCAACATCCATATATCCTCCAACGCGACATATCTCTCCAACTTCCAAGCCGACATTTCCCTTCCAACCCAATGTCCACAATAGCCACCTTCCTCTTAGGCTAAATATGAACACTATATAATGGCAATGAGATTTTTTTTTTTTTATTTGGAGTCTGTACATCTATAGAGCCTAAGGCTATGAGATGAACGGCAATGAGATATCTCTTTGTTCGAGGCATTTGGAGAAAACTTGTCAGATATTATAGGATGGCAATGCAAGGGGTGGTCACTTGTTAATCTCAATTTTTTTAAGGTTAGTTCATTCCTGCCAAGACACTTGCCAACTACAATTTCCATAATTGTAATTACCTCTAGTATTGGCTGCCAAATCAATTTTGACTATTAGGTAGTTGTAGTCATATGATTTTCTTATCTTGCTGAGGGGGAGACCAGATAGCGAGCGTGAAGGGTTTTCATTTGGTTCGGGAGGCTGGGCGTTTATGCAGCCCGTTGGTCCGTGGGTGTACCGAGTCTTTTAAGATGAGGGAACGGGACCGTCTCATAGCCTTAGGCTTCACAGACTCAAAAAAAAAAAAAAATCATATGATTTTATGCATTTTATACATTCTCGATCCACGTTTACTGGCTTCAGCAAATATGTAGTAAAATATATAGGCATAAGTAACTCTAGGCGTTTACTTAAAGTGTAGGCCTACAAACCTATAGATCCTCTAAGATATATTGTAGTCCTAACAATATAGCTTTTACCTGAGCTGAAATTAAAACCAAGCACAAGAGTGAAAGACTCCATTTTTGTAAGATCACACATGCCTATCTAGCAAAGCTGTAAACAGAATTCGATCTCACACTGTAGGCAAAAAAACTAAGCGCATGTGTAGGTAGAAAACGATACATAGAATGGAACACTGCCAGGAATGAATATAGCCAAATGCAGTAACGAAACCCCGCCTATCCTAATGATCCCCCCCTGTCCTAATGACTCTCGCCTATCCTAATGACTATCGAATACCGCGCCACCTCCATCGAGATCCCACAGCTGCAGACAACCTTCAGGACATCCTTGCCTTCACTGCCTCAAGACATTTAAGTACCATCTGCGGTTCATCGATTAACTGATTGGCTTTCTTTAGCTTCTTCATTTCCCCCTGAACAAGAGCCACCAACGCATCACATGAGACAATATACACTGGTTTGCTTGGATCCAAACCTCCTTCCCTTAAATTCTCGCGGTAATTCGCTCGGGTTTGACTGACGACTTTCTCCCGTGCGCTCAAATAAATCTCATTGAAATCCCGTTCATCGTCCGAGCCCTCCCAGTCAAAGTCTTGGTTCATCGTATTAATGATATTTTGATTTGCCTTGGAGCGAACGATAAAGGACGGAATCTTGTAGCGCTCGCAATGCTGGAGGATGATAAGATCCTGCTCAGAGAATCTGTTATCAACTACGACAATAATGAGGTCGAATACGAAGAGTCCCTGGGAGTTAAAATATTGCCAGCCTTTGATATTGATAGTTCCTGCGCCTGGAACATCATACCATACAAAGCGATTACGTGGAGGCTCTGTGGCAGGATCGGGGTAGGCAGTGATCTGCACAGTGGTCTCCGTCACTCCGGTTGGTGCAACTAACGAACTTTTGGAACCATTCCGTAGCCCGCGAAATGCGTTAATCAATGAACTCTTGCCACTGCCTGCAAGGCCGGCGATGGCGCAATGGAAGAACCCTTCCTTTGGTTGTAACAATTGCTCTTCAGCCTGTTTTCGCTCCTCTGGTGTGGGCCATACTTCCGGCTGAATCCCTGCCATGTACTTGGTCTCTAGCTCGGCTTGCTTGCGGTTCAATTCTTCCCTATCTCTCCTGGCTTCCTCTTCTTGCTCCTGAAGAATCCTCTGGGCTTCAGCTTCCTGAGCAGCCAACTTTGCCTTTGACTCTTCCTCCAATCTCCGCTTCTCTTGTTCATGTCTCAATCGTTCTTGTTCTGCCCTTTCCAATGCCTGTCTTTGTATCTTGTCCCTTTCTGCCTTGGCTTCTGCTTCCCTACGCTCATTTTCCTCTCTTGCTTGTCTTAATTCATTCTCATGCCTTTCTCTTTCCTCCCGCTGCTGGCGCTCGTTGCGCTCCCGTTCTTCCCGTGCTCTCTGTTCCGCCTCTTGTTTCATCCTCTCTTGCGCCTTGCGATTCTCTCGCTCCATGCGCTCCCGTTCTTCCCGTGCTCTCTGTTCCGCCTCTTGTCTCATCCTCTCTTGCGCCTCGCGGTGCTCTCGCTCCATGCGCTCACGTTCATTGCGTTGATGTCTTTCCCATTCTTCGTGTGCATGATGATGATGGTGCTGTCGGGGAGTCCCTGTTAGAGCATTCCAGGCGGTAGTCACAGCGTCTGCAATAAATTCGAAGGCCTAGGCAATCCAAGCCTTACGCCTACGGACATTGAAAATACACAACAAGCGCTTACGAGAAAAATAAAAGAAGTGGGGGAAGTACACTGTGTGTTGCACCCATCTTTGCAAATAATAGCTGCTGATCTTCGAAAAAAATATATCGATATACAGGCCACGGCTATATCTTCAGAATTAGTAGCTGGTACCTGTTTTTTCCAGAGCGGTAACTTACGAGAAATGTAAAAACGTCGAGACCAAATTGAGAGGGTAAAGTGATAATAACTATGGGATGCTTTGGAGCTGCTTTGAGTGCTCAGGTGGTGTGTATATAAGTATTTATATACGTTTCTCCTTCGCCAACACGTATAATTGGTACTAGTTATGGAGACTTGCTCATCCAACAGCAGATCATGCCAAAATCAACCACGGATATGCACATCCTGGGATTGATACCGCTGGGGGCCTGAACTGTAAGTAGGTAGCCTTGGTTAATGTACATTCGCCAATCCAGTGACCAATTAAAGATGCCGTGTCATCAGTTGTGATAACAATTCAGTCCGACATAGACGCATGGGCGCCGATAAGAAGCATCGTAATAAGGCAATGACCAATGCCGAGCCGCATATGATGCTGGAATTTGAAAGAAAGGTATAAACCTAAACCTACTTATACATACAACCATGTTGATTCCGGGCATTGTAATGCCCCGCAGCTCCTTGCAAATAGAGCAGCTACCGGTATCTACAGTACATACTGAGCAAGTTAGTGCATGCACCTACTCCATGTGGATCGTTTACAGCAGAGCATGGATATGTATCCGTAGCAAACTGTATGACCCTATATCTGCTTGTACAGCTAGGTGGCAAAAAGAATTGAACGCTGCATAAAAAGGCCTGAGCATGCAGCGCGCTTGATCCAGATTCAATGCATCAAATCGCGCCTATCACGTCTTAGGTGAATGTCTTACAACATTACGGTAGGTATATTCTATTACTTATAATCTCCAGGCCGTCCGTTACGAATATCTATATCCTCTACCACTTTGTTAGTGTTAAGTCACGCTGATGTGGCCCAACCTTGTCCCTCAAATTCCCTGGAACCCTCTACAGATGCCTCCTCTACAGATGTCCCCCCTACTCCGCAAGCACCGAGCAAGCAAAAACAGCTTTCTGACTTTGTCGCCGTGTAGCGGCTGTTATTAAGGCAGAGGGGTGGTATACAAAGTACTAGATCCGTGGCATTTATGTATATATATGTAGCTCCAATACAGTACTACAACCGTAACTGTGCGCGGCTAAGCCTAAAATATGTGCGCTAAATATAAGACTTGCATACGGCTTGCATAGGCCGTTCAATTCTTTTTGCCACCTAGCTGTAACAAGAGTGGTACTATTAGGCAGGCTGATCGATAAGAAATAACCCTGCACAAGAATTAAACGAAGTTGAACAATAAAACACAATAGAAGCAGATCAATTATAGCATCCTCCAAGATTTGTTCTATTGCTTCACAGCGAATCCTTACAACTCCAGGATTGAATAAAAAATCTATCGATATCAGGACACCAATGTCTCAGCATTCTAGGTCCTATACGGTTTAAGCTGAGTCGCCTGATTGCCTAACTTGGTAGTTCTCCAGCCCTCATTAGGGTTAGACGCTAGATAAGATCACTTGTGTAACCTCGGGAAGGAAGATATTGTTGTACTTGGAGTTAATGATTTGAACGCTAAAGACTTGGCGAACTATCCTGTATTGGTCAATATAAAGAAGTAGAAGTCGTGGTTCCTATGCAGCTTTTGTTTCCTATAGCGCCACATGCATGTTTGCCTACCCCCGAGTAATTCGAATCCATTCAGCCGTAGCTTGCCAGCATGCATATTTTTGATTTTGATAAGAATACCTCATAGTGAGACTGCCAACTTGGGTACTGAAACGGTACATACTAATAGAATAGAATTGACTTACGTAATTGCATCAGTGGCATGTTGAACCTACGCCTACTACCTACCTACCCCCTATGTTTGGGGCCTGGAGGGATTGTACGGTACTTGTTATATATTTGGATCTAGGCCTTCACTAAAGTTTCATGTGAGATTGGTTTCGACAGTTTCCTAGTATCTGGGAATCTACATGAATATTTTTTTTATCGTGGTGTGAAACTTTCCAAATCAAACACCATTGATATACTGATATGGTACTTTCGTAATATAGGCCAATTCAAAGAATCAAAGCGGCCCATGCTTGTGTAGGTTATGAGCTGGGAAATTTAGATATGTATCCACTCACCACCAAGATATTCGGCCGATGTAGATCGCCTTAATTTAATTCGTATTTATCTTATTCCTTTCTCCCCATACCAGTTAACATTCGTTGCTAGAGCAATTTGATTAACTCAGAGCCTGGAATATCAATATACCTCCGTGCACAATTTTATCTCGTCGGTTGATCAATTATGCCCTATACCTGTCATGTAACTAGCCCTACAGGGGTCGAGAGTTTGGTTAGAGTTGTATTGCAATATACATTTTCAAGTTCAGTGTATTAAGGCTATTTCTGGGAGTTTCTCTAAGCTATTATATTAGGATTCATTATCTCGATATTTGTCATTCCCTGTGATTTAGTACCTATGATCAATTGTTATTGGAAACCTAACTGCTTATAGCAGAGTCATCCCTCAATTCCAGTCAAAGTTCTTGAAAAAGGCGCCTGCGGAGCGCATGCAATAGTAATGGGGATTCCTCATCAAAGAAGGTCCACACAATCATACTCCTGTAAGAAATTATACCGCAGATAAAGTCAGTTTGCACAGTCCCAACCGCAATAACAATTTCTTCGCTGAGTCAAGATTACTCTCTGGCATTCTCTCCAACTTAAATCAGTCTGAGTTAGTAACATGGAAATATTCCTCCTCAAGTACAAGGACATTTGTATCTAGCTCATATCTATATCCTTATAGGAGCTTTATACTCAGCTCCAATCAAGGTGGAAAAGTTGTTTATTATCAAACTACTCAATCGTTATGGCCCCGCCACCACGGATCAACTGCATTCTTCTCGTGCCATCATTATATTGCTTTGTGTGGCTGCAATTATAGGCTAAAGAAGAAGGAGATTGATCCCAATACACAAATCAGTACTTTTGTCATTCACTCAACGAACATCCAAGGGGTTGCTAAAGGATTATACCTAAATGAATCCTATTCAAGAAGAGCGATGTTTTCGACTAAAACCAATCACTGACCATAATTTTGACCAGCAGAACCGAGGTTACCATAACAGTTGAGGCTACGGCAAAAAAAACTATTCATTTGCGCAACTGTTACCCCATACCTATACCCACTAGCATGCAATTACTCAATGGAAAATTTCTTTAAACAGACGGAATTGCATTGGTAACCTGAATAGCATTACCTGTTATGAACTTTTCAGACAGTAACAAGCGTAAAGCCCTGCTTGCCTTGCACGGCATGCGTGACCTCTAAAAACCATTTTTGGATCGTTTCCAATATAGAGCTAATAAAAATCCTCTACTGCATTCGTCAGTATTCCATGATCCACATACATAAAAGAAGGAATGTAAGAAATAGAACTAAATAATTGGAAATATCTTGGGTAAAGGTCATATCTATTCATTAGAGAGGAGGCAGATATACAATCATATGAAAAAAGTCTTCAATCCCAGACAAAAGTCTTGGAGCCAAACTAATGAAAAGTGCCTATCGTATATGCTACAATAATTATACTTATTCTTCAATTTTCAAGGCGATATTTTGTATGGAGCTTTAGTTTGAGATGGCGTCCCTCAATCCAAGTTTATAGACCTGTACCAACTCTATGGGTGTGTCGGTAATCGTTTGAAGTTCTTGAAAATTTATATATTTTTTGTAATGCCTTCAATTATGCAAACTACTGTGCCCCCCATCCAAGGCCTTGCACCTACCTGCAATAAGGTCAGAGAAGAGGCCATAAGCTTTATTTTTTAATCTATTTTGTTCTAATGTAATGATCTGACATACTCGGTTTTTAACAGTTTTCTCACGAAGACTTTTGCTGTGTTTTCGCCAAGACCTTTGTTACATGCAGTAAAATAATTTAATGTGATTGTATGTCATCATCAGAAGTTGGTTTCGTGGTGTAGTTGGTTATCACTTCTGTCTAACACACAGGCGGTCCCCGGTTCGAACCCGGGCGAAATCATTGTTTTTGCCAGGGACTACTGTATATACCCGACCTGACTTTTTTATCCCGCTTAAACCGGTAAGTACGGAGTATGTACTTAGGTACTTAGGGAATGGGCGCTGAAATTAATTTAGTGATAACAAATAGGTACCTAAGGCCATTGGTCTGGTTGAAGAGAATTTTTTTATCGATAACTCCAGATTTAAAAATAGTAACACAGTTCTGACCGCCCCTCCCATTTGGAGAATTGCACCCCTCTAGATATTGGTAAATATGCACTTATATGACGGTACACCCGCTACGAGAACTCTACTTAAGCACAATTTTTGACTTCAGGGCTAGGCCATAGTCATGATGCATGAAGCACATCATACTAACGCTCGAATTATTACCCAGTCATTGCATCACAATACAGGCTTAAGTTGATTTCTAGTGAACCAAGTAATAGCAGCAATAAATTTATATAAGATCTTAAGACCAGTACCAACAATAATCATCAAGAGTACCATGAGAGTGTAAATGATGTGCAATGCAACTGGTACCTGACTGGGTGTTTCTTCCTAACAGTCCTTATCCTAGCATCAACTGGACATTCTACTGATCTGGGTGAAACTATCTTCGTGTTTCGCAATTGCAGCCTGTAGAGCCTCCCCACGATTTTGTAGAAAAGCTCGGTAGCCACCACTTTCGATGAAGCCCGGTTGTCTAGGGTCTTTGCTGGTTACGGTTTGAACCTGCATAAGAAATGTGTTCACCGTGCCTTCCTGTTCCGCGTTGTGATAAACCGAATTTTCTTGACCTCGGTTATGGAAGAGGTAGAGGTAGCCCGTCAACCTTTCGCAGTCCCATACTAATTCTCCACCAACCTGAAGGCATGCATCAACTATTGTATATCATCACCTCGCAGTTAGTTTCGAAGGAACCTGACATCTCATCTAAGCCATGGGGAATAAACCTTGTTTACACCAATCGGCTATTTCACGATTGTGGCGAGCCTTCATTGCAGAGAATACCGTAGCCGAACATACAGCCACCCCCGCAGCTATTTGCCCATATAGCGGTATTGCCCCTAGTGCTGCTACACCACTCGTTGTGGAGAGTACGAGTCCGCTAGCGCTAGGAACACCAGCGGATGCTAAAGCCCAACCCGCTGTCCAACGTGAGTACTGCGTCCAAACCTCTTCATTACATGTCAATAAATCCGAGAAACTATCGAGAGCGTCTCGATAACTAAAGTAGGATTCTTTGATAAGCATCATGCCCACAGTTTGCGCTGCGGTAGGGAGAGCTGAAATATGTGGGCACGCTATGTCAGCCTTGCAATCTCAAGATAAACATCGTTGTAAATCTCACCAGCTGCTGTCGCCTTTTCCAATATTTTGCATACATCATCAAGCTTTCCTTTTGCTATCCCCACTTTGTGCTTCCACTCAATCGACGTTACTGTAATTCTCCTAGGACACAGAGTCTAAATTTTGTTAGTGATGGCCATGGGGACACAAATAAAAGTAGCAATGGTTATCGACGCTCTTGAAATATTTGTCTTTTTTGTTTACTCACCGCAAGAAATTGCAGGATTTCTCCAATCATTTCAACGATGGAGTAAATCAGGCGTGGGAGATCATCCTGAGACCAAGTTTCAGATGCCAACAGGGCCGCCACACCCGCTCTGAATTCTCCAGTGACATAGTACGCGCCGAGGAAGCAGCCGACGCGTACCCTGTATACAAACGTATCATTTTTATCAGCTTACTCGAGACTCTGTGGCAGGCTGATTCTAGTAAAAATTCACTAACCACTCAATCCTCACAGCTGCTTCCCCAAGCCTCCTCAGCCCATCCAAGGTTGAGTGAACTGTGGACTTAGTGTTCACTACCATATGACGTAGGAAGGCTGAATCCCAGCAAATCAAAAAAGTGGTTCTCGGTACAGGCTCCAGTCCGAAGATATCCCAATTTGATATTTCTCCACAAACTTTCGTCTTTCTCCCCTCAGGTGAGTGCAAGTAGTCGCAAAGCCTATCAACTTCAACTTGGAAATCTCCATGGACTGGGTCACGAAGCCTAACTGCGACCTGATGAATTTAGCCGGTATGGTCAAGAAGTGGCTGATATGATCAGGGTACTTACAGCAACATGTACAGAGCCATCTGTATTATTATGCACCTGGTGGTGATGATATGTTAAAGGTGAATCAGCAAGTGGTGGCTGTTGGATATTGTGTTGATTTCTAGAATGCCAGGACCTTCTTAGAAAGCGCTTTACGAACTTCATAGTATCTTCAATAACATCCTGGTCCGGTTCTTTGATAATGAAATCATAAGAGTCAGTCTCTTCTTGCGGGCGTGAAAGTTTTGCGGTCTGATCATGGGGGTCCTCGAGGTCAGAGCTCTTGCAGCAAGATTCGGGTCTGGAAGACACTGGAGGGTAGGAGGGTTTCTGAAAATTGCAAATAGTTAGCATATAAATAATTTCTTTGTCTGGCAGCGATAGACCTGTAGCTGGTTATCACTTACAATCGGACGAGGCTTCTCTAACTTGGACATTTCCAGGTGATCCACGATTTCCTTGTGCATTCGATTGCCTGGTCTTGGCTTGGAGCCACCATATGGGTGGAAAAGGCCTATAGTCAATGGAAGCATTGTTGTAGCTGCGTTATAATTGACAGTCTGTCGGAGGGAGTGTTCTCGGAGATGGGTACTGATTTACGAAGCAGGCAACGGATATTGATGAGTAGGAATGTTATCGACCGTGAGCTTATTGACATAAAAAACCTTGTGCATGAACCAACTTTCCATTAACCCCACTTACGATCAGTATCAGCCTCATTAGTTCAGCTGCCAGTTGGGATGGGCCTACTTATCACTCAAGATCAGCATTCCCCGCATATTCAATCTAATGAGGGGATATATAATTGCATTCGACCAAGCAGCAAAGTTTCCATGTGTGAGGCTCCCCACTTTAGTAACATAATACTCAGATGGCAATGGGCTTGCGCCATTTCGCGAAGAACGGATAGGTAAGGGAACAGGACGTGGTTGAGAGCTGACGGCAAATAATAGAGGTAATATGTACAGCAATAGAGCTTACTAGGACTCGTGACCTGTTGGAAGTCTACAGGTATGAGTGTACATAGAGGAGGACAGATGAGCTTGTATTGCATTTTTAACAACATCTCGAATACAGACAGGAACTTTCGAGTTGTTTAAATAACCACTGTAGCAATAGGACTGCAAATAGCTGTAACTGTGCGACAGCAGCAGCCACGAAGGAAAAGTTGTGACATATCGACAAAAAAAATAGGAACAAATGAAGACAAGCAGGACAAAGAGCGGGGCATTAAACAATCAGTTGATCTCCCGTATCCGCGACATCCGTAAACTGTATTCTGACAGAAGGGCATATCAGTATATATCTAGTACTCAAATCCGTCGGCTTATTTCAGGTAACTTATGGCTTGCACTGTATCCCTACCTCTAGTATGTCCTTTACATACTTAAGTAGCTACCTGCCAGTTGGGATGGGCCTACTTATCACTCAAGAGCAGCATTGCCCGCATATTTGCTGTTGTCAAGTTCCGAACTTACCAAATCAACATCGCCACTGCAGAGATACCCAACTTACAACATCACGCAATTGTGAAACCGACGAAAAGAACGGCGAGGTCACTCCGTATACTGTGTCGAGATGTCAAATCCACCAGACCTTGATCGTGAAATAACATGGGAGCAACTCTGGTTGCGTCCACGCCCCCGACGGACGGCTCTTGCCATGAACTCGCAACTGACGATTTATATTCAACTATACAATTCAGGTGCTGTCGCGGCTGCTCCTGAAATGCCCACAGAGCCCCTGAGGCAAATGCCTATCAATGAAAGAAACCAAATACAACAAAGATATCTTATCCATGAAATAAACAGGATACAACGCGAGATCAATCCGGCTTCCCGACCGACGATTGCTTATGAATTGGTACTTGCTCTGTAAGTAACATCTGCTCTCTGCGGAATTGGTATATTCTACCCTTGAAATATATTTCAATTAGAAGACTGAAGGGTAATTAATTCATGATTCATTACTCCAGCGCTGTATTTCTGCATGACACGTTCCTCGCCAACACAGAATTTCAATTGAAGAACATCACGAAACCAGGATCACTCCTAGCTTGCTCCACGTGGTTATTCCTCGCAGCTCTCGTTGTAAAATCAGAGCTCAGATTTAGTGCAACATGCTATGTTCAGAGGACACTGGAGTTCATCAAGGAGTTGGCGGCAGAACGGAAGACAATACCCATGGAGACTGTGAAGGTAATGCTTGGCTGGAGATGGTATTGGGTGAATTGGAGGCGGTCCCACTGGTTATCGGACAGCATAGTTAGGGTCGCTAAGTACAGTACCAAAAAGGTGGATGTTATCGCTCGGGTGGCGATTCCGCTTTTCCATCATTACCATGAGTACTGTCCGGGTGGCTGAACTTTATCGGCCTTACGAATAAAGTTATGTCATACCACATACTTCCGAGAATACCACAGCAATCCTGGATCGCAATAACTCCGTAGTTTGGTGAGACCTGAAGTGGGTTAAATATATTAGCAGTGTGATGTTGATACATGAAGTTGATTAAATATAATAGCGGTGCAGCAGAGATACCAAGAAGATTAGAATACATTACAGATATGGGATGGCTACGAATATGTCACAAATACAAGTACGGGCAACGGACAACTGTTTGCTGTTTGCTGTACTTATATAAAGGAATACTTCACATCACGTGAGTACACATATGTACTTAAGTACTTATATACATAGGAAGTATTGGGCAATAGATATATACATGGAACATGTGCATACCAATAGTCGCTCCTATACTCGCTCCTATACTCGCTTCTAGGTACTCTCGCTCTAATACTCGCTCTATACTTCCTCTAATCACTCTAATCACTCTAATACTCGCTCCTACTCTCACTTTAATACTCGCTCTAATTCTCACTCTAATAATCGCTCTAATTCCTCTAATATTGCTGAATATGCCTTATAAAATCATACAAGATATTGGATAAAGAGCAAAGAGAAAAAGTGCGAGTAAGGAAAGTAACAAAAACCATAGTTGCTAAGCCCGATTGCCAAGGCCGACAATATAGACTTTACGAAGACAATGAGATATACCTAGATAACAAGAGCAAATTCTGGTACGTCCAGTATGTCCTGTGCGTCCGGACGCCCGCGGGGGGTGCAACAGCGTCCTGACACTTCATATCTTTGGTCTTGGCAATCGGCCTTGGCCACATATGAATTTATACATTCACGCCTTAAGAAATCCATGCTTTCATGCCTTATACATATATATGCGAGAAATCCATGCTTGCACGCGTTATACATATATTCCAACCAGACTACATATATTCATGCTTTCGCGGCTTATATGTATATTTTCCAGATTCAGGCTTTAGAGGGTCATGTGAGAAATCAAGCATATCTAGAGGCCGCAAATGCATGAATTGATGGGTAGCCAAGGCCAATCGCCAAGGCCGACGATATAGACTTTCCGAAGGCAATGAGATAACAGATAACGAGAAAAGTGGCATGACCCACTCAGCCCACTGCTACAAGCGCTGCCTAGGCTGGTAATAGTCTTATTGGGAAATCGTAGTACTGCGATATATGCAGCTTATATATATGTTGTAGGAACTCATGCATTCATGGCTTGTATGAACTCATGTATCCGTGGCTTATATATATGTTGTAGGAACTCATGCATTCGCGACTTGTATGAACTCATGTATCCGCACCTTATATATACATAAGTATGTTGTATGAACTCATGCATCTACGGCTTATATATATG
>ML121534.1:406226-425305 GCA_003788615.2 Terfezia boudieri ATCC MYA-4762 | reverse complement strand
AAAACTGCAGAATCGAAGCAATCCAAGCTCTACATGATGAGATGGGACATCCAGGGTTCAAGAGAACATTGGAAAAGGCAAAAGAAAGACTTTATTGGCCAAAGATGAGCAGAGACATCGAGATATACTGCCGATCATGTCACGAATGCCAGGTGGTGAAGACAGATACTGCGAGGAAACCAGGCTCTCTTCAACCGATACCTGCCGTGGCCCTATTCCATACGATATGTATAGACTTTGTAGAAGGCTTGCCACCCACAAATGGCTTCGACTCTCTGGCCACGTGTACAGACAAGTACACGAAAGCAGTGAGACTCATCCCATGTAAAAAAAGCGGACACAGCGGAACAATTTGCGAGAAGATACTTCGAATCGATATTCTCGACATGGGGCACTCCATCAGTAATCATTAGCGATCAGGACAGACGATTTACTTCTGGATTTTGGAAAACACTGATGTCACTGGCAGGAACGAAACTGGCAATGACCACTGCATACCACCCTCAAGCAGACGGACAATCAGAACGTACGAACAGGACCATAGAGGCAACCCTCCAGATAATGCTGCTCGAATCAGGGGAACGATGGGTGAAACTGTTGCAAGCAGTGGAATTCGCACATAATTCTTGTATAAATACCTCAACAAAGAAATCACCATTTGATCTGCTATATGGGGAAGCCCCAGAGAACTTCGGAAGTAAAGCCACGAGATCCAACTTCAGACATTCACTGGCAGCGGAGGAAATGTCAGCAAACCTGACAAAAAGGAGAGAAGAGGCCGAATCAGCCATGAAAAGAGCTCAACAGCACCAGAAAAGATACTATAATGGAAAACACTCTCCAATCGAATTCTTGCCAGGTGACCTGGCGTGTTTACGACTCCAAGGGAGGAACAAGCTGGAGCCGACAGCGACAGTGGTTCAAGTGATAGAGGTGATATCCCCAGTGTCATACAGAATCAAAGTGCCACAAGGATCAAAGATGCACGACGTGGTATTAGTGGAACACCTACGACGATATGTGAGCAGAGACGGAGCACCTCCAACGCTACCCACAGAAGAACAAAAAGAAGAGAGGATCAAGTGGGTATTGGGCGAAAGGATGTGGAATAACAAGCAGGAGATCTTGTGTGTGAGAGAAGGAGAAGCGGAAGCAGAAGCGGCATGGGAAGACGTGGAGACATTGGGAAGAGATTTAAGTCTATTAAAGGAATTCAGAGAGAGAAGTAGGATATGGATGCGAGACTCAGAGAATTGTACAGATATAGAGAAAAAAAATAAGAGGAAGGAAAAGGCAGGGGACGCCTTAATAGACGGAATCACAGCGGCGAAAGAAGAAGACATCGTGACAGGGAAAGGACCAAGGAGATTAGACAGGAAGCGGAGAATTCCCAAAAAGTTGATGGAATAGAAGTCCGGGTCAGACTTACATGGGGAGGGGGGAAGATGTAAGGATAGAGTATCCTCACGTGATACAGACAGGAGACTAGCTCCTGTGACGAGACTAGCTCGTTTAGACCCTCTCAAGGAGACTAGCTCCAGGGAGCGAGCTATGGATTTAAGCTCGAGTTTGTAGATAGATAGAGAATCATCCTGCATACAAGTATCTATCTTACATTACCTTCATTCTTTTACTCTCCCACCCCCCTTCATTACTAAATGCTCTGGCTTTTCTGTCAAGTCTAGAGTGGCTTTCTAGTAACGAATGATAGAGGAGATACGGTTTCAGAGCTTACAGAACTCCTTAAGATAAAGAAGCTAAATGATTTTAAACATATTGATGCAGATCATCTTGAACTCTGGAGATGGAATCAATCAGGCAGTGTTGAAGACTTGGATCTAGGGAGCAGTAACATACTGAACCCAATAGAGGCAATTGAAGAGATTGTCGAAAACGATCCTCCTTAATGAAAATGTGTCCCTATAGTCATCACGGTTCCTGCGCACGGTAAGTGTGACTCATTTCCTTCTTAACTACGCATACTTGCTAATATACTGTCGTCATTAAACCGACTGGTACTGCCAATAGTAAGTAACACTTATTTACCTCCGAGGAAACCTTACCCCCCTCTGTCTTTCTTTCCTTTACGGCATGAGGATGCACATCAAAATCTTCTTCTCTTGATACCCCATACTAGTATTGACAAGCAATACTGATGTTACTGTGTCATATAGAACCTCAACTTCAGGGTAAGTTCCTCCGAGCTTCTCTCTGTCACCCTTCCGAGTCTTTTCTATCCCAAAGATCCCCACAACAATACGAGAGTGTTCCTCATAATCTTCCCTACTATCCCCTAAAGCCTGTGTCTTTCTTTAGTACCTATATTCCTCCCTTTTTCAAAAAATCTTTTCATCAAGACAGGAGGATGTAGAGTGGGCAATCGAGTGTCGGGTACATACCACTCTTTATAATACAGCCCGACCTGATTTTGCCAAGTAATCCGATTCAGGTGCTTCTAGACTAGAAGGCTCTTGTTACTTATATATAGATTTGATTCCTTTCTAATTTCTCGGCTCTATAGGGTTGGGTGACACAGAGATGAAGCAGAAAATAGACCCAATTATGGAAGATATAACAGGTAAGCTCCCACAATTATTTTTTAAGTTCTTCATTCTCTTTACTTTGAGGACAAAAAATGAAATTTCCATTTCTAAAGTCAACAGCAGCCAGTATAGAGAGCTTATTGAGTTCTTTGACTTGAAGAGAAAACCTATGAAATTTGATATAACTCCGACCAATAAACAAGTTAGAGAGTTTATTGGAGCTTACAGAAGGAGGACAGTAATATGGATCAGTACATGAACTGGCTCTCGGATAATATAACTATACCAAATGACCCTCAGTCTTTTCTGGCTTCTAGCTATACCATTTTACTAACTATCACCTTCGGAGAAGACGGAAAGTATTGCCTAGAGGGTACAACTGATGTTGCAATTGTCGATACGGCTTACATGGAAATTGGCAATATCACAGGAGGATTGTGGGCTGGAATAGAATTGAAGAAGAGTATTGATTCAATCAATATTATAAAATACTCTATGTAGTCAACCCTTGAACTTATCTCTGTACACATTCATTCTGATGAGCCAGTCGTCATGTTACTCACTGACTTACAATAGCATTGGCAGTTCTCATGGTTGACACTAGAAGGTATACAAGAGTGCGACATTGGTCTTTCCCAAAGGATTACCTTACTTGAAGATACAATGCCTGGGAAAAAGTTATAACGTACCCCTTTTTATGCATCGATCACACTACTGTATGTCTCACCAGAAATAGCAAGTGCATGCACTAGAACTACATCTTATGCAGGGAGGTACGTTATAATTGTATCTTGAATGGGACTGGGGAGGGACCTTATTGAAACAGGTATAGAATGAAGCAATATTTGGAGAATAAGATAGGCATTAAAGAGGAGAAGAAAAAGGATATGGACACAGCGGTTACAGTAGATGAAGCGAGTATGGATAGATTAGGATCACTGAAAATTCGGAAGGTCGACCCTGCAGACTTTTTGCCAGAATGTGATATTGCAAATATGTGCGATATATTTGATATCATGTCACCCCAGGAAATTCATGAGTGGAAGTACAAGCATATGATGGACTATGTATTGAAAACTCCTTGTTGGCAGAACATGTATGCCTGAGAGGCAAGTGGTGGAATCTTGGCCCCTTCTTTCCTTCTGCCTCTTTATCTCTCCTTCAACATGATCATTTCTGTAAACTAGAACTGCAGCGCTGGACTTTCTCTGTACATAGAATGCTACTATATCTAGGTGTTGGTCTAATAAATCTATGTAATTTTCCTGCCGACTTACTGAATTGTTCCGAGCTTCCTTGAGTGTAATTTAATTTTCTCTTGAACATTAGTCTCGACTTGAACATACACCGGAAAAAGCTCACTCTTTAAGTTCTTAAAGCTATGTTTGTATAGTGTGTTCTAATTCTTGTACAGGTCTCCATACTTTAGGACAGTACAATTTAATTAATCACACTTTAGCAGGAAAGGTTACCCACAGCCCAGAAGCTCCAAGCAATTCCCAACCATTACCAAAACCCGGCGTCATGTAACATGAAATACTGGTTCACTGAATAAGTCATCTATTCATGAAATAGTGCATAGCTATTACTGAACGGGGGACAATGATTTCATGAAGTTGATTCCTAGTCATGAACTGCCATCAGGGTAAGAGCATTGCCAGGCCTGCATGCGCAACTGACCTATCTCACAGAGTTGTTCAGCAGTGTCGACAATGTGATGCGTCCAATTTCGAGACTGCCAGACCTCCCATTTGCGCACGCGTGGGTCATCTATCTCGCGACCGAGCAAGTTCAGTTCAGATAGGTGAGAGCATTGCCAGACCTGCGATATGTGGACGCGTAACTAACCTATCTCACACGATTCAGGAAGCAACCGAGGATTACTGTTTACATGTCTCTTGTAGTCATGATTCAACGACCATCCCTTATTACATTTCGATATATCTGTTGAGTTGACTTACCCTGCTCGCACCTCTCTTCTGCTTTATTGCACTACTAAATCTACCGCTGCTACCTCCGTATAGATAGATACCTCCGTAATTACTACCCCGATACCTCCGCTCATAGTAACCTTTCAATATATGGAGCAAATCATCTTGTCATGAGAGAAGTTAAGCTGGGTTATAAGGCGGAATCAATATGGTTATGCTTTACTGGAACGGAGGAAGTGGAGTTTAATTCTTCATATGCATTTTGATTCATACTGTTTAAATCTCATGATGTGACCATGTATCTCGGTCCGGTGCTCAAGAACAGATACAGTACATAATTTTTATTACAGAGTATACACGGGAGGGGTCGTGCCGACATAACAGTACACTTGCATATGCTGTATCTATACTTAATGAAATCAGTGGTAAGAGATCATAGGTTTGGCAGACACACACACACACATAAAATCCCTTCAAACACTCTTGGAGAGTGGAAATTGTTTACTAGGGAAAAAAACCAGAGTAAACAACCTGGCCCAAGATAACGCAAAACGAAATCAGATACCCCTTGTCCTCTCTGTCTCTGTGGCCGCCCTCCCGCGCCCCCCCATCCTCCCCCCAATGCTGAAGTTCGCAGGTTGGGTTGGTTTTGCCTGTTGTCCCGCGGGGCATAGTGACTCATTCTAAGGGGCTTTTCCCAATGGTCTTAATCTCCGCTGCGAATACAGACTTCAAAGAAAAGAAATAAAAAAAAACAATGCCTTGTGAAGGTTGTTGGGTTGGGGTAAAAAGAAACCTCCGCACAGCCAAGCCCCTCCGGAACCTAAGAGATGAAATAATACGAACCATCAAAATCTTCCCCCCCCCCCCCCCCCCCAAAAAAAAAAAAAAAAGATTGAACCAAGCATGAGAAAATTTCATCAATATATTATTGGAATCTGAGCAAAAATATCTGAGAAGAACTGCGTACAAGGTGCAAAGAGGAAAAAAGGTAGCGCGTTATTTGCAAGGAGTGTGGGCAAAAGGTTTGGGTTCAAGGAAAAAAAATAATAATAAAAATAATAATAAAAGAAAAAAAAGAAAAAAAAGAAAAAGTAACAACAAAACTACCTGAGCAAAACCGAGCAAGAAGTATAAGAAGGGGACTTCTCGGGGGCGGAGGAGTCGCGTGACCATTTTTTCGATCTCCTGTCGGAGCAGGATGATGTTGTCTGTTTGTACGTCAATCACTGGTGGTGGTGGTGGAGGTGGTGGTGGAGGTGGTGGAGGTGGTGGTGGTGGTGGTGGTGCGAGTTTGTCTGCAAATGCGCGGAGGAAGACATTCCCAAGTTCGGTTCCTTGCCCGGGATAATCACCAAGGAAATTGCTAACAAAGTCGTCAACGAGTTCTTCCTCGGAGTTTTTTCCGTAGGTAAGAGCGAGCTGGGCGAGCGTGAGGGAAGGCATTTTTTTTTTAATTTTCGACGCTTTTTTCGGACTCCGTAGACATATGCGAAATGAGGGGAGGGGGGCCGAGGGTGTCTTTAATGTTTTAATGTTTGGCCATATAAAAAGGAGAGATAAAGGTGGCGGACAATTATTATATGAGGAACTGTGGGGGAAGATCACGAAGATCACGGTCTGGGGGGAAGAGCAAAGAAGTTGGCTTGATTATTCTTTGCTCTGCTTACTTTCTTTCCTTTCTGCACTAACTTGTTATGGCAATGCAAATACAGTTGAGTGGGTTAGCTATAACCTAGACACCCCACATCCATCGTATTCGAATATACTCTCGCCCATCACTTGATGAAATATAGGATTTATTTTCCAACTTCCCCTCTAATGTCTAGATGTTTGCTTCATATAATAAATTTCAACGTCCGACTTACATGTTTTTATCAACAGATGTGACTTTCCTAAAATAAATTTGCTCCACAACTATATACAGCCCATGGTCTTTTTCTTTCACAAACTTTCATACATATAACCTAGATTTCAAGCAAATTTGTATTATGCTGGAGCCGCATTTCTCAGCCGGTGGAAGAGTCGCTGGCAATGTGGCCTCGGCAGGGTAATAATTCCTCTTTAGGCACAAGGATCGATAAGGCCCACAGCACCTCTCCAAAGCACCACAATCAAGCCTCTTCCTTACAATATCGATAATTTCCCCTTCTGGAGCTTTCAGCACTCGAAAATTGGCTGCTTGCCATGGATCATGCGGAATCGTCGAAATAACTTGTAGAGGTTTGGAAGTACAGCAAGTGGAGCAAGTGAACTGGCGGGTCAACAGGCTAGGCTGCAGCGATCGCTAGAGTGGTGGGATAGCAGTTTCCTGATGATTCTGAATCCCTCAACGAGCTCGCAGCTGTTTATATCGTATAACGGTTTAGTATCGTTCGATGAATTTGTCGAGCTGCAATTGTTTAGATCCTATAGCGGTGTCTAATTGTTCGACGAGTTTAGTGCATTAAGCAAATAAAATCTTCTTTGAAATGCCAAACGCTTTGGAAGCCTTCTACCGCGCAGCAAGCCGAGACTGAAACAGCTTTTTACGCACGCTCTCGCAATCGATCTTCGAGTTTCCCGTGACAAACGTCAGCTCCAACAACAGCTCCATGTTTGGTAGCATGAGAACAATAAACTTGATTTTTCCTAGGGAGTCTATGCATTCGTTGAGAAGTCAATCCAATACTTCTAAGGCTACCTACCAATGAGCTCGCATACGACCGGGCGCCCCAAAGATCGCAAGAGGTCTGTGAGGACCATCATGACTTATGAGAGCTACATGTAGTGGTGTGCCAGTGAGTAGAGTCTCATTGCCTTGCCCACGTTAATTCAAACCAGGTCTCCCTTAGGACACTCTATTTCCAAAGCTTCCAAATCCCCTTTCCTTTTCCCGTGGCCGCTATTCGCGTCTTCCACCACTTACTTGCCCTTGGCCCTCCTCTTCACATTACTGTCCATTGGCTTGGGTGCAGCAGATTCCAGACCCAGAGTAACTGCCTGATCCCTGAGCAGCTGCGCGGATAACTCACCAGTAGCGCCCCCGAGATCATAACAGCAAGCTTCTCTGCGGCGTTTGGTGTTGGTTTACGCCTCCATTGCTTGCCCTGGTTCTTCTTTTCCTTGGGTTTTGGGTTGCCAGTGTTGGATATACTCGGTGACACCATGTGGTAACACATGAGTGCATACATGTAGCAACATGAGCTATTCAACACATTCATGTGCACTCATGTGAAGAAAGAGGATATCATGTATATACACCTCCTGTGGTAGCTAGTATAGATATAACAAGCAAGCAATACGAGCAGTTCTATTATTCACATCCTATGATTTTTACCTCTTTTACCTGCGCACAACGGCCAGTCCTTTCGCAAGTAGTTAGCGTTGTTATATCCCGAATCTTTTTCCACTGTTTGAGGTCTTGTCTGATCAACTGGAGGGTAGTCCCCAAAACTACCACCGAAACAACCCACACGGCAGGAAATATTTCCTGGCAAGGTATCTTGAAAATTTTTGCCCTCAGAGCTCTCAATACTCTAGCAATCGGGATCCATGAGAGTACCAAACACAGGCTTCGAGCACAATGGCATAGATAAGGATTCTTTTGACCTGTTGTTGGACCTGCCTGTCGTTGTCGTTGTGGCTGTCACTGTCACTGTCACTGTCACTGCCGCTGCTCCTGCTTCAATTAACGCCCGCAAACGTCCTCTTTCCTGCCTCTCCCTCTGCCTCTGGCTCCTGCTCTGCCCACTCTGGCTCGCTCTCCGGCTCTCCTCAATAAACTACTCTCCAAAAAGATTTTGCCTTGGATCATAGATAGTGAAATTCTCAAGTCCCCGGGATGCTCAATCGCTGAGAAGCAGCTAGATCTTGTAGTCATAGGCACATGCGAACGGCGTATCGGAATCCTTGGCCGTGTATAATAAATATACACTGCGGTCGAAGTTGTATCGAACCCTAGATAAAAATCTAATAATCATCTATATAGAATACAGTGAGATATTTACCATTATGTCATGGGCATGTAACATCAACTTCCCTCCTAGAGCTGCGTATACATGACACCAATCGGCTTTTTGCCCTTCATACATCCATACCCATCGAGTCAAGCACGTACAAGTAGAATCTTTCCCGTCAGTATGCAGAAAAGCGAGATACCAATGTTTATTGTCTTCATTTACGCTGTATAGGGATCAAGTATACGTGCAAGCGAAGATAGCATCGGACAGGGCCATTGTTTTAGCGGGAGCAGTGCAAGGGCTGGCCCAAACAGAGCCTTGAGCATGTTTTGTAAGACCGGACTACGCTTTCCACGGGTTAACGTTACTGAGGATGGACCCCGGGTGCAAAAAGTAATTCAGGGTAACAAACCCACGTTTCCTCAACGTTATAACAGCATTGAAACATCCATAGCTGGTGAACCCCCAGCCATCCCCATCCCCTAGGTATATCAGCACATAACAGTACCTTTTATTATTATAGATAAAAATCTACTTATCTATCGATTTTTGCATTGCATCGTCAACACAGACAAAACACCTGTGCTTCACTAACCAGACTATATTGCGAATATTCTTTTCCGCGCTTCCAGACACGGGGCGAAAGCCCACTGCCAGCCAAATTACATCACCCACACACACATAAGTAATACTCCGATGACATTCAATTTTGTTAGTATCTACCATTTTTCCCCAAGAACTAAGAAAATAAATTCCAAAAAAAAAATCTTTTTTTTTTTCTCTCTTTGATCCCTAATGTCATTTCTTTCCTAAATGGACCGACCGGCGGAGGTATTAGTATTGTTTATTTATCAATAATGTCATGACAAAAATCACTAGTAGAAAGAAAATAAACGAGCTATTTAATTATCTTCTAACTTATATTATTCAATTGGAGCCTAGTCTATTTACGGCAGTAAACTAATCTACTCCTTATAAAGTTAGCCTGGGAGGATGAACTACCGAATATGGTAGTCAGATGTTTTAGGTTAGTGGAAATGTGACACACCAATATGGCCAACAAACATAGAAATTGGTTCGACATTATTTTAACGTCCATTATAAATTATATATCTTATTACAACGATCCCCATGGTCATATGACGCTTATGATGTTCAGTCGAAAGAAACCATCGTTTAAATCCCATGTTAATTCAAATGCATATGACAAAGCCGCCCTATTACAGCATGCTTCAAGCACATACACTTGATAAATATAGATCTTCCAAGAGCAAAACAACCTTTCCCGCTCATCAACATACGATATCCTGCCCTCTAGCTATCCTCTTTATGAATAGACGTTTTGCGCCATATAATTATGTTAATAAAAATTTCATATGTTTTACCGTACGTTAGTATGTTTCCTAAAGTATTCTCATGTTTCGCACATCACCGTTACAACCTTTCCCTAATATGCAATGCCCCACCAAAACAATACCTACCATGTTCATCTTCTCCCCCTATATGTTTCGCTCCATATAACAGTTTTTCTCGTTTACCAACGGTCCCATTCGTTGGTATATTTCCTAAATGTTTAAAATTTAACTCACAATCATTCCTCAATATTGATGCTGTGTGCAACACTAGCCTCTGCCACCTTTCTTTACTACCTCTCTGTAGTCTGAGGAGGCTCCGGATCTGAGAACTACCTCCAGGTCCTTCTCATCGTCTAGTAGGGCGTACTGTTCCTCTGTATCGCTAGTGTAGCGTCGTACCAAAACATATCCTAAATGTCCCTTCTACGGCTAGGGCTTCATCCCGAAGTCAAAAAGGTTATTTTTTAGTTTTCTTTTAAACTCAGAAATCTTCTGCTCCAGGATTACCTTGGCTGGCCCGTGCTTCTCGGAGAATACTGCGAGCTCCCTAAGAAACTCTTCAGCCGGCCAAAGGGGACCGACAATCCCCCCTATCATCCCAATCATCCCCCAAACACCCTTACAAGCCTGTCCTTTGCCTTGGCTTTCCTCCACTCTGATTCGGTGTGGGCCTGGGCCATGAGAAGTATTACCGTGGAAAAGCAGAGTTGGTCCCCCATCGCCGTGGTGGTTGACATGTTGTATTGGTTTCGTGGTTGTATGGAAGATGGAGAAGAAGGTGGGTAGGGCCGCATATACACCCAACTTTGCGCAGATTCTTAGCACTCCAAATTCTTCGATTGAGGATATCTGCAAGATTCGGATGAAGGAATTTAGCGGCTTCTATGAGTTTGCCGAGTCTAGCAAATAGATTCTCGAAGGGATGTTGTTTGGGCACGCAGACTCGAATACTGTCCTTGACGCCATATGTGAGGACGTCATGGTCCTGTATAGCACCGCGCCCCAGGCCCTGGGAAGCGAGCCCTGCAGTAGATGAGCTTTATCCGAACTTTGTCGGTCGAGCGGAGCACTAGGAGGTGGGGCTGGCCTTGGTTGATAGATTAAGTCTTCACCTGGCACACATCTTCGAGCTTGAGACGCCCGAGAACAGCACCTCTTGGGGAGAATGAAAGCAGATAATAGAGACTAGTCTGGTTGGCACAATAGAGACTACCAAGCCAACCTCCCAAGGTCTGCGATTGATAAAAATCAAAACCCTTGAAAGCAAAGTATATAAAAGTTTGAATGTCTTTGAGGAATATGTAAAAGTGTGACAAGGGTTTTGTAAAAGAGCGGTTTAAACAGTTTACTCGTATTCAAGCTACTCTAAGGGACCCCATCTCCGGATTTAAACGGTTTGAACTTGCCATGGTGGAGAAGGATGGGGGCGATAGATGGGGGGAAGAGATATATAGGGAATGCATCAAAGATGTATTAGAAGCACTTGAGGCAATGCGTAATCGAGTGCCAGCCAAACTACACAACTGAACTGAGTTCCGTGAGGTTTTTATGCTATCCAGCTGCAGTTTTTAACTTTCGAAATGGAATTGCGTGAGAGGTTCATGTGATATGTGTTTCAAGGCTAAGGTGCGGTGCCTGGTGGGTTAACAAAAGTAATGGGTACTCACAAGATTACAGTAAGAAGGCTGATGAGGGAGATCTGCAGCTCATGCGGCAACATCTCTGATGAAATGGGGCTCCGTAGCATCGTACCGTTTGCATTCTTGGTGTGGTCACGTGACTGTTAGCAAACTTGAAATGGATGACTATCAAACAGCGAAATCGCTACTTAGGCAGTAGACCCTTCCATCTCTTTTTAAGACTCTACGAGCACCGAAAGACATCTTCGGTTCTTATCCTAATTTGTAGCCAGTTAGCGTTTATGGGACTCCAACGAATCGTCCCCTAGGACCAATAGTAGCAATATTAAATGTAGATTGTGATGGTTGAAACCAATGCACGTAATTTTTGTGTCAAACATGTTGAAGAGGATGGTATGGAAGTGAGCCCCTTGGGTGATCCATTTTCTTATATTTGCTCTTGTTACGATTCGGCGTAGTGGAAACAATTATTTAGTGATTCATGGTCACGTGAATTCGACTTCCAATGGATTGCCCTAGTGGTTGTATAAAAAGTATACGAAGATGAGGGTTACAGTTAATCAGAATGGCTTGATCACTAAATAAGTTTTTTTTTTTTAAAGGAAAAAAGGGGACTTCTAGCCACTCCATACCACAAATATTCATCCATCAGGATCAACACTTTGTTTTTGGGATAAGGTTCCTCACATTCTGCCTCAGTAAGGAGACTACGATTCGATTATGTTAAGCTATAAGGAAGGAATAGCTCTTTGATTCTTGGGGCATGAGGTTATAAATATTCGAAATGGTTGTTATAGTTTGATGAAAATTATTAACGCCCTCCCCCTCTTTTTCTATATCAAAAAACTAACTGTGCTGTGGGGTTTCATGGGTCATGCAAGAGTATCTTTCAATAGTGTTTGTGTAGATGGTTAACGCTATATATCTCTCTTATATATATTATGTATACAACATATAATCCCGATCTACTTATTTAGGGTATCCTTCTATGTGAGCGTACAATATACTATCGGTGTCTAGGCAAACCTGGCACCCAGCAATCACGTTTTGTCCTAGCGGTTACACTCTCCAACATTCTATAGCAAGATTATCTGCGACATCATGTGACATCACGTGACATTCTTTGTCTCATGGTGATTCTTACGTCAGCGCTCCACCAAATTCTCGTGTGCTGATGATCCATCCCCATCACAGTGCAGTCGCGACCACCACAGTACGAACCCCCCCTCGTCCCCACGCCTATACTACGGGCCCGGTAGATGCGGAGGAATACGGGGCTTGGGATACGGAATTTCAGGCACGGTGCACGAGGTGGCATAAGCAGCTAGAGCTATTGGTTGGTCGACCAGTGCAAGGACAATTACAAACAAACAACACTGCGATTAAACATCACAACTTCAAAAGCCAGTCGGTATCGCCACGAAAGCTCTCAGCCATCGGATTCATACTACCTCTCGCTTTTCGCTATACCTCTCCAACACACGCACGCTGACACACTTACATATACACATAACAACAATTACAACAACAACACCGCTTTACAAACGCGCAGTCTCGACCTCACACAAATACGCGATGCCCTCCCCAACGGGCATTGACGACCTCGATGGCCCCGGCGTCCTCCAATTCTCCGAGCCCATCTCCTGGAAACTTGGCCGCCCCCCTATCGCAGTCACCCTGCTCATGAAGCGGCTCAAGCAACTCCTAGCCGAACTATGCGAACTCGAGCAAGAAACTGTCGACCGGAGATCCCTCTCAACTGCCGCGCGGGACCTCTGTGCGCCAGCGCTCTTACAGCATAAGGATAAGGGGGTCAAGGCGGTTGTTGCATGTGCGCTAGCGGAGATGCTACGGTTGCATGCGCCGGATGCGCCGTATACGGCGGGGCAGTTGAGGGTAAGTTTGTTCACCTCCTATGCCATTGCACTGGAGAAGACTAACAGAACCCCCTCCCCTTCCCACCTCCGGTAGGACATCTTCGACCTATTCGTCAAGCAACTACGATACCTCTCCTCCCCCGACTCGCCCTACAACACGTACTACATCCAACTCCTTAAATCCCTCTCCGTCATCAAATCCATCGTTCTCATGGCCGACATCCCCAACTGCGACGCCCTCATCCTCCAGCTCTTCACCTACTTTTTCGATATCGGCGCGAAACCCGGAGTTCCAGAGCATGTCGAGTACCTCATGAATGATATCCTGGTGCAGCTAGTCGCGGAATGTAACTCTCTCCCAAGCGAGGTGGTAGATATCATTGTCGCGCAGTTCCTCCGGGCGAATCCCGCCGCCACCAATACCACTATCACGGGCGGGAGGAAGGAGAAAATTGTAGGTGAGGGGGTGGTTGGCGGCGGGGGAGGGAAGCAAACGAGTATCAGAGAGCATATGGCCCCGCCTCCCCCGGCGTATAATATGGCTAGGGTCATTTGTACATCGCTCTCGTCTGTGGACAAAATGGCCCGCCATATCTACCAGTACTTTGCAGAGGTTATTTCCGATGCATCACCGTCCTCCCGCCCGAGCCACCATCACCATCACCGCAGATCCTCCCTCTCCCCAGATCCACATTCCTCCCCGGATCCAGCTGGCCCGCCTACTGACGACGATCTCAAGGAACTAAGTAAAGCCCATCTCCTCGTCAAGGAGCTCTGGCGCGCAGCGCCCAGTGTCCTACAAAACGTCATTCCGCAACTCGAGCAGGAACTACTCGCAGAGAACGTACAGTTGCGATTACTCGCCACAGAGACAATCGGGGAGATGTCCGCCACTAGCCCCTCCCCAGCGTTGGACCCGGCGAAAATAGGCGGGTCAGCAGTCGTCGGTACCTGGGGCGGGAGTTTTGCCAGCACCTGTCCCGCGAGTTGGAGGCTATGGCTGGGGAGGGTCAATGATAAATCTTGGCTGGTCAGGAGTAAGTGGGTGGAATGTGCTACAAAGGTCCTGCAGACCCTCTCGCCCAATACCGCCGCGGGGCAGAATGCAGCGCAGGCGCTGGTCCCGTTGATTGCGGATAAACTCAACGACACTGATGAGCGCGTGAGGCTGGCTACGTGTAGGTCTATAGGCGAAGATCTGGATTATTCGTCCGTGAAGTTGAAGCTGAATAAGAGTAATGGCGGGGAGAAATTATTGGAGAATCTTGCCCTCAGGGCTAAGGATAAGAAGCACAGTGTGCGGGTAGAGGGGATGAGGGTGCTGGCGAGGATGTGGGATGAGGGATATGAGGATATTAGGAAGGGGGAGGAGGCGGTGGTTCAGTTATTGGGGTGGATCCCGGGGAGGCTGTTGGAGACGAGTTATGTTAATGATAAGGATGTTAATGTTCTATTGGATAGGGTCATGTGGGAGGTACTGTTGCCGCTGGAATACCCGCCTGGATGTCTGGAGAGTGGGAAGAAGAAACCTGTTGCCGCAAATGTTAAGGGGAAATCTGGGGCGAAAGCAAAGGGGAAAGGCAAAGAGAAGGAATCTGCAAAAAAATCAACAACATCCACCACCCGGATTCTCCGCGAAAAGCAGCCCCAAACCAAACAAAAAGACACTCTTGACTTTTCCGATTCCGACGTCGACCTCTCTGACCCCCCTGAATCAAAAGGGGATGACGCAGAATCCGATGAGGAATCTGAGTCTGAGCAAGCAACAGAAACGGATGAAAACCAGCAACCTTTGGCAAGTCAAAACAGTGCTATCCTCACACATGACCATAACAGGACTATCCGCCTCCTCCATCTGGCGCATAACCTCTCCCCACGCTCCCTCCGCGCGCTGCTGGCTCTTGCTTCTCGCCAACTCTCGTACTCTGCCGTCTTGAACCCGTTTCTTGACGCGGCGAAGAACTTCGGGACTATGGGTCATGCATTATCAACCACTACTACTACTACAGGGGACTCCCTACCCCCACCACCCCAGGCTGACAATAAAGCGCGGCTGACGAAATTAATAGACTGGCTTGCAAGCCAGTTCCCTGATCCGGCACGCTCAAGAGAACATTTATGGAAATGGGTCAAGCTTGGAGATCGGCGTGGGTGGAGTCTAGTCCGGGGGATGTTGAGTGTCGACGCAGGTTGGACGCAGGTCGTGGCAAATCTCAAAGAAGTTGTGAAGCGGATTGAAAAAACTCCCGGCGGGGGTGGGGGGATGCTTGAGACGGTGCTTCCGCTACTATACAGGAGTGCGTTGTTACTGTGGAACAAGAGCCATGTGCCGACGATTGTGGCCATGAGTAAGGAGGCTGCTGCTGGGGCGGGGCATAAATCCCCAGATCAGGACCTCCTCGGTGGGGATGCGGTTGATAATGGACTTGCGATCACAGCGAATCTGTTACTGAAGGAAATGTCCAACCATATACCAGCTGTGTTCAAAGCACATATTGCATCCCTCTGCACCATCATCCAAGAATGTGCTCCTCCCATTCCAGGGAGCAAGAAAGCAGCTTCTACTGCGTTGGAGAAGCTGGTGCCAATTGATCCCAGTATCGTAGATACCCTTAGCGCGCTGTCGACGTTTGCAAAGAAATATCCCCAGGACGTACCGAGAGAGAGGAAGCTACATCAGGCACTTTTTGCGTTGGCGACTAGCCCATTGAGTACGCCACACGCGGCAAAACATGCGGTTCGCGTGCTGATGTCTGCTGCTATGGACCGGAAAGAAATGTACGCGTCGGACCTAGTGCAGAGATGTGTCACCGAGTGGACGTTCGGCGGGGAGGGGTTCATCGTCCGACTAGGTGCCATGGCAGAGATGGTCCTTGTCGCTCCGCAGGCGGTCATGGGGGAGAAAGCCGTCATTTCTAAAATCAAACAAATCTGCGTAAAAGAATGTTTAACCAAAGTGCGAGAACTTGGCGGAGGGAGATTCGACCCGG
Organism: Terfezia boudieri ATCC MYA-4762; assembly: GCA_003788615.2. NCBI lineage: Eukaryota > Fungi > Ascomycota > Pezizomycetes > Pezizales > Pezizaceae > Terfezia > Terfezia boudieri. The sequence goes on along the minus strand of ML121534.1, from coordinate 409,028 downwards.
AGTGGGAAAGCGAGTCACTACTTAGCGATGAAGGAAAGGCGAAGATCCTCGCTGTGAAGATACTAGTTAATATGCTCCGCGCGAATCCTAGTAGCGCAGACCTTACAAACTCAATCATGGAAACACTCTTGAAGAAAATACTCATTGAGAAGGGAGAGATCTCGCCTTCCCCGAGTACAGCACCTACGCCGAAATCTCACCGCGCGCAGCTACGCCTAGTGGCCGCGAACTCGATATTGAAACTCGCGGCGCATTCCGGGAGGTTGGATGAACTGGTATCTTCCACGTTGTTTAATATTGTGGCGCTCACGGCGCAGGATACCAGGGTCCATGTCCGGCTAGGATTCTTGGGACGACTGAAGAAGTTGCTTGCGGCGGGGAAGCTGGGGCCACGGTGGTACGCCATTGTATTCTTGGTTGCGCATGATCCGGAGGTGCGGGAGGAAACGGGCGTGTGGATCCGTGCGAGGGCAAAGGCGATTGCATCCGCATCTGCATCTGCATCTGCCTCTGCTTCTGCGGGGCCGGGGAAGAAAGTCGTTACGACTGCAAACATCATGGAGTTGGTTCTTGCAAGACTAATCTCACTGCTTGCGCACCACCCTGATTTCCCTACAGATCCAAAGGCAAGCCCTGACGAGTTGCTGGATATGGCAAAATATTTGGCGTATTATATTCGTGCGGTGGTCACGGCGGAGAATATCGGTGTGGTGTGGTATATTGCCGGTTACATCAAACGCGTCGAGGATGGAATCGACGCAGGGAAAAGTGAAAGGTTGTATATTCTGAGCGAACTCACCCAGGCATTATGTAGGCGATGGAAGGAGATGAATGAAGGGTGGGCAATTGAAAGTTGGCCGGGAAAGATTGCGTTACCGAGCGGGTTGTTTAAGAAGTTTGATGGGGGAAAGGGGACGGAGAAGGAGAAGAGGGAGAGAGTGGAGAAGAAAATGAAAGAGATTAGCATGAGGGTTTATTTACCGGAGGAGGTGGATGGGAAGGTGTTGGACGGGCTGTTGAGGGAGAAGAAGGGGAGGGGGGAGAAGGTGCCAGCGCATGGGGATGCGGGGCAGGCCCATGGGAAGAAGAGGAAGTCAGATGGTGGTGCTGGAGCTGCGGCGGCGGGGGCAACGAAGAAAAGGAGGCAGGTGAAGGGGGGGGTTGTGGAGGAGGAGGATGGAGAGGACGAGAGTGGTGAGGGGAGGAAGAGTACTAGTAGGAAGAGCAAAACTCCGAGGAAGAAGCGGGCTTCGCTTGTTGCGAGTGAAGGTGTAGGCGCCACACCAAAGACTCCGAAGAGAACTCCAAAAAGGAGGAGGAAGAGTGGTGGTGGCGATGATGACGATGATGATGACGCTAGAGATGCGGATGCAGATGATGCGGGGATGAGTACAGTTGAACGACGGAGAAGCGGCAGGGTAGTCTCGAAGGTGGTGTACGCCGAGAATGAAGAAGAGGAAGGGACTGGGGAGGAATTGGAGAAAGACGATAGTGGCGGTGAGAGTGACGATGAGAGTAGGGACGGTAGTGGGGAAGATGAAGATGGTGAGGACGGGGATGCGGATAAAATGGAAATTGACGACCCCGAACCGGACCCGAAAACACAAACAAACCCGAGAGGAGGGGATGCGAACCAGACGGGGAAGATAATACCAAAGACAACAAAAAGGTCTAAAAGTACCCCACGCACACGTGGAAGTAAGAAAAAGAAGGTGAATGGAGACAGGGACGGAGATGAACCTATGAGCGATGTTAGCGAGTTGACGCAGTATGAGAGTGAGAGAGGAGAAGCGCAAGATGGCGGGTCTGAGCCGGAAAGAGAAATAGATCTTGACGGGGATGAGAGTGGGAAGGAGGAGACCCTAGAAGATGCACTTTTGAAACCTACACCCAAGGCGATAACGAAAACGAAAACGACTCCAGGGCGACGTAGGGGACGGGGGGCGCCGGATGGATCAGGGCCAGGATCTAATAACGAGGGGGAGGTGCAGAAGAGTCCGGTGAAGCAGATGGTTGTGGGTAGGGTTACGAGGCGAGGGGCGGCGGCGGGGAGGTAGTGGCTGTGATGAGGTGATATAGTAGTGATATTGTGGGGTTGCTATGGCTTTTTTGTCTGGCCACCCTAATTTTTTCTTTAAGCTGGTGCTTTGTGAGCAAGAGTATAAACAAATGTATGTTGTATGTGTAGTTGATGTTTTTCAGTATATTTCGAATTTCATTTTTGTTATGTTTTGTGTTATGGTTAATTTTTATAGCTGGGCTGGCAGGCATGGGGCTGTGCTGTGGTATTGTAGCTATTACTTATGAAAACTTTACTACTACTAAGTTAGTACTTTCTAGTAAAAATTTAACTTGAATGAAGTGGATATTCTTTTTTTTTTTTTTTTTTTTTTCTTTTTTTTCTTTCGTGTAGTCATATTAGTAGTGTGATATGAGTGTGAAACTGGATTTGCACTCTGGATTAAAGTAACTTTTTGTAATTGACATACCTGTTCCCCCTATCGCATACAAATTCTTCTACATTTTATTATAGCTAGATCAGTGATCCCAGGAAAATAAGTGAATGAGAGAAAAAAAAAAAAAAAAAATTTAAAAGTTATTTAGTTGACTACAACCTAGCTAGGCTGATGAAAAAAAGTTACTTGCTAAGTTGGTTAGTATGTATGCGTTGAAGCGTAGTTAGGTTGTGTTCAGGGTAACCCTGAGAATTATTAAGGTTGCTATGATCTTTACCCTGAACTATTCAATGCGAATGTACAGTAGTACAAGTAACTGACATTATATGTACGGTATTACCGTTCC
>ML121534.1:392961-406201 GCA_003788615.2 Terfezia boudieri ATCC MYA-4762 | reverse complement strand
CTATAAATCTTTTACTCCTGGTAAATTACGTAACCCGTACAGTGATGGTGGAGGGTGTTTGGGGGGGGGGGGGGGACCCCCAACTTGAAAAAAAGGGCCCTATCTTTTGTCGGCTGATATATTGTTTCATGATTTTGATTGGTTTTGGGAATCGAATCAAGCAAGTGCGTTAGGTCTTCCGACCGAAAAAACACTCAAAAGGAAATGTCAAGAAGTTGTTTTTCTTGTTAAAAAAAAAAGAAAAAGAAACCCCCCCTTCCAACCCCCCCCCTTTTTTTTTTTTTTTTTTTAATGGAATTTAAAATGTAAATTGAAAGGTTAGGAGAAAAAAGAAAATATTTATTGTTGTTATAAGCCTTAGAGGTAAGAGTGTCCTGAAAACATATTTATCCTGAATTTTTTTTTTATTTTTTTTTTATTTTTTATTTTTTTTTTCAATGCTTCTGTTGCTTGACTCCTTGAAGAGAATAGAGGGCCAAATCTCCGAGGTCTACGTCTACAGGAGTCGAGTTTGTGGATTGTAAAAAGAAATAGGTGAGTACAACAACCTCCAATTATATCATATCAGGAAGCTCAGTTTGAGTAGCCAACTTACCGTAGTTATAGTTTGAAAGACCTCCCAACCCCCGGATTTTGACAGCCCATGATGGTTAGTTACCTTTTTCTATTGCCAACCCTGAATTCAGGGTAATCTACTCTATACTCCCCCCTCCCCCCCCCCACCCTTCTATTTTGTTCTTGAAACCCTTCCAACAAAATCGTTCCTAGGCGGACGCCGACGGAAAAACAAAAAAAAAAACCTTACATCTACAAACCGAAATCGAACAGATACAATATGCTTCCGCATATCATTTCTTCACTGGACGCTGCAGTTTTCCGCCAACACCGTTTGCCCACAACTGTGTAACCAGCACCAGCACATACCTATACCGTCTAACTAGCATAGGCAAATTGATATCGCGCGGCCTTGAATCTACGGTAAGCTTTGCACCCTAGTGGAAACTGATTCAGAGTATCCCAGGTTTCCTGCAGTGGGGGAAGGCGTGGTTCCTTTATGTCAAGGCTCCGAGACTAGTGGCCTGGATTTAGCTACCTCACACGTCACCTTGTTGTACTTGATGCAAACCGAGAAAAACCCCCCAGACACATACGAAATCATCTTCCCCCCCTTGTTTGTATTCTTGACATCCGACCCTCCTCCACACCTCATCTCTAAGCTTCCAAACTAAAGCCTCCGTGAACTCTGGTATTGTTTCTTTGAGAAACGCAGAACATGGACTGGTCTCGGCGCCTCACCCCTCAATCCGCGAATGTACGTATGTACGTACGTACGCCAACAAAAAACCACCCACTTCCTTCCCTTGTGCCCATTACAACAAGGACCCCCCCAAGAACAAACACTCAACACCCTAACAGCCTCCCCTAGTTAGACTTTGAGTTCAGGGTAAAATGCTACAATTCTGTGGTTCCCAATTCGCATGACAAAAGCATCTTCTGGTAACCCTTCCCATACAAAAAAAACAAACACATTATAACATCATGCCCCAAAGGTCAACTTTGTTTTCCAAAACCTAATCGACGTGCCCACCTAGCCCCTACTCTACCAACAAGCATATGGACATACTTTGTGGCTCGTTATTCCTCGAAAGGATGTGCATACGAATACTGAGTTTTTCTGTAAAAATAAAGGGATACCTACCCATAAGGAAAAGAACTACAACTTGACTTACCTAAACAAATAGCACATACTAGTCTTTACATATCTTACATGTTCTGGCCTTCACTTAATGTAAAGTACGTGTACGATTTCAGGATAATCTCATCACCTATACTGCAGAGGTCACAAAGCTACATCAGCCACATACAAAACCCTAATTTATTGTATTTTCCCCAAGCTAAATATACCGCTTGATATTTCAGCCCCACGTTGTTTCCATTCAACTGCATTTCACCATCTTAGCCTCACGTATCCTCCCACATCCACCCCCCCTTCCCCCTCACATCCATTCAAGGATATGAACGACGCCCCGAAGCCCCCAACAATCCAATAATGAATCCGGTCTATAATACGATTTCAACCATCTCATTTTCCCATTTCCCATCTCCCCCTGAAATTCTCAACAATTATAACCCGTTCCCCACTATCCATAGAAGAAAATGAAAAGATGAAACAAGCTAGTAAAAGCGTAGCGTTTACTTCTTCTTACTCTTTGGCTTATTCTTATTCAACGGAATCTCCAAAATCTTTAGGACCTCCTCATCCGTAATCTTCTTATCTGAGACGTCCCCGGCGATTTCGAGGAGGGACTTCGACGGGCTGGTAATCTTCTGGATACCATTCTTTGTAATGACTGTTGTGCACAATTCACGTTAGTGAAATTTTTTTTTCGGTGGCGGGGTAACATACTTATCGTCGAAAATACCCTCGACACCTCCTTCCCATCCTTCTCCCCTTGCACCTCATACTGCCTCAACAAATTCCCCCTCACACACTCCAGGACCCCCATCTTCGCCGTCCTCTCATCACTCAACTGCCTCAAACTAAACGGAAAGCTACCAAACTTCTTGGCCACCTCGCTATACGTCTGCTTACTCGTCGCCCTCTTCAACATAAACGTCGTACCCGTCTTTCTCAACAATGTAGGCCTCAGCTCCAACACCTTCGCCTTCCCACTTCCACTCGATAGAGCGACTTCGACACCCCAAGCTTCGGCGACCTCGGGGTTCCCTTCAGATTTGAGTCCTTCCTGGGGGTTAACGACGATTCGCTTCTTAGCCTCGATTTCGTTACGCTCGAGTTGGTACGTGGTGGTCGACTCGACGAGGCTAACACCATATGTCTCGGCGACTTTCTTTAGAACAGTGTTGATCTGGGTAGCGGTGTAAGGTTTCTTTGCTTGCTTTTTCTCGCCTTCGGCGGCGGGGGAACTGACGGTGTCGACGCTGGGGGGGAGCATCATGCGGTAGAGGAGCTCGGTAGTGTAGTGGGTTGCGAGAAGGAGGTCTGCCTGTGCAGGGGTGGGGGCGGGGGTTTCCCCAGATGCGGAGGCCACAATGATGGTGGATCCGACGATGGCGGGGAAGCCGTCAATATGGGCACCGAGTTGGATCTTGACGAGTTGCCCGGTTTTGAGGGTTTTGGAGGCTTCGTCTGCGTCGGTGGAGAGGGGGCTGTAAGGGGTGATGATGTCGGCGGGGGAGACAGTCGTGGGGAATGCAATTCCTTGAAAGATATTAACATCAGAGTATATCTACCAAATACCTACCTACCACCACTAGCAAGCGTAGATGTAGAGAAAGGCAATTGATGTGATAAGGAAGCGGAGAGTTGAGAGGAGGGGGGTTGAGAGGGGGAAAGGGACATACCTTTAACAACAACCTTGACCTTCTTACTATTATACACCTTCGCCGTCTCCTCCTCAAGCAATTTATCGCCCTTCTCGCACAAGCTCACCAAACTAGCACCGTCAATGGCCGCCTTCTCAATCTCGACAAGAACCCTCTGGGAAATAGCTGCGGCATCTTTGTATTTTGTAACGGTATCTGGGTTGGCGAGGGAGTAATCTGTGTGCTCACTGTCAGAGGAACTGTCGAGCAAGTGAAAAAAAGATGTTTTGTACTACACCAAAACTCGGACTCGGTATGGGGCAGAGTAAACAACAGAGGGTGAATAACAGGATAGCAGGCGGTTACTGTGAATCCCATTGTATAACCATTCCCTCTTCCTCTCCTTACCCTTCTCCTCTCAGGTATTCCAAAGTGACATTCAACAGAGTCCACACGACAACTCTCCCCCCATGCTACCTCCAGTTCTCATCCCAAGAAAAGGAAATTTCTTCCACATACCAATCTCCTCTGTCTTAGGTTTCGCATTTTCAACTTCTGCCATTCCTGCTACTCCTCAAAAACGCTTATAATTCCGTTGTGTGTATGATAGGAGTCCTCTGTCCTGATACCTTTCGTTGCGTTGAGATGAAATCGGAAGCGGGGTTTAGTGGGTGATTTGGTATGGGTTATTCCGACCGGGTTGTTGCGAGTCAGGGCGTCTATTCATCACCTACCGTTTGACGGTTGCTGCTTTAAGATAAGTTGGGATGAGAAGTGTGGCTTGTGGCTTGTGGCTTCGCGGAATAAAACAAACTCGATTTATGGATGTTAAATCCTTACTGCTCAGTACATTTGCTAACAAATCAGCAAATAGAAACTTCAAATTCATAGCAGCAACATAACGACATGACAAAAGCAGTAAATAAACAGCAGACAAAACCAAAGTACCTCCCAAGAAAAGCAAAACATCCAAACCAAAGCAATCGTGGCCCATCGCGCCCGTCACGCCTATCCAACTTAGCAACAAAAAGAATATATCATCACTTCAAAACAACAAAAAGGCCGAATTAAAGCAACATAAGTCCCATCACAAGAAAAAAATAAAAAAGGTTTATATCCCCCTCCCACATCTTATATCTACCCATCTGGACATCTAGACACGCCCCCTCTCCCCCCTCCACCCCTTTCAAGTCTCACTACTCGCCTGAACATCCTCAAATTCCATTTCCCACATATCCACCTCCCTAAAAACTTTCTTAATCTCCTTCAACTTCCTCCTCCCCTCCTTACCTACCCCAATACTATCCTCCCCCATAAGCTCACTACTCGGCTCGACCATCGTCGCATCATTCTCCTTGTCCGTTGGAACGGGCGTTGCACTCCCATCACTCCCACCATCACCACCCACGCTCTTTGGGCGACCATAGGTTTTCGCCCCATTAGACTTCGAATTCGAGATACTACCCCCTCTCCCCCGGCCTCTTTTTGGAGTCTCCACCGCCGTAGCTGTATTCTTCCCCTTCGCCGCCTTCTTCGCAAGTGGAGCTGCCTTCTTCATAATCGTAGTTCCCTTGCCTTTTGTGGTTGTGACTCGACAACCTTTCCCCCGCTTATTCGTAACCATTAAAATCTCATCCTCAAGCTCACTCGTCAAATCCTCACCCAGATCATCCACCACCGGCTCCCGATTCCTTGTCGACCTCACTGAGCCCCTCACCATCCTCCTCCTCCTAGGCGCTAAATCCAATAAATCCCTCGTCAAAACCGGCCCCTTCTCCTTCTCCGGGGCTCTCTTCTGCCGTTTCGGTTCCGCCTCAACTACAGGCTTTGGCTTCGGAGTCGTCTCATCGGACAAGCTACCATCACTATCACTATCACTCGACCGCCCAGCCTCATCCTCATCCTCAACCTCATCCTTATCCTCAACCTCATCCTTATCCTCAACCTCATCCTCATCCTCATCCTCCTCAATAATCTTCCCATCAGGCGACTTCTTCTTCCCCGTACTTGTTCTCTTCCTTGGCTCGAGCCCAGCAATCTTCCTCTTTGGCGTCCGGAGGATATTAGCCCCCGCTCCATCCCCGCGCGCATCACGATCGATATCCATCAATCGCGAGAGTGGATCTGCACCCATACTAGCACTACTTGAGAACTTCTGGCTACCGTCTTCATAAATATCAAAGCCTAATGGTCCCTCGTCAACCACCGCGGCAGTCTTGGGTGTCTCACATTGAGAAAGTGGATGTGGTGATGACGGGGCAGGACTCGATTCCCATAATCGCCTACAGATAGGTGATAGATTCCTCCCCATTGAGGGCCCAGCAGCCGAAGATGGTCCTGCTACTGCACCACTTCGGAGGTGGATTGGTGGGGGAGGGGTATACCCCTCGCTAGAGCGGAATAGTGGTTTAGGAGGAGTCACAGGGAGGGTGGTGGTTGTAACCCCGGCTTTGGGAGTAGATGAGGCGAGTGGTGAGGGGAGGAAATTCTCGTCACCGTATATAGATGAGGTAGAGCTGAGGTCGTCTTGTTCGGGAATGTTGTTTTGAAGCGTGGAGTCTCCTGTTGGGATTGGGGGGGGTGATGAAGGGAATTTGTCCTCGATATCAGTGGCTCGACCTTTGCCTTTGTCTTCTTTTTTCGCTCCGGAGGCTTTCTTAGCTGGAGCTTTAGATTTCGAGGGCCTGCCGGGTTTCTTTTTCTGAGCTGGCACAGCCTCAGCTTCCTCCCTTTCAATCACCTCCTCCCTCTCAATTACCTCTCTAATTGGTATCTTTCTAGGAATCAGATCTGTATCAGTACCTACACTCTCCTCCGTCTTGCTACTCCTTGCCAGCCTCCGCTTCGCCGGTGTCTTTTTTACTTCCTCCCTAATATCTTCCACCTCCACTTTATCCTTTTTCTTTCCACTCCCACCGCTCTTCTTCTCTTTCTCCTTGACCTCAATCTGCACCTCCACCTCGACCTTCCCCTTCCCTCTCGTCGTCCTCCCCGCTGTAGCCTTCTTCAACTCCACCTCCGCTATTTCCGGTTCCTCTTCTGCAGGAAGTACATTCCACTCCCCCTCATCCTCACTTTCCTCGAGTAAACTCCTCTCCACTGGAGCCACAGCGCCCCGCCTGGTTACCCTCCCCTCCCCCGTAGTCATACAGGCCTTCCTTGTCGCCCTTTCCCCCACAGTCTTGTTCTTCGAATTCTCGACATACGTAGTCGTTTCAGCTGTGCTCGCCTTACTCGTCACAGTTGTCCCGCTTGCTGTAGTCGATGCCACTTTTGCCGCCGTAGCTTTTTTCCCCGCAAGAGACTTCCTCGCCAACACTGGACGCGGCATGGCAACCACCTGTATTTCTCAATAGGTAACTTGCGACACTGATCTGACTTTATGCGATGCGGCCCTATCAATTCGTGGGTGCTATGTGCTGTTGGGTACGTCAATAGGGTTGTGAGACTGGGTTCTTGCTTAGGGCGATGATTTGACGCGTGTGTCGGGATGTTTGTTGTGGTTAGTGAGGTTATGTAATGAGGTTTGTTTAGTCAGCAATGGACTACATACCGCCACGTATGGAAATTTGGAACCAAATCCAATAGACACACCCTAAAATGCTAGCAATCATTGCACCTAGCTTCCATGGAATCCAAGTATCCCACATATCCTTAAAGTCCTGGCATTACTCCTTACTTCTTCACTGCCTAAGCTCAAGCCCTGATCCCCCCTGATCAGAAATGAGAACCCAAACCTGTAAGATTACGAGGTTATGAGTGGAGAAATCTTGCATGAATAAACCATGGCTTGTATTGAGAACTATCGTAGCGATCGCTATAAGGCTCGAGGCTTATGGTGCTAATGTTCTGCTTATTAGGGAAAAAAAATAGGTACATGAACGCAGTCTTTTAGCTGCTTATATAGATCATCTCCATCCATCCCTTGCCTGCTAATCCTTGTTCACCATCACTCTCCTTCTAGGGCGACGGTGAAAGTATTTCCTACAAAACCCAAATTGCAAACGCATAAGCCACCACCGGGACAAGCATACCAACGGATCGGCTGAAGAAACGTTGGCCCACATCCACTCGTCTTTCATTCTCTAACTCGGGGCGAGTATAGATGTCATGTGGAACCTTATATAGGTCTCATTGCGCAAATCATACTCTGGTTCCCAATTATTACTTGAGTTTACCAGATCCTCGTAAACCCCACAACAGCTCCCCCAGTCTTATACTCGATTCTTTCGCCAGTCTGCTCTGTCCAGGTCAACAATACCCAATTGGTGTTACATCTACCTTCCTCCTCTTGACCAAGTCCCGAGAAGTAGACCACGCTGACACTTCCGGCATAGCTGAACCCTCCTTTTCCTTGATTCTGTTTCGTACAACTTATACTGGGTACTCCAGGTGTAGTGCCCTATTGCCTCTACATCATTTTCTGTCGGAGTCTTGTTTATTGGCCACCCAATCGTATTGGATTCTCCCCTCCTTCATTATATAAAGTGGGTGTTGGCGGTCGAGGAATCTTATATAAAACGAATTATCGACCAGGCGGTTAAAGTACACGATAAGAAACGTTTGGTAGAATTCTGAGAAGAAAAAGTTTCCAGATGAGAATGTGCCATTTAGGAAGGTTGCCGTGTGAGAATCGTGGGACGGGGAGATCGAATTAAAAGCTCTCGAAGCTGCGTCGAAGTTTGTATACTGCCATATTTAGTCACAGATAATTGAAATTGAATATATAGGAATGCCAGCTTATCTAGTGGAATACTCGCAAACATCAGCCCAAAAGCACCAATTACAATTGGATAGGCACATTTCCTTTATATTACCCTGAGTTCCAAGTGGGCGTTGCCCAACCAGAACCCCGAAATTTCCCCAAGCAACGTCTTTCCCAGAAAACATCCTTGGTACCACACGCTTTGGAGTGAGGACTTAAAGCAATTTTGGAGCACTAGGCTTTGACTTGCCTGAGCTGAAGGCATTTTAGTTCACAATTGAAACCAAAGAAATGCCTTTTAAGGTGTAAAACCATCCTACATTAGTCTTAGGGCCCACAGTAGTATTTTGCGTTGACTTTTAGCGGAGTAACTTCAACGATGCTACAATGGGTCTGTCGGAGGGACAACTTGGCCCTGTAGTCCCAGTCAATAGGTATTAAAGGTCAGTAGGAAATATCTTACATAATGCAATCCTTTCCCAAAGCTCCCCATTTTCTTGTTTGCAGTGTTGAAAGCCAACTCCTCCTCTGTGTGAGGTATCCACTGGCTCCGAATTGCCCCGTCAAGGGTGGCAGCCACATCTGTAACCCTCAGAGCAAGGTTTGAATCCTTACCCATCATAATAGCATCCAAAATTGCTTCTCTATCAGAATCATCCCATGCAGCACTGTTGCTCACAAAGCTATCTGGCTACCCTGAGAGTTGAAGGTCTATGTATCCGAAAACACCCAAAACGGCTCGAGCCGGGCGATGGAGGGATAAAGAGTGCATCTCGAGAAACGTTGGGGGGGAGAGTCGACAGCAGGGGAGACAGGGGAAATATTCGAGTTGTGTTGAGGAGAGTTGAAGCATTTGGTGGAAGAGAATGACACAGGATGGGATAGATGAGCAACAGAGCAATCGTAACGAGCCATTCGGAGGAGCTCAAGACGTGACAGGTAGCTATGTGGGTGAGTAGAAGAAGAGTCCTTAAGCCATATAAAAAAAGAGGCACGAGACTATAAAAAGCGTTCCTATGTGAATCAAGGGATGCTGTATCCGAACACACAGACTGGTTTCACAATAAATTACACCATCTCCGCCATGCTAGATAGCAATTCTGATGAAGTTCCGACAGCCTGGCTACCTACATGTATTTCTCGAGGCTCGAACTATTGCAGCTCAACTGGTGAGAGACTACCCAAAAGCGGCATCGGAGGCTATATGCACTAGATTGTCACCAGTATATTTGAGTTACCCTGAACTTCGTGAGAATGTGAAATCATACTAATACTGCAATGCAATTAGCCAGCACATTGTATTTTTGCAATACGCCCCTCATAACAAGAGCCCTTTCATGAATTATAAATAAGGTGCCAATTACACTATCGTACATTGCATGCAGTCTCATAGTGATGGAAATAAGAGAATGTGAAATCATACTAAGTAATACTGCAATGCAATTAGCCAGCTTTCTATGAGGACATTGTACTTTTGCGATACGCCCCTCATAACAAGAGCCCTCTCATGAACTATAAATAAAGTGCCAATTGCACTATCGTACATTGCATGCAGTCTCATAGTGATGGAAATACTTCGAAAACCTGAGGCAAACCATCAAAGGAAACAATACGAAAAACAATGCATGGTTGCTCGTTTCCTCCGCAATATTCCCCAGTCTTAATGATAAAGTCTTCTGTTACACAGAGAGATCCAAACGACCATCCACACCCCAGACCAATTATCGAGATGTAGCTAGTTCGATTTTCGAAAGCTGTTCGCCTTGCAATACACATCGAAACAGATATCTCATCATCAGATTGGCCATGGAATTCACTCCATAATATTAGCATATCCTAAAAGCACTCCATAGTGCTGTTATGCTTAGGCAGGTGGTTGCCCGGCCCCAATGACAACAACCAGCTAGTCACGAGAGCGTACTCAAACGCGGGCGCTTACGGCCAGGCTTGCTCCTGTCTAAGGCTTTAGATTCACCATCCTCTCTATCGTCCTTTCCCTTGTCCTTATTGCTTTTCTCTTTCTGATCCAAGACCATCGACAAGATATCATACGCAAATTGTGGGAATTCGAGTACCATACGGCGGAACTCCTCCTCTGCCTCGTGACGGAGAATATGACCTATCCTGCGTTAGCTTCTACTTACGTTGGCTTTTCAGGATATAAGAATACTTACTACGGTGTGCCCAAAAGCTTGCAATGGGGTTTCTAATGGTAGTGTCCTCCCTTGACGTATTGGTGTACACGTATCTGGCATAAGCCAACTCGCCCTTAGCTGTGGAATTGATTCTATGAATCTTTGCATGCGCAAGATGTTTCAATTCCAAAACTCCCAACTTCTCGGAAAGGGTGTAAACTCTAGCATGTTTGAGCAAACAATTTCCATCCTCGTCGATTTCATTGCTGGAGTCATCGATTTCCTTCTCAAGATGTTCCTCACCATTGGGATTCTTGACAATACGAGGGAAGTACTCTCCAGTGTACAGAAACTGAAGGAAGCATCCTACGGCGTCCAAATCCTCGTTTGGTAGCTGAACTGTTAAAGTGGGCGAAGTTAAAAATATGTTCTGGAAGTACGGCGAGCGAGACAAAAACATTTGATGTGCAGTGATGGCCGTTTCTCGCTCTGGTGGACCGACAAGGAGAGTAACTACTGGAGATTTGAGGTGGCTGGGCAAGCATCAGAACCATCGTCGATGACTAAATACGAGTAACTTACTCGACAAATGCCATTCTCTCAACTGGATTGTCCCTCATTTCACCACCATTGGCATCGTCAACAGCACCTTCATCTACCCGTTCCATGATGGCGTAATCTGGAGCTCCGGGAGCATCAATCATTGCTGGAGACGAAGTATCGTTACTGGCTTCGGGAGCTCCAGGTGGAGCTGGCATTGTGACGGAGAAGTCCATCCAGCGTACTTATAGAAATGAAATCACGCGCACAGTGGAGGCTAAGAGAGAATTTTGCCGATTGGCAAGCCAATTAAATTCCTTCGTGACGCTAGAGGTTGATAAATCGTTCTAGGAGAAACAGAAGTCAAAGACGCGTTATCGCGACCTGCCAAGTCTGCACTGATGCCAAGCCCCAGCAGGTCGCATCGCTTTTCTGGTCCACCGCTCCTCTCGACAGTCGCGACGATTCGGCTCCTTATATATCCGCATCGGAGCTCAAGCAGCATCTCCGCCGCAAGTTGCCAGCTGATTGCGACCAATATCTCCGAGAAGTGGCAGCAGGTCCCTCCAACTAGGCCTCCGCAAAACCAACCGCAATACTCCGTTGAAGCGACGAGTTCCTAGCGCTACATCTACGGGACGCATCAGCCCAACAGAAGGCCCAAGAAGGACTATCGCTCCTCTACAAAAGCTGTATGGCAGCAGGTCACCAATTTTGGTAACGCTGGAGGGATGAGAAGTGGGGAAAGGGTCATCTGGTGGGCGTGGGCCAGGATCACAACGATGAAAACAAGCATAAGCCAAAACAATACCATGGAAGATAATCAGACCGCTTGTGCTATATGGATGATCTGGATACCTGTTGATAAAACAAGAATTTGCTTAAGGTGTATTTGAGAAGGGCTGACAGAACACAATTAGTCGATGCTTACAAGAAAGTATAATGATGGACCCCGTTATTTAACATTATGACTTTCGAGCACATGGGATTACAAGCATTTGCTTCGTATGAAGGCTTAACAGCATAGATCTCAACTTGAGCTTTCCCAATTGATAACGTCCTTGCGCCGACATATTGTGCAACCTTGGCCGTTATTTGCTAGAGCGACTCGTGTCTATACCGTCAGTGCGCGACATCTACATTCTGGTAACAAGTTTCTGAGTTGGTGCCTCAAGATTACGGTACCTCATCTCTGGATCGGGCTCCGGCGAAGCAAAATTGCGGTCGGGTACTTATCTCCATCCGAGACAGAAAAATTAGAGGTGCTTGCTGTAGCACCTCCGACAAATGTTGCCCTGCGCCTGTGTGAAAAGACTAGAGTTCGACTTTGCAGTTTGGTCAAATTGATGAGGCTTCTCGGGCCAGTTTAATGAGGCCTAAGTTTCATATACCCAAGCAGTCCATTTCTTGAATCATTTTATACCCGGTGTCATGAAGCTTTCAGTAAAAGAGATAGAATGGAGGACCAGACGGGGCGTTATTCACTTGGTAGTGGACGATGCAATGCTAGATGATACCCTGACATTTTGCACTCCCATCCATTTTCATAGCCTCGATCCTCATTTCATAGAGAAAGGGAGAAAGAAAATACTTGTCGCACAGCATCATTTGAATACACACTGTTTGAAATCAACTCATTGTAGATGCATCCTCGGTGTGCATCTCCTGTTTGTCTCGTCTGGGGGAATCGATTTGTTTTTTATTTATCTCACATGTCGACAAAAAAAGAGGTCATGTGATGCTGCCAAAGCATCACTGAGGGCATCACTGCGTGTAAGCGCGATGCACGTGGGTAGAGGGTAATCAAAGGGAGGCGGGGGGGTTGAGGGATAGAGTACTTGTGGTTGGCTTCAGTAGTTCAGGGTAGCTGAGCATTCTGCTGAAAAGAAAAAAGTTCACATAGGGGGCTTGTGCGCTGTGAGGAATCAGAGAGCAGTACCTTATCGTGGGTGGTTGGGCAGGCCGAGGGGGGGAGCAGAGCAGAGTGGTGCCCAGTGACCCGATGCTGTGCCAAACCAATCCCAATCATCCGGGTCCCGTGAGCGAGCGTGGTTTGATTGAGTGCGTAGAGTTGCTACTGCCGCCCCGTGATCTGAGATAATCACTGCATTTCGTCCGTTCCCACCTACCCTCAATCGCCTCCATTGTCCCCATCTCTGGCCACGCAATCGCCGGCCACTGCCCACCAGCACCAAAGCCTATTCTCCCCCGCCGTGCTATTGCCCCCTCCGCACCGCCATCCCCCTTCCCGCCTTGCTTCCACTCCGCGGTGCCCATTTGCTGGCAGCCCATCGCAGGCCGAGCGAGCACACCTCCTGCGTGCTCCACAGGACAGCTATTCCAGGGTAACAGGGTTGCCTTGCCCTCTGGCATTTCCAGCCCTCCCGCCCGCACACACTATTCTTCCGCCCTCACTTAACCTTCAGTTCTACAGCAGGCCTGCTTAGCCCTCTGGCCACAACTCCAACGCAACCTTCCTCACGCCCGCTGACCCCCTCCCCCACCAACTCTCTCTCTCTCCCCCCCCAACCAG
>ML121534.1:354739-392931 GCA_003788615.2 Terfezia boudieri ATCC MYA-4762 | reverse complement strand
AAACTTACCTGCGACCCCTGTAACCACAGCCTTTGCCCAGACTCAACCAAAAGCCCTCTGTTCCTCGCTCCCACAACACCCAAAATTTCTACGACGCGATACCTCATTTCGCGACCGATTAATTTATTACCGCCCACACACACACACCCCGTGTCACTCCCTTGAATTTAGTTGAGCCCCAAGAGATACCCCATTTCGTCGAGTTTACTAAAGTTTTTTTTTTTTTTTCGGGCGGAATCGGAGTGCTTTTCGTACTCGTTTCCCCCGGTTGCCTTGTGTACTTGAACACTTCCCTCAACTATGCCCAAGTCCACTTCTGGGCGGCCGTCACGTTCGGCATCCCGCAAGTCGACTCCCTTGAAGAACCACATCGCTACCACCTCTACGACTGCGACACAGGCTGGGCAAGGCACCAAATCGACAGATAAACAATTATCCAAGGGTAAGGCAAGGACTAAAGACCTGGAGGAGGCACATGAAATACAACCGTGGGCGGAGCCACCACTGGCTGAACCCAGGGCATCCTATAGGGATTACGATGCGAACGCACAACCCAACGTCTCAACTGCCTTCATGCAACCTCTCGGAACCCTTCCAGTGGCCAAAAACCTGGCAAAATACCAAGGAATCAAGCAGAAGGGAGCAGGGAAAGGTACATTGAATGGGAATATGAAGGGAATACATAACAATAGCACGACAGAGCCCAATGGGGCGAGGTCCATTGAATTAAAGACAGCTAGTGCTACAACAAAACAAGAGGCATCGACACTCACCCCCCCCTCACCAACAGTCGAATTACGAAAATTCACTTTCCCAGACGCCCCAGAGGAGTTCCCCAGCACAAAAACTGAAGTTGGGCGGCAGAGGCTATCGGCAGTTGTTCAAGCAGCTGTGGATCGAAGTGCTCAGGTTGGAATGGAGGTTCTGGGCAAGGCTATCCAGGCACTCTATGAGGATTCGATGCAAAATCCAGAGCTTGGGGAGCTGTTGGATGCCGTCCTTGCACAGAAAGCGACTGCGGATCAGACTGTGGCATTCCAGGCCCATATACGAACAGCACGGGAAAAGCTAGAGAACCAGGGTGCAAATGGAGCAAGTACGCCAGGTTCACATTCACCAAATGTCCCAAAAGTTTCTATTGCCGTCAACTATAAGAAGACCGTGTTCCCTGATCCTCCCAAGGGAAGGAAAGGTCGACGCTCTTCAAAGAGACTACAAGAGAATCACGAGGCAATACCCCAACTCGAGCATACGGAGGACTTCACGAACACACACGAACACTCCTTTCTTGGTGGCCCAAGCGAACCACCCTCCCCCCCTAGCACGGCAACACTGAACCATGACAAGGCTAGGCAAGCCGCGAAAACTACTAACGAAACAGCGGCAGAGATGAATGCCCGCTATGAGAGAGTGCAAAACGAGCTACGCAAAAGTTTGCCGAGTGAGATTCCAGTCAAAGAAAGTGGAATTCGATTTTCACAAGATCTCGACGAGGACAGTTTAGTGGATGCAGCTGCAGCCGGGGTTGGCATATCAACACGAGGCTCAGTAAGAAAAGAAACGCCAATCTCACGCAAGAGGGCACGTTCTCCAGACCCTCCTTCTACACCACTGCCCGCTCAAAATGGTACCTCGCCGAGAATACTTGAACCCCCCGAAATAGGTGGGCCACCAAAGAAGAAAAGGCAAACTAGAGTGAAGTCATCGTATGTATTAACTCTTTCAACTTCTCTCTGCACTACCTTCTTTTTCCTTTCCATACCTCTCCTGTGCCTCTATATTCACTTTCAAAAAGTTCACAATGAACACCTTCTTGGCTAAGCTACCTCATTTCTCGACTGATGCTGAATCTGCCATGAACAAGACCTATGAAAGTCAGGACTGGACCATTTGTTCTCGCAGGAAATCCGACCGCGGAGTCGAGTTCACGAGGAGCCCGTAACGCCTCGGAGTGTATATCGGTAAGTTCAGTAGCCTATATATACTTTTTCCTTTGAGCTTGGCCCATGAGTTCATTACTAATCCTAACTTTGTTAGGAAAACGACGACCTCTGTTGTGTGTGTAACGGCCCTGGAAAGTTTCTTTGCTGCGACAGATGCCCTCGATCTTTCCATTTTACGTGTATAAATCCACCTATGGATGAGGACAAAGTTCCTGAGGATTCGTGGTATTGCAACAAGTGCACCACCCAGATGAATCCACCAGGGAAGCAGCCCCGAGGACTATTCGGGCCTTTACTGGATGATGTTGAAAAGAGGAATCCTCTCAGTTTCAGCCTTCCGCCTTCCATAAAAAACTACTTTGCAGGCGTTGAGTCTGGTCCGAGTGGAGAGTATATGGCCTCAGAGAAACAAGACAACAAACCCACAAGGTAGGCGTCTAACTTCAACCTGCAACTAAACTAAGATACTTATCTTCAATATTTAGACGTGGAGGATTTGTTGAGGAGCTCGATCTTTACCGAACCAAAGACAAAAATGGACAGCCTATCTTTTGTTTCAAATGTGGAACATCAGCGCTGGGTCAGAAGAAAATTATTGCCTGTGACTTCTGTGCATTGTATTGGCACCTAGACTGTGTCCATCCACCACTGGCAAATCCACCTTCGCAAACACGGAAATGGATGTGCCCTGCTCATGCAGAACAGGGATTGGTGTGTACTCCCCCAATCCTTCTTCCCCCAACATGAATCCCCCCATCCATTGTTTCGTGGCATGCTTGGCAACCTGCATGAAGGCTAATTTATTTTTTTCTCCTGAATACAGCTCCAGCCGAGGCGGCCGCGGAATGCCAAAGTCGTAAACACTTGCCTTCGAAGAGGGCATAAAAACAACGGCTATATAGAGATTGAAAACAGTGAGAGTGAAGACGAGATGCAATTCAACGAGCACGAGCTAGGGGGTGTAATATACCGACTGCCAGAGCGAGGGATTAAGCTCGACTTTATTGACAAGATCAAAGCGTGAGTTGCCCAGTCAAATGGAAGTGCCGATCCAGCGTGGCCCTAAGCTACTGAATGATGACTAACTTAGATGTCTCAGGTATAGAGAAAACGCGCAGCGCATATTATACGATAAGCCTCCTGAAGCCTCAAAGCGGAGGAGGCTCACTATTAGCAATGGAGACTCTACTGTTGTGGTATCCAGGGAACAGAGCATCGTTGATGAAGATACCATCACAGAGCCGTCGATAGCTGGCAAATCCCCGGAAGAAAAAGACTTTGCTCAAACCCTGCTGTCATTGAGAAAGAAAGGTGCAGTTGGACTGGATGCATTTCCGACTGGGGGTGATTTGTCTGCTCTAATAAATACTCTGATGGTAAGATACTTTATGTTTAAGACATTCTGTCATAATAGTGACCATCTTGTGTAGGCCGAAGCTCCTTCCCAGGTCCAGGAATTATTACGGGGAACTAGTTCAGCACCCAATCCATCATCCACGGTCGAACCACCTCCGCTTTCGCCTGCAGAATCCACGGATTCGGCAACTACAGTCTCAGAGCTAGAAATGAAACAACTACAGGCGCTCCTAGAGCTATGCCAGAAGAGGTTGTCGATGTTGGAGGCTCGAGAAAAGCATCTTGAGGTATCGTAAATTTTACAGGACCAACAGCACACTGTCTCTCGCAGTCGCCCTATTGTGGGTAGGTTAGGGATATGGACGTGTAACAGTAGGTACGTGAGATGGACAGTGAAAGCATATATGTTACGAAGAGACGGCCGTTTTCTCTCTCTTCCTCTTCAATTTCGGTTGAGTATTGCGCAAGCAGTTTGTTGTTGTTTTTTTTCTATTTCTGATTCTATCCTGTTTCTTTCAACCTCTCGGTACCGATTCTGAGTTGAAGCATATACATCTTTTCCGGGGAAATTTTCCTTTGTTTCCTTTCTAGGGTGTCCTTTCTCATTTTTTTTTTTTTTTGCTGTGACTATGAAACTTGGCATCAACCTTCTATATCTTTTCGTAATTATGCTTGTTTGTGTTTTTTCTAGTTCTATGGGAAAAGGAAGGGGTTTGGTGCAGAGTTCTGATAATCCACCCTTATCCATCAAGTTCTCAAAAATCTAGGTCATGTCCGGTTATGGTGCTATCAAGGGAGAAATTTCCTCCTGACCATGATTACGCGGCGTATGAGCGCTCAAAGCGGGCACTCGTGGGATGGGATGATATTTACGCTGGGCCGCTGAGGGTCAGGGAACGCAACGCACCACCATACCAACACTCGGACTTCTCGGCCACAACCAGCCCCGAAACGAACTTCCTGCACAGCGCGCTTTCGGGGCAGCGGCTACACCACCTTTCCGCTGTGGGATTTCGGGCACATCATCTTTCCTCGGCTCGCCTTTTCTTCTACGGAGGTTTTTACTTGTCGAAATTCATTGTTTATGTTTTTTTTATTACTCGTTCTTCGTATCCTCTTCTTTTGCTGTTTTGTTTTTATTTGCTACATGGGAATTTTGGGGGCGCAATACGTTTACTTCTTCTTTTTTTACCCTTTCTTTTTTTACCCTATATCTTCCTATATCTTCCTTGATTTCCACCCGCCTCCACTTCCCCTTCTTTCTTCGCCCCTTTTTTTTTTTTCCTTTTTTTCTTTTTTTTCCTAGAATGAGGAGTATCTTTTGCCTGGGAGGTACTGGTTAGGCGGACGTGAATGAACATGAAGGATAAGGTCCCCGGGGAAAGTTCTAGCAAGAAAGGATAATGGAATGGAGTGTTCATGTATAGGGAGTATGGGATCGGTCGGAGGAGGGGGATGCAGGGGATACAAAAGATATCTCTGATTCCAGGAGTGAGTTGGGCGCTATTTTTGATGTGAATGGTGCGAGCACGTGATCATATCAGGTGATTATGTAGATGTACTGTAGATGTAAAGATGATTATCCGTGTGAATGATTGGGTTAATCAAACTGGCTCTCGTATTCAATGCACTAAGTCACGGCTTCACACTGCATGAAGATAGTGGAGACTCTGGAAACCTAACTTCCCTCACTCCCGATTGGATACGATACGTTCAATTGCGGATTCGCGCCCCCACATTGCTTGAAAGAGTATGGTGCATATGGTGCAGCTTGTGTGGGGAATTTGGCTAGGAAGTGAGGATAGGTATATTGCATCTTTGGGGTTTGGGGTGAGAATATATCAATTCTGATATACGTTTATTAGCTAAATCCCTATCACATAATTGCAAGTATGTCACCCCACTAAACCCCTATAAAATCTCCTCTAAAATCTCCTCCAACCCCAAATCCTTCTTCACAATATCCCTACAAATCGGATGATAAAAAGACCGATTCTTCAAAAAAGTCCTCACCGCAAGCGTCCTATTCACACCCTCTAACAACCTATACAGCGGCCTCACAAACTTCATCCTTCCCACCTTGCCCAACCAATTCGCAATTTGGTCATACAGCTCCCTATCCTGGGCTTTCAACCCGACTGTGAAGAACCGGGATTTAACCTCTGCATTTTCCGTCACAGAGAAGGTGTATGTAGCGTCCATGAGTTGCGTGAGAGGGGGAGTTAGCGGAGTAGGGAGGTCAGTGAGTTTCTCGAGGAAGACGACAAGCTGGTTTGATGACCACCCCGCGATGTCTTGGGGTGAAGGGGTGAAGCGGGAGTCAGAATCAGGGGAGGAGGGGAGGAAGGGGAGGGGGATTAGTGATTCCCATTTCTGTGCCAGGGCGTAGCATGGTTCTGCGAGGGTCGTGTCAAAGGAGGGCTTGGGTGTGGGAAGGCCGGGGGAGTGGTACCATTTCTCCCAGTCTACGGCTTCCAGGGCTTTTGCCGCACCTGGGTCAGGGAGGAAGAAGTCAAGTAAGGTCGCTCTGAAGTCCTGTGAAGTTAGCGATTTCTGGCGATACTTCGAGAAGTAATGCGGAATGAATTTATCCCATTTCTCCCTCCCAACGAGATTGTCAAGGTAGAAGAGAAAGTTGAATCCCTTCTCATACGGCACAGAGCTAAACGCATCATCGGGGTCTTTTCCTTCTAGTTCCACAACGAGTTTTGTGAATTCATGATCAGAGCCGAATTGGTCTATGGACTCACGAAGGGCTTTCCAGCCGATGATGGCAGAGAAGTGGAACATGGCTTCGCCGTGCAGGGAGCCTTGGATTCGCCGCTCCAGGTACGTCGTCCAGCCTTCGTTGAGCCAGAAGTCTTGCCACGAGGCGTTGGTTACAAGGTTTCCGGACCAGGAGTGTGCAAGCTCGTGTGCAATCACGTCAATGTTGCTTTTATCCCCAGAGATGATGGTCGGCGTGGCGAAGGTCATGTTGGGGTTTTCCATGCCGCCGTAGGGGAAGCTGGGGGGGAGGATCAGGACGTTGTAGGTTTCCCAGGGGTAGGGGTAGACTATGCGCTATTATGGGGGGGTTAGATGTTAGTATATTGAGGTAGAGGGTTGGAGGTGGGGTTGTCTGTATATATTGCCAGACGTACCTCGGCTATTTCAATGAATTTCTCGGTGTCCCCGTCTAATTCCTTCTGGCAGGCCTCGAGCTCGTCGGGGCCGGTCCAGAGTGAACTCCTGGGCCCAATCTTTGCGCTAGTGATATCCCCACTTGCAATGGCGTAAAGGTAGCTTGGGATGGGGATCTTTTGCTGAAAGGAGTACTCCATTCGGCCGTCTCCTAGGGATTGGGTGGAGAGGGAGAGGCCGCTGACGACGACGGGGAGAGGAGAGCGAATGGTGCTATGGTAGGTGGATTTGATGAAGGGTGTGTCCTGGCAGGGGAAGAGGGAGCGGCAGTGGATGGCTTGACATTGGGAGTCTATTACGCATAAGCTTGGAGAAGGGGAGAGAAGGGGATTATGGGATTGGGGGATAGGGGATGGGGATGGGGGTGGGAATGGAAAACGAACACATGTATGGGTGCTGCTTGTTGCTAGTTTGCTCAGGGTCCATCCATCCGAGTGCTGTGCACTGTTCTGTTGTTCTGAATTTAATCTATTCAGAGATCACCTATGTTAGTCCATTGCTCCAATTGACTGCCGGGCATATCATGTAGTAACGTACTTTAATCCCAACTTTCTCCCCTACCTCCACTTTCCTCCCTAGCACAATCCTCAATTTTGACCCATACGGCTTTACTCGCTCCTCCAACCTCCACCCCTTCTCCGCAGTAACCGTTGTCTCCACCTCCGCTTTAACTTCCCCCTCTTTTTTCTCACCCAAGTGCCCAAGCACCTCCTCATCTACACTCAATTCCTCCACAACCACATAACTACTATCCAGCCAAATTTCTTCCGTCATAGCTCCTTCGCCCTCAGCGGTGCATTCCATCTCATGCTCCACCACCCCCTCAATCGCCCGCTTCTCAAATGACAATTCATAGTCCAGTGTAGTCTTCAGAACCGCAAAGTCGAGGACGTTCGCTAGGGTATTTGGGTCTGGCGAGCGGGTGTTGGTTTTGCTTGCGACGAACATTGCTGGCGAGTGTGTAGCTGCCGTTGCGGGGGATCGAATGCTAGATTGATATAGATATACTGGTGCAACACCAATTGTCCTTGCACTTATAACACGACTCTGCAGGACGGCGGTGGGGTTTGTTGCTTTCCCGTGTGACCTTGCCGGAGGTAATGCGGGGAAGCTTAAGGCTCCGTGTAATGCGCGGCTTCTTGCGGGATTGGTGGGGGAAATACGAAGTCGGCCGCTCGGATTGCAAGAGGGGAGTAGTACAAGGAGATTAGAGCGTGCGGTGAGAGGGTGGTTTCGGAGTGAGCTTCGCAGGAGCATATCAGCTCAGTTGCTCGCAGCTGGAGGACGACGAATGGTGACGTGTGGGTAAGGTTGTCACATGAGCCCACTATGCGGAAGGCACATGACGCTAACGAGGGGAGAAGAGAAAGCCAAAAAAAACCGATGTTTGGAGTTACCCTGAACTCATCTACTTGTACATATGTACAGTACTATCTCCATCCCCGTAACGCAAACCATACCCAGCCCCATATTCTCCCCCCCGGCAACCCTTCCCCATATCCACCGTATTCGAGGCTTTCTAGGCTCGGAGTACACAATTCGGTCCGTACGTAGCTGAGCCTCACAGTTGTGATACCGTGTGCCCCCGATTGATTCTAACAATTCAAAAACGAGAGGCCTACGGCAAGTTGTCAGCTTTTAGGATTGAGAGGTTGCATAACCCCATGCAGCCAGACTACATAAACCCCACAGGTGGATTAAATGACACACCTATTTGCAGCCGTCTTTTTGCCCTACGCATTTCCCCCCAAACAAACATCAACTTGTACAGCTAGCTCAACTTACTGTCAGTTAGCAGACCTCTGTATCTAACCAATCGCAACACACCGCTCCTCTTCCCCCTCCTCGCCATCTACGCCGACGATGACGACAACCCCGGCATGTATCCACCCACCACGCCGCGGTGAATGACGCCCTTCTTTCGCCGAGTGGACCAGTTGATCGGCCAGTAGATCGGCCAGTGCATCGTCCAGTGCATCGAAACGAGACCGGATCCTCGGGGAGGAGAGAGGTAGTGCCCCTCCCCCACCTCTACTACATTGACCGTACCGTCAAAACCTCACCCCGCTAATTTGCGAAGCAATGCTAGCTTCTAACAGATAATCGCTCAATCATCAATCCCATTGCGGTGTTCTCAGGGCGGGAGAGGGGGCGGTAGAGGGGTCGCACATGATGCCATATTGGTGGCGACTTGCCCCCTCTAGGAAAGAACTGATTGAACCGCATACCCCAACAACGCCCCCAACAACGCCCCCAACACAGCCGCCATACAGGCAACATCGAGCGCCCTCTGTCCCAGCAGCAATAAATATCCCTCCCGCAGATACACGGGGTGTATTTACAAAAAAACCCTGTGACCACCCGATATATGCCTGCCCATCAGTGCCTTCTTCATCCTGATCATGCCATGCCTTCTACCCACAGTCTACCATTCTTCAGCCCTCCCAAAATACAGCAAATTCCTCAACGCAACGCAACCCCCACCCCACCCCTCCCCCCAACCATCACCCCCAACCCGAATAGGCGTCTCCGTTCCCCATCTCCACCAATGCCTACTAAGTAGCTCGCATTAGAAACCTCTAAGATGCCGTGATACTACTAATACCTATCCTATACAAACTAATAAAGTACTATAAAACTACACTCTCCCTCTCTCAGATAGTAAACATTGCATAACCTAACCAACCTTGCCATGAGTTCCTCGCAACTTGCACTATAATACTTCAGGGTAACTCCATACCTTACCTATCCATGAGCAGCAGACCAGATTATCACAGCATGATGTATCGTAGCGTAGCATCTCTCCTTAACTCACTTTAGTTCAATTCACTTCAATTCACCTCAACTTCACCCTCGGCCCAATACCCAAGAGAGCAAAAAAAAATACTAAAATATATAGGTAACTCTCCCCTAATCTCCTTCAGTCCCCTGATCCCCCCCCACTCCTCTCCTGCCCTCCGCTCGGCCCATAACCAAAAGAATCAGCACATAGCAAGACCAAACAACCGCAAAACATCCCACAAATAGCTCAACATAAGCACACTACTAAAAAAGAAAGCTCGAAAAGAAAAGAAAAGAAAAAGAAAGAGAAAACTATTGGGGGCCATATTACCAAGCCATAAATAACACATAAAACACACAAACAGATTCTTTCCCATCAAATAACAAAAGAAAAACACGTTAACATCAGAAGTGCGTTCGTCTCATGATTAACAATGCTCGGGGCAAGAAATTTGGACGTGAGAGAACGTTGACTGATGTCATGCATGGATGGGTCAACAGCAGGCCAAGTCAGCTCCGTTCCCAGCCCTGGATGACTGTCAATGTCACCACAATCCCACTTCTTCCAATTCCCCCCCTCTTCCCCCCCAAGAGCCATCCCACACCCAATACCAATATCTACCACAGCTCTCCTGGGCCTCTCTGACACCACTAACTCCCCACCGCCGCTTTCGCCTTCACCCGTTCCTCTACCCTCATCCGGTGCCCCCTATTATTCAAATGCAGCTTGAAATTATCAACAGTCATCTCCGGCCCCGGGGTATACAGCTTCCCCGGACAATCATAGCACCTAATTCTCGGAATGAACTGATGTTTGATATTCGCGGGGTCCTTTGGCAGGTTCTGTCCAATCGGATTCCCCGTGACACTATCTGTCACTGTATACCGCATTATTCCTTCAAAATTATCGTTTGGGTGTTGCTTATGGAGGTCAGAGAGGCCAGCTTCGAGCCATTCGGGACAAGGCTAGAGGAGAACGTTAGTATATAGATCATAGGGACGAAATTGAGGGGTGGATGTAGGGCTGTGACGAACAGGTGGATGTGCAGGATCAGCAGCTTCATCCCCATTCTGCTGTGACGGTGGGGCGCCTTGGACCTGTGTCTGGCCTGGGGTTGTCATCGATGCTGCTGGCTGTGGTGTACTAGGAGCGCCACTTTCCGTTTTAATCCCCGGTACCGCTGGTGCGGCCACCTTCGATACAGTATTCTCCCCTTCTGCAGGCGTACCCCTAGCTGGGACCTTACTTTGCTGTTGCTGTTGTTGCTGCTGCTGCCGTAGCTGTTTCTCCCTCTGTGACTTCTCCCACTCCGCTTTGTCCCTCTCATACTTCGCCTGATCTTTTTTCTGCTGTTCCCTCGCCCACTTCATTAACCTCTCCCTACCAACTCTCAATTTCAGCAACGCACTGTCGATATTGAACGGCACCCCTGGTCTTCTCGGTAGATGCGTCGAAGGAGTATGGTGATGATGTGGTGTATGAAGCAACTGCAACTGTGAAACCTCAGGGGTCTGTGACCGCCCTGCTGACGCCCTCAATAGCAAAGCCGCATTTGCCGCAGCTCCACGCTGCCTCCTAGTCATTGTATTCACCGCCGATGGAACCGTCGGTGGTGGCGTTGCAACAGCAGTATCCGATTCTGAGTCGTCTTCTGAGTCCGGTTCCTTGGGCTTGTCTGAGGTGATCTTCATATCAGCAACCCTTGTAACGGCACCAGGTAATATAGTAGACAAGATCTGAGATCGGTTGGTTTTTGGCATCTCCTTCAGGTCTGGAAGGCTGGGCCCCCCTCTCCTGTTGACTCGCCTCTTCCTCCTTGACTCCCTCGACCAATCCTTCTCCATCTTCTCCAATTCACCATCAGAGAGTTCGTACAACACAGGTTCATACTCCTTTGTTTGAGCCGTCGTCCGCATAATCGCCAATAACGGTGATGACAGCATCGCACTCTTCAACTCCGCATCCTCCACAGGCCGCCCGTCGAATGTATGTCCAGTCTGGTACAGGTATTTTGTATATAGTTGACACTGCTCCCGAATAGAATGCGCTATAGCTGTCGTGAATTCCCCCGATAGACACATATCCCTCGCCATCTGCTGAGCAAACCCCTCAGGAGAGTTTACCGGGTTGTTGATGTCCCACTCAAACTGGTCCACCAAAGTATACTGTCCTATTGTGATATTCAGCTTTATCAATACCCTCATCTCATCATTCTTGTACGCCCAATACGGTAGTTTCGGGTCTAGTGGCTCATCCGGTAAATGCACATGGGGATGGAAATCTGTAACTTGCGCATGTATCTGCTCTGCTATCATTTTGATTAATGGTGGGAGGGGAGGTAAACGAAAGTCTTCCACGAGCTGCTCAGCAAAGAGTTCTATTGGCACTGTCCTGTCGTGCAAATTCCATGTAAATGTATCCCGCAATCTATACTTATCGTAATCAATCTCCAGTCGTATAGGTACTAGACATTCGCCCTCTTCTGCCTGGGCCTGCAACGATGATCGAGAAACCCGCAATTCGCGCGAAGTCCTTGACCCTGGTTTCTTCCTCTCACATGGATACAACAGTCTTGATTGCTTCGCATTGGTATAGCCATTACCATACCCTTGGTACCCATAACCGAATACAGCACCTGGATTGACCTGCCTCTCCCTCCTCAGGGTCTGATAAAACTCAATCTCCTTGCGCTTCGATCTGCTGAGTTCATTAAGCTGCGACGCTTGAGTAGCAATTGCTGCGGCATGTAGTAAATCGCGCGTTATATACTGATTGAGATGAAGCTCAGCCGTCGTAGGGTACTCCGATGTGGGGTCATATTTAGGCGATGATGGAGATGGGGGTGACTGTGACTCGGAGGCCTTCACAACAGGTGACTTTGGAACCTTTATTGGAGGTGGTGGGTCCTTTGCCTTCAGTTTCCCCTTTGCTATTCTGCTTGACTTATGTTGATCTATATTCGCGGGTGATGTCGGTCGTGAGGATGCCAAAGTGGGAGCACCAGGTGATAGGAAAGCCGTGGAGGCAGGAGCTGGGGAATTAGCGGAGAAAACGAGACTTTCCGGCATTGGCAAGACCTTGATCGCTCCCGTGCAAAGATTTTTCTATTCGACTATTATTATGGGTAGCCGATGT
Organism: Terfezia boudieri ATCC MYA-4762; assembly: GCA_003788615.2. Taxonomy (NCBI): domain Eukaryota; kingdom Fungi; phylum Ascomycota; class Pezizomycetes; order Pezizales; family Pezizaceae; genus Terfezia; species Terfezia boudieri. The sequence continues at coordinate 380,532 of ML121534.1, read as the reverse complement.
ACGTATTCGAGTGTAAGATAGGGAGCAACACTGCGCCAGGTAGTGTTAGTGAAGAAATATTCTAGGCTACTACTCTTCCCCGAGTTGCTTAACGAGCGATTAGCATACCACAGCCAGGATGTAAGTCTCGGCCAGGTGCAGGTCGATATTTTGTTCCAAACGCTTTAAGCTTTGCCAGCCCGAGATTGGTCTTTTGCACACGGCGGCAAAAGTTACAACGCACCTCCACACGACTCACCCGGGCTTTCGGGACTAGAACAATGGGGGACGGCAAGAGCGAGTACTGATTACCGAGCAGCTTCGGTGACAGCCGTACAAAGAAATTTCGGCGTGAAATAGGGGTGGTGTGGGTAATAGCCTCGGAGGAGGTTAAGAGATCGAGGCGCGTCGAATGCCGATGCCGGGAGGCAAGACACGTCTGCTAATTGGGCGAAAGACGCCAGCAAGTTGTTTATTTCTCCTCCCCTGTTCAGATCCTGCCCTTGCGTCAGAAAAAAAAAGGGTGGGAATAAATAAAATAAATAAAGAGATAATGCCAGTGTCTTACAGGGACAGATGCCAGACAGGTAGCCTAGATAGCTCCCTGGCCGTGGTGAGTCTGGAGGAGTCGTCTGGATCCAGCTGCAGGCTGAGGCAAGGCTGCCGAGGAACCAGGCCACACGAGGCTGTGCTGGATTCGGAGAGAGGCAAAGTAGCAAATCAACAAAGAGTATGGTATTCAGAACTGGATATGAGTGCTCGCGTTGACAGTGTTGAAGTTCTGCTGAAGCGTGTATTGGGACGAGGCAAGGCTACTGTAGGTGCCAGCCGAGCTGGAGCAAGAGGTCCGCGGCTGCTTCAGCGCGGTGTCCCTACTGGAGAACATCTGTACGGCAAGGCAACCAACGAAACAGGGTGATTGTGGAAGCAAGAAGAGCACTTCCGGAGATACCAGGAGATCAGAGTGCAAGCCTACGGAGCAGATACAGAGCCAAAGGACCCGTATGGTTGTTGGCTGGGCTCCCTCGTGTGCCCCCCCGCTGCCGTCATCTCGGTCACGGGCAGATGGCAGCCACAGCTTGGCCCACCACAACGCACACTTGGGCGGAAAGGGGCAAGGGCGGTATATTCTGTAGAGACAGGCCATCATGTGTGTCTCAGAAAAAAATCATTCTGGACTTGAGCATCTCAGTTCGCATTTCTCTAGTGATTTCTACATCGTGTATCCCATTGAGCTCAGTACCTAGTATTTAAACATAAATACTCCATACCGTTGAATTGAAACCCCAGACTTCAAGGGCCCATGCGCAAAAGCTGGTATTCGTCCGATCTTGTGCTAGATCGTCCTCCTCGTGCTCCCAAACTTAACCTGGCCCAACTAACACATTCCTGAAGGGATGAAGAGATATAAAGAAGAAGGAACCCTGGTGAAATCTAAGCACAGAACAAAAAGTTATCCGTTACATGCATATGACGGAAAATCAAGGAGTGCACCTCCCAGTCCACCTGGGGTACAACGAGCAATCCCTGACTGTGTATCTAGCACACAGCCAAGCGAGGAACCGCTCGAGCCCCAACCCGTAGCCACCATGCGGGGTAGTACCATATCTGTAGGTGCAAAAGCTCGTCAGTATGCCAGAGTTGACCATTTGCGCTTGCGATAACAATATAAACTTACTTCCTCTGGTCAGTGAACCAGTAGTATGGCTCGGCGCCAATCCCCTCTCGCTTGTATCCACCCATAAGCTCCTCCAGGTCATCCATCCTCATACTGCCACCGACTATCTCACCAACACCAGGCATCAAACAGTCAACGGACTCGGTGACTCTTGGGTCTCCGTCCACCTTCTTCATGTAGAACGCCTTGATCTCGACGGGAAACTTTGTCAAGAAGATGGGCTTGCCGATAGTGTCCGTCATTCGCCTCTCCGCAGCTTCGGCGATGTCATCTCCAAACTTGTGTGGCTCACCTTCGTCGTTGGGAATTTGGTGCTCAACGAGCCACTGAATGGCATCTTCATAGGTCATTCGCAAGAATGGCCTAGCTGGAGCCTCGAAGGTGGGGTTTAGCTCCTTGATGAGCGGAGCGACTTTGGGGTCTGTAAGAACAGTTTCGAGTGTGCGGCACATCAGCTCTTCGAGATGGGAGAGAAGATCATCAAAGGTGATAAAAGCAAGCTCGGCTTCGATGTGAGTGTATTCACTGAGGTGGCGACGAGTCAAAGATTTCTCGGCGCGGAAAGACTCCTGGATACAGAAGACATCACCCAGAGCAGGGAGACATGTCTCCAAGTAAAGCTGGGAAGATTGGGTAAGGTAGGCCTGGCTAAAGAATCAGCCAGAGAAGATCTTCATTGCTGGAGGGGTGTAATACCGACCTTCTCTCCGTAATAGTCGAAAGCGAACAGAGTGCTTCCACCTTCCACCTGGGTCTGCACCATACATGGTGGGGTGACCTCTAACAACCCCATGTCCTCATAGCTCTTCCTGAATGCTCTCAAGACTCCGGCTCTGACCTTAAGCACAGCGCTTGCAACCTCTCCTCGGAGAACCAAGTGCCTCAAGTCAGCCTTGAGATCGGCACCAGTATCCTTAGTGATTCTGTTGCTGAATGCCTCATCACCACTAGGGGCCTGGCCAATGACTTCGAAAAAGTCCGCAGCCAATTCATGGTTGTCTGGGGCGGTCTTCCCCTCCGGGAGAGGGGCAATGACACCCCAGATAGACAAGCTGGTCTCTAGGGTAAGATTCTGAGCGTCCCATGTCTTGGGGAGGTCGCCAGTCAAAACACACTGTAGATAACCAGTTCCGTCCCGCAACTCGATGAAGGTCATGCCCTTTTGGGAGCGAAGTCGATGAACCCAGCCATTGACCTTCACACGCTTTCCACGGAATGCAATTGTGTCTCGAAGTTTGATTGGTTTCGCCTGAGGTAGAGAGGGATCTTGATTGAGAACAATTGATTTCGCCTCCCGTTCTGCAGCCAACCTTGAGGCCTCTCTTTTTTTTTCCTCCTCCTCCAGACGAGCAGCAGCCTCGACCTGCTTGACCGCTTTCCTCAGAGCAACTTCATAACCCTTCTTCGCCTTCTTGACTGCAGTGGAGGTTGCATCTTCCCACTTTCCTTCTTTGCGTTGCTTAAATATGTAGGTGTTTGCCTTGTTGGTTGTATCTGTGTGGTAGGCAGCGAACTCCAGAGACTTGAACGGCTCAGTCTCCCACCCGCTAGTTGTAGTTTCATCAACACCGGTTGCCTCGTCAACGAAGACTACACCAGGAGTTAAGATTAGTACATGCTGGCTGCAAGAGGATAGGCGGAGATTATAATCCCTGACATAGTTTACATACTGTAAACGTCGACAGCGGGAGGGTCAGTTCTGAGGGACATGGCTGCGGTACTATCAGCAAGATGTGTGGCTTCTGTCATTGCTATAAAAATCTAGCCTTTCTGCTGCCGTTTAAAACTGAAGCACCTCTGAAAATTCCTGGTAGTTGACGATGCTCTTGATGTATTGATTTCAAGAATGCGAGTGGGGCAAGACCCCTCATTGTAGATAAAGACCCTGAGTATCACACTAGCCCAATGTGAGTCAGTCTGTGGCTGCACAAAGTGTGGCTCACGCATACAAGAAATTGCCTTTCGGAAGCAAATTCGATAAGCTTTTTGAAATGGGCTAAAGGCATCGGCAGGCGATCCCTGACAGACATCGCGATGAGAGGATGTTGCACCAAAATGCCTCAACTGTCGATGTCAATGCCACTGGCAGTATCATCATTTACACAACAATCGCAATGCTCAATTCACCTCAACTGGTTGCAATATGTGGCACTTGGGGTTGCGTTGACTGTGCAGTTGTCAAGTTCACCTTCCTGAAATAATTCTAACAACCCGGCACTCACAATAAATACTAGATACTGCCAGTTGCAACTGATTCACGCCTAGAAGCGGAATGTCGGTTGCTGTGGACCGGGGTTTCGATTCGGCCCGGCTGAGATTGCAAACTCCGAGACAATACTCCGTACCGGTTCGGTATGAAACCAAGACTGTTCTTGCCAGAGTCGGTTTTCTGGCGACAGATACCCACAATTTACAGAAGGACGATACCCAATGATTTTATCACTGGGGTTGTAGCATGCAGACTGCGGTAGGATATAACCACAAGTCCAGTTTGTCTGTGATAGTGGGGAATACCTCTTGCTGGTCGTGCCTGTAATCACAGTATCGTGTATTCCGTACCTTTTTATTCCGGTTCTTTGATATCTGTTGTTACAGACATGGCTTGCTCTCGACATAACTCGCGATCTACCCTTTCGCTGCGCCACCATAATTGCATTTCCGTTGTCTCCAGCCATGCAATTTCGACTGGGGACAGCCACGCAGCGGCAGGGGCAACCCCATCGGCGTGGTGTTGGCTTGTTCTGGCCCTGCTTCAAAGACTTTATGCAGGGATAAGCTGCTTCTGGGATGGTAGGGGCCATATCCAAATTTGGAACACCGTCTTGCTCGTTGAAGGCTTTTCACTGTGAGGTTAGGATCGGGGCACCCTTTATCAGGGCATATTGTCTAAGTCAACACCTTCCCATCACCTGCAAGCCAGGTTACCATTACCAGATGCCAGCAAGCCGGGATGGGAAGAGTGAAGAGAGAGGGGGGGTTGTGCTAGGGTCCGTCCGCGTGATAACGCTCGCACATCAGTACTCTAGAACCTGCTAGGACTGAGTGGATCATGAGAAGCTGCTGTTATCGTCGTTCAAATGGTTGAATGTGGTTGGTTGCCTGCATAGATGGGCCCGTATTGTCGGTTCTACCACGCACTATACCTCTGCGTTCTTTTGCTACTCACGTAGGTACTTGTAGTTAGAGTGTGTTCCTGCCTTACGATCAGTGGCAGTGGGCGGCTCTTAGCTCGCGCCGGCTCGTTCTTTTTTCTTCTGTCCGCTACCATATTCCTTTCTTTTCCCCATCCCCATTCACGTTCTTTGGTATCCTTGGAGGTGCATGCCGCTGCTGCTGTAGGTGCGTATGTGTGGAGCTGCTCCTATCCCTCCTTTTGCTGGACCCGTTCTAGCTCAGCTGTACCCAGGAACCTCCGGCACTCCTTACTCGTCCATTTCTGTCCCCTTTTCCCTTTCACTTTCACTCTTTTGACTTACCCTGTCGTTCTTAACCCTTTTCGCTGCAAGCAACTCCTTCTTGTCTTTCGTGGACTTTGTTGTATTATTATAATAATTTTTTTTCTGCCCCAATACTTCACGCGCTCTGGGTCCCCCCTCCGCCCCATCCAGTTCCAATTGACAGTTATTCCCTGTTGGCCTCTCTCCCGCCTCTGATTGCTCTCTCGCACTCCCTTTGCTTAGGGTCTTAGTATCCTCTTTAGTGTGGGTGCTGATCATCTCACAGACTCCTAGCCAGTTGTTCCGAACGATCTTTTGCTTTCGCACGTCCTCTCTCCTCCTCCTGCATTTTCCCTTATTCCTACCTAGTGGTTCTTCTTTGCTCTCAGTCATTCTCCAGAACCTACACCTTTGGCCTTCTTTCTTCCCTAATTCTTCACTTCTCTCAAAGGGAGTTCTACTGCCACCTTGTTGCAGTGTTTCCAACCGGGGACTGTCTTCATTTTCCATCTTCGATATCAATCGTTGTTGAAGCTTCTCCTAGCAGCTTTTAGTTACGGGAGTGGCGGAAGGTCTAGTCGTGTGTTGATTATCAAGTGTTCTCCTTCAGCTTCGATTCAACCCCCTATTTACCTGTATTTTCACGCTTCAATACAATTCATCAACATCACAAGCTTTTGATTGAAGCCTCCTTTCTTGTCCTTTGAGGATATCACGATTGTAAGTCTATAAACCCTTGCCCGATTGGCTCATGAAGCTATAGGAGCTGTACCTTGAGCTGTGGTATACTAACACGCAATTCTTACCTGATCCAGGTTCTGTCTGTCTTCCATACACAAGTGTCCGTGTGTATCTCCACCGGACTCCTTAATCAATAAAAACGGCTGTCTTTCAAGTACCATACGTGGACAATACTGTCCTTCAGCAATACTACACAATGCAAGACTCCGCCAACGCCCAAGCACGGCTTCCCCACCATCTATCAAAAGCTGCAGTCGATAGAAGCAACGGCGAGCACCCAAGCTTCACTGAGGCGAGAAGACGTGGCAATGTTCCCTCAATTAATACTGGGGCTCCCCAGGGGATGGAGAATGGCCTCTCTTCTCCAGGAACTGGTTACATGGACTTCCCCCTATTACCGTCTCAGCTTTTGCTTGGGTCTCCATTTCAGCCAGGGACTCCTCAGGGTTTCGCGTCTCCAGGATTTTCAATGCAACAATTTCAACAACAGAATACACTTTCTCCAACGATGCACTCAGGATTGATGTCCCCCACAGGATTCTCTACCCAGTATGCTACGTACTACGCCCAAGCGTCCCCAACTGGCTCCCCAATGATCGGCACTCCCGGGATGGTCCCAGGCACATCCCGTACGGTGTACCTTGGGAACATCCCACCAGAGACCTCTGCCGAGGAGATCCTTGGCCATGTCCGTTCTGGTCAAATTGAGTCTGTCAGGCTTCTTCCTGACAAGAACTGTGCTTTCATTTCTTTCCTGGATGGTGCATCTGCCACTCATTTCCACTCCGATGCAATCTTGAAGAAACTTGCCATTCGAGGGCAGGACATCAAGGTTGGGTGGGGTAAGCCGTCTCAGGTTCCTACTTCTGTTGCTGTAGCTGTGCAGCAGTCCGGTGCATCCCGAAATGTTTACTTGGGAAATCTCCCAGAAGACGTTACCGAAGAGGAGCTCCGTGAAGATTTGGGCAAATTTGGGCCAATTGATACAGTCAAAATTGTTCGTGAGAAGAACATTGGCTTCGTTCATTTCCTTTCTATTGGGAATGCAATCAAGGCTGTGACCCAACTCCCTCAAGAGTCCAAGTGGCAGAGCCCAAGGCGTGTGTACTACGGTAAGGACCGATGTGCCTACGTTTCCAAAACTCAGCAGCAAAATGCTGCGCAGTACCTTGGCATTTCCCCCGGTCTCTCACATGTATTGAATGGCGCGGACCGGGAGATCATCTCAAACGCACTTGCGCAGCAATCCGTCGCTGCTGCTGCTGTTGCTACCTCCGCCGGAGGGATCAATAATCTAGGGAACCGTACTGTCTATCTGGGTAATATTCACCCCGAAACAACCATCGAAGAGATTTGTAACGTTGTGCGTGGTGGATTATTACACCACATCCGATACATCCCTGACAAGCACATCTGCTTCGTTACATTCATTGATCCTACCGCAGCTGCTAGTTTCTATGCCCTTAGCAACCTCCAGGGTCTTATGATCCACAACCGAAGACTAAAGATTGGATGGGGAAAGCACTCTGGTGCGCTTCCTCCAGCTATTGCCCTTGCGGTATCGGGAGGTGCTTCTAGGAATGTTTATATTGGAAACTTGGATGAGTCCTGGAGCGAGGAGCGTTTGAGGCAAGACTTTTCTGAGTATGGCGAGATAGAACTTGTCAACGCTCTGAGGGAGAAGAGCTGTGCATTCGTCAACTTTACCAATATTGCCAACGCTATCAAGGCAATTGAGGCAGTTCGAGGCAGGGAGGAGTACAAAAGGTTCAAGATCAACTTTGGTAAGGATAGGTGTGGAAACCCGCCTCGTCAGATCAATGGGCAGGCTGGGACCCCTACTTCTGGCAATGCACAGATGAATGGTAGTCCCGTCAATGGGCCCCCAAGTGCAGGATTACAGCCAAATCTCTCTCAGCAGTCGGGCTCCGGCAACTCTCCCAACTCACTTTCTCCGGGGCTCCATAACGCTAACCCAAGGGGAAACACCCCACCCAACCCTGCTGCCTTGAATCATATCACTGCCAACCCACTTCAAGTATTCCTTGCGCAACAGCAACAGCAACAGGAGGCCGCTGCCTATTCTGTCTCTCTCCAGCAACAACTTGCTGCTGCCCAGCAAGCAGCAGCCGTTGCGAACGTCGTTTACGGTCAACACTCCCAGCTCGACCCAGCTGCACAGGCTGCTGTCGCTGCCGTTGATGGAAACATGAACAATGGCATGAACAACTTAAATGTTGTCCGTGGCCAGCATGCTCGTGCTGTTAGCCTTCCCCATCTGCCTCAGGGACAGCAGATTCCTCAACAGGGTATGGGCAATGGTGTCTACGGAATGCCTATTCAGGAAGGGACATGGGCCGAAGAGGAGCAACGTTAATTGTGCCAAATATCTCAGTTTTGCAGGATCCATGAATATATTGAAGATGTTATAGAGATAGAAAAGAGTCGGAAGTTCTCTATTGGTTACGGGAGGCAGAATCCGTGCATGATTATTTCTAAGGTTATTATGGGAGCTTATTCATGCCACCATTTATCTTTCTTTTTAATTTTCTATTGTTGATCTAATTACCGAGTTTATTTGCCTCACCTTTTAAGTTCCTTTTCTTTGTATTTGTTAACCCGGTACTCCTGTTTATTTGTTTTTGGTTATTAATCTTCAATTCCCACAGATTATCTTGACCTTCAATTCTTTTAGTTGAACACAAGCCACCTCTCACTTTCTCACCTCTTGTCCGGCAAAAAAATACCGTCTTTTGTTCTCCAACTAACCCTTTTTATTTATTCATATTTCTCTTCGTTTTCCTTTTTCGATAGGGAGTGGAACTAAATCCACCATAGGGATCCAGGGTAGGGACGGGGATGTGAACTTATAGTCGTTGAGTGAATAATGGAATCAAATAAGCACCAACAACATAACATTTCAATGTGAATAATCAGATATCACCTACTGGGTAATGATCGATACGGTACACCGAGATCATTGGTTATGGTCGCTTAATTTGGTTATTAGAGAGGTTTTACAACCCTTTGGATAGGACTGTTCCCATAGTGCACACGTGCTCAAGAGTGGCTGGGATAAATTATGTCGTCTGGATATCGATATCCAGACATCTCTTACGTGGCTTCTGGCCCTATCTTCCATAACAAATATCTTAAGATAGTAAAGTAGACTCTCCCTTTAGCATCAAAATGAGCAATATTGCTTAAACATATCACACATTACAATTATGCCGCATGACTAATCTACATCACCCACGATGTCGTCTCAGCATCCCCCCATCCTACATTCTCTAATGGCCAATGCTTCTGCTCAAATGCGATTGGCGCTCGATATAAAGGTGTATCTTCGTCGCCGGAAGTTTATAAGAGCATGTACTGCCCTATCAGCACATAGCCATATTTAGTCTGGTTGGGGTGAAGTGGTTCTTTATTGACCATACCTATCTATCCGCTCCGCTAGTGTTGCTACCATAACCTTGTCCACTTCAGTAGGTTATGAGCCCGGAGCAGGCTCGTGATAGATATTCACCTACCGATAACGATCCAACCAACCCCACAATGCAGAACATCGGAGCGGAGTCCAGTAATGCTGCTACTCCCGGCACAGTTGTTACTTCCGGTACAGCTGTTACCTCCTCGCATCCTACCAAATCCGACTTCCTCTTGTCCAAAGAATTCCGTTCAGCTGAGGTAAAACTCAGTAATATTGAACCGCTAACAGGACAATACTAAGCAGCAATCACCATCTAATCAAGGTCTGATTGTGTTCGCTTCCATAACTGATTCAACTGATCTTTCCGAGAACATGGATATAGATCAGGCTCATGAAAATTGAGCACATCAAGCATTAATAATGGAACTGTAAATGTTGGAGGAGATAATACTCTTCCAATGGAAGGAATTGGCTCAGTTCTTCTGAATTGCTTTCTTCCCAATAATGTTCCCAACCTCCAAATAAGAGCTTCGAATCTGCTCCTAATAAGAGCTTCGAATTCGCTCCATATAAGAGCTTCGAATTCGCTCCATATAAGAGCTTCGAACCAGCTTCTACATATAAGAGTTTCGAACTCGCTCCTAATAAGAGCTTCGAACCCGCTTCTACATATAAGAGCTTCGAACTCGCTCCTAATAAGAGCTTCGAACTCGCTTCTTCTTCTTCTACCAAACGAGCCTCTGAACCTTTGGAAAAGGCCTTTATTAAGAAAGCTAAGACAGAATCGCATATATCTCTGCAATCCTCGTTTGCCTTCTGGCACGGTTCATTAGGGCATTCGAGCAAGCTAAATAGCAAGGCATACGTTAACGGCTCTCTAATACCTCCTATGCCCACTGAATTTGCTTGCAGAGCCTGTATAATGTCGAAGTCTGTTAACACTGTTCCACAGAGCCTTTCTCAGGACATATCATCTCGGCCGTTTGAGCTCATATATAGCGATCTTAGCGGAAAACAGTCCATTCCCTCCTACGGAGGCTCTCAATACTACATAACGTTTATTGATGATTTTACTCGGATGGGTTGGATTTTCTTCCTCAAAAAAAAAAATAAATCTCCGGATGCTATAAAGGCGATCCAGGAATATATCAGTTTTATAGAGAGGCAGTTCCAGACCACTGTCTTATGCTTCATAACTGATAACGGTGGAGAATATGTGGAAGCTGACAAGTTAGATCTAAGGGCATTAAGCATATATACACCCCCCCATATTCTCATCAATCGAATGGTGTTCCTGAGCGATATAATCGAACGATACAGACCATGGTCAGAAGCATGCTCATTGAATGTGCTGACCCACACGCAGACTCGCACGCTGACCTGCACGCTGACCCACGGCTTTGGGCTGAGGCATGCTCTGCAGCTGTCTATATTCGCAATCGCTTACCCCATTCACAGCTACCTCAAAGAAAAACACCCTTTGAGATGCTGTTCAATAAACTGCTTTCGATAGCGCACCTGCAACCTTGCGGCAGCCACTGCTATATCCATATATCTCAAGGACGCAGGTTACCGGGTAGCAAGCTTCAGCCTAGGGCAGAACAAGCTATATTCGTTGGCTATACTGAAAGCCCCTCAATTTATAAGGTCCAATTAGCTAATAAGCATATGTTCACTGTTAAGGCTTCGAACTGCACATTTCTCAAGCCAACTGAGCTTACCGCGCACAAGCTTACCAAGCCCACTTTGCTCGAGCCCATTGAATCTACCTCAGACCAGCCTAATCCACCCGAGCTTACCAAACCTACCAAATCCACTGAATCCACCAATGCGCATACATTGCTTGCAACCGCTCTTGCGGTGCAACCGAGTGCGCAGACTCTCCTAGATGGTATAAGGCTATGAAGGAAGAGCTTGAAATTCTGGCGGATCAGTCTGTTTGGACGGTTGTGCCCTTACCTCCTTCAAAGCACAATATTGTAGGCTCCAAATGGGTCTACAAGATAAAGAAGGATTCGGCAGGCAATATAAGCCGCTACAAGGCAAGGCTTGTTGCTCAGGGTTTTTCTCAGCAACCGGGGACGGATTTTGACGAGATCTTCTCTCCTGTTGTAAGGTACGATTCATTGAGATTACTGATTGCTCTATCAGTTTCTCTTAGCTGGCCCCAGCCAGATCAGCTTGACATTAAAGGAGCTTTTCTATATGGTACTCTAAACGAGGAAATCTATATGAAGTCTCCTCCTGGGTTCGCAGAACTAAGACCTTCTGCTAATAATAACGAACAACCAGGGCAATGTGCACGTCTTCACAAGTCCATATACGGACTCAAACAGTCACCGAGACAGTGGTATCAAAGGTTGGCCGGCTTCTTGCTACCCCTAGGATACGTGATAGCTAACTTCGATCCATGTGTACTCATTCATGTGGAACTACAAGTGATCATCGCCATCTACGTGGACGATATCACTCTTGCGGGGCCCAACAGCCATGAAAGGGAAAAAGGGAAAAATTGAAGAATTCACTGAAGAATGAGTTTAATCTCAGCGAACTCGGCCCTTTAAGCTGGCTTTTGGGTATCCAGATTAAATGGAATATTGATTGTGTTACCCTCTTACAGCAAGCATATATTGACCAATTGCTAATAAAATTTGGAATGCAAGACTGCAACCCGGTCTCTCTACCCATGGAACCTAGCAAATTGAAGAATTTGTTAAAGGCCTGTGAAGGTGACGACCTTGCTGATACATCCAACTTTAGACAGATAATTGGATCTCTTATGTACCTAGTGATTGGTACCAGGCCCGATCTTGCATTCACCGTTTCTTCTCTTTCTCAGTTCTCGTCAGAACCTACAAAAATGCATATGGGTGTACTAAAACAGACTCTCCGTTACCTTAAGGGAACGAGAAGTCTGAAACTTACCTATAGGATGCCCACCAACACTGTGGAATTATTGGGTTACTCTGACTCAGACTTTGCAGGAGATAGGAATACCAGGAAATCTACTACGGGAAATGTATTCCAGATTGCTGGTAATACAATTTGCTAGAGATCAGTAAAGCAACGTTGTATTTCTACTTCTACGGTCGAAGCTGAATACATCGCTCTTTCCACCTCTTCTAAGCAGCAAATATAGTTACAGAATGCTCTGGCAGAACTCCATGTTAAGATCCTTTGCGCAATTAGTGCTGATAACGATGGGTCAATAGATTTATCTGAAAATCCCCGTATCAGTGACAAGAGCAACACATTGATGTTGTTTACCACCATATCAGAGATCTGGTGGAGACAGGCAAAATTACTGTGCTTTGGATACCGAGTACCAGCAACTTAGCTGACATCTGTACCAAACCTCTTCCTGCTCCGCAGTTTCTCAACCTTAGGAACAAGGTCTTACGTGCAAGCTGATCAAGCACTCTTTTTACCTTATTTTTTTTTCCCTACTAGGGTTTTTGGGTTTTTAACGAGACTGATCTTGCTTGAATCTATATAGCGGTATTTGCTGAGGAGGGGTGTTGAAACGTGTGTTGAAACGTGTGTTACCACCTAGTGCGCTTCTCGTTACTACAGCATAATACCTGCTTTATAGTATCTTACAATACCTGCTTTGCAGTATCTCACAATACTTGCTTTGTGGTATCTCACAATACCTGCTTTGCGGTATCTCACAATACTTGCTTTGCAGTATCTTACAATACCTGCTTTATGGCAATGCCACTCACGTAACTACCATTACTTGCTTTCCTTAGGCATTTACTGCGTTATCTCCTTCTCTGCATATTTGTGTATATATAGAGTGTTGGAGAACACCCTTCGAGAGGGTAGAATAACTAAGTCATTCATATCGTGCGCTCACATACTCTTTCATATATTCACACACATATGTGCGCTCACATATTCTCTCATATATTCGCACACATACGTGCGCTCGCATATTCTCACGTATATTTGCACACATACGTGCACTCACACACACACACATACCTTTACAGGTGAAGTGGTTCTTTATTGACCATACCTATTTATCCGCTCCGCTAGTGTTGCTACCATAACCTTGTCCACTACAATAGAAGGAACTAGGCTTGCCAAGTGTTCCGCCAAGCCGTCAACTCTAGTACTGCGGTGGGTGACCACGTGGGAGAAGTCACCTACTAATCTGTAGTCCCAACGTGGAAATTGAAAATTGGAAGACCATTTCTGGGACTGAAAAGTCCAAATCAGGAACAAGACGATATTACCATAGTGTAGTCTTGGCACCCCAAAAGAGTCTGTATTTGGACCCTGCATACTTAATTAGCCGCATTTTTGGACTCCTGGATCCTACGAATCTACTGACCTGGATATTCACTCACAATTATCTATCGAAATGATTCGGGCGAAACATAGCCTGTGCAGGCACTTTGGCAGTTGGAACATTTGGCAGTTGCCATTGGCGGAGGAAGATGTAGGAGTCTGAGTTGGAAGATATGAGGGCTATGGGGAGACGCGATAATGTCGACCGCTTCCTTCCAGGGGTCGTCCTCCTTTTCCATACCTTCTCGCGCAGGCCGCCATCTCCTCCGTAGCAGAATAATCTGTCTCCCTTGCCTAGCTTCTCCCATTTCCCCAATGGGATCCAAATCCATCTACCCTCGATGGGTCCTTGTTGTGACGATTCTGCCATCTCCGACACCGCCTCCGACACCCCCTCCAACACCACCTCTGTCAAGGTATGTGCCGCTCGATTGGATGCCTATGGACATCGCTAACATACTGGGACCCCTCCGTCCCCGACAGACACCTTGAAGACACCACCACCTCCGACACTACCACCGACACACGCTCTGTCAAGGTATGTAGAGCTCGATTGGATTCCTATGGACATCGCTAACATACTGGGACCCCTCCGTCCCCGACAGACACCTTGAAGGCACCACCACCTCCGACACTACCACCGACACACGCTCTGTCAAGGTATGTAGAGCTCGATTGGATTCCTATGGACATCGCTAACATACTGGGACCCCTCCGTCCCCGACAGACACCTTGAAGGCACCACCACCTCCGACACTACCACCGACACACGCTCTGTCAAGGTATGTAGAGCTCGATTGGATTCCTATGGACATCGCTAACATACTGGGACCCCTCCGTCCCCGACAGACACCTTGAAGGCACCACCACCTCCGACACTACCACCGACACACCCTCTGTCAAGGTATGTGGCGCTCGATTGGATTCCTATGGACATCGCTAACATACTGGGACCCCTCCGTCCCCGACAGACACCTTGAAGACACCACCACCTCCGACACTACCATCGACACCACCTCCGACACCGGTGACCCTGGCCCATACGTAACTTAGGTCAGTGTAGTATTTCATCTATTTTTCTACGTTATATTGCGTCTTCTTGGTTCTTTCGGCTCTGTGGGTATTTCGGCTCTGTGGGTTTTTCGGCTTTATCGCCCGCATATGTGACCGCTTCCTGGCTGGACAGTCACCTCCATGTGGGGATTGGTTCTCTGTTGAGGGCAACAATCGTCAGCTTTCGAGCGCGGGGGAAATGGAAGCCCCAGTAGCAACTTCCATACTGTCATTGCGACACGGCGGGTCCGTTGCCTCAAGGTTGGACAGGTGTATCCTATGCCTTAAAGGGATATTGTGTGTTTGTGTGTTTGTTTCTCTGTTTAAACATTTTGGCGTTTAAAAATGGACTTCATTGCTTACACTGGCGTTTTCCTAGTATTCTACCTTACTCCACCGCCGCTGGACATGTCCGCAGCGTCAAGCATGTGGAATTTGGAAGGTAAAAGAAATTGGCACGGTGGTGATCTCCTTCTCTGGGAGATTAACAAAAGAATTGAAGTTGAGGAAGGCTATGCAGTATTCTTTCGCAGAAATTATTTAACCCACAATGTATTCAATATTACAGCAAGTGAAGGGGGTGGCGGTGGAAGGAATGTTGTGGATTTGTTCTCACATATTAATCTGAAACGGGTTGATCAAGCACGGGGTCGGCATGGAAGAAAGATACCTAAGGGGCAAGAAGCGATAAGGACATTGGGGGACGAAGAGGAAGAGGCAAGGCGGTGTGAGAGGCTGGGAAGGAATACAACACTCTCTGCCGGTCTCTGTCGCAATAGCGTCGTTCTCTCGTTGAATGGGATGCGGTCAATGAGTAGAGTAATGGGATCGGGAGTGCATAGTTGTTACGCGGTGGATGCGCGGTAGGAAGCTATAGGAAGCTGTAGGATAACCGATTCGGGTCCTCCGAGGCAAGAATCAGTTTGGGGGAGTAAAGGGTGGGGGGAGTAAAGGGTGGGGGGAGGGGGGGGGTATGGCGCGTATGGAGGATATGGAGGGTGTAGCGGCGTCTGGAGGGTATGCTTGAACGCTCCGCTCCGTTGGACGGTGGTATAGCCCTATAAAGTGAAGGGTTTTGTATATCACAAGAAATGCCAAAATCTCATGATCAATTTCAGTAGCTCGAAAAACCTATTCAATCCACAATATATATATCAATGGTAATCCGAGGTTGTTAATTCCTACACCGCTAGTATGAACAGCTAATGTAAAATAGAGAAGTTTCACTAATGAGTTTCTTTTGTAGCACAGGGTAGGGGAACAATGAACTCGAACTTTGATAATGGCGAGTACCGTAAACGTATCCAATTGTTGGTATATGTGATGTGGTAGAGGTGTGTATTCTCTAACTACCTGCATAACAGCAACTACATAAGGTCCAACATGACCAAGGTATGACTAAGCTAGCCAATCTCAGAGATAACAGGCCACATTAGCATATCCAATTGTTGCTATCGTAGCGCGGTGCAAGTTCACGCCCATACAAGCGGTAACAAGTATAAGTAAACGTGAATTGCCTCCTCCCTTTCACTCTCGACCCGAACATCATGATCTTTCTTCTCTTTGTTCGTCTTCAGATCTCAAGCTCCGGAAACAAAAACAATGCCTCGAGCTCGGAAAACACCAATGCGTCAAGTCTCTCTCAGCCCAGTGCTTCCACCATTAGTCCCTCCTAGTCATATCACTAATGCTCTCCTTGCGTCACTCTACGTATTAGTTCGTTAGAAGTCATTTCGGGCCCAAATGCGAAGTATTCGGGCCCCATACTTCTCTCATACCGCAACTCCTTCCCCGAAACCCCACTACCACTACTGGTGCTGGCGGGTTCCTTGGTAGTGCTTCCCTTGAAACTCCCAGTTCCACCTCTGTAACCGCTTCCACTTCCACCGCTTCCACTTCCACCGCTTCCACTTCCACCGCTTCCACTTCCACCGCTTCCACTTCCACCGCTTCCACTTCCACCGCTTCCACTTCCACCCCCTCTCCCCCGTCCTTGTCCCGGCCTAGGCCCCAGCTCCCGGCGTTTTAGCGGTGGTTCTTGGGCGGGTGTTCCCGTGATGGGCGGGTCCGGGCGGTTCCAAAGGTTGACAAGCTGAGTGCACCTATTCAAGGTGGGAGAGGGCACTCCAAGTCGCACATCATGCCCCCCCTCCGTGGTGACTATGTTTGTCGGACAGGGGAGGAAGGCTCCACGAACGCCTTTTAGTATAGCCGTGGTCGGTTCTCCTCCCCACGCCCGGGGCCACTGAGAGGGTAGTAAGGGTGTAATAGGCGCAAACCCCGCACTGAGAATATATGGGTTGTATATTGCCCTGGACCGATCTATTCGGGGTAAGGTACGACGTAGCACCTCCCCTCTCTCGCCCGCACTTCGGCGGGCTTCATAATCCTGCTGTTCATGTCGTATGTAAAGGTCTAGGACATCATCGACCGGCAGCATGATCCACAAGGGAATCGGGGTGTCATAAGTCAGGTGACACGAGGTGCAGAGGAGCAGGAGGTTGTCAGGGTGTGCAAGATGTGTTAGTGAAGCAGGTACCACACCCATTGCACGGAAATGAAAAAACTAAAGACTTCACTGTTAATCATTGAATGTATACAAGTATTTAACAACCGTCATACCTGGTCAATGCCAGTTTTGGGAAGCTGGTGTGCAACATTTAATAGTACCCTCAACCCCTTCCCACACAGCCAGCATCTACTATGATCACGGACGTGAATATAGCTCTTGGTGGATGCAGGTCGTGTAATAAACGTCTCAGAATCTGCTGATGGAGGGCCCCGGCTGCTGGAAGATGCTGATGAAGCCATAAGCTAGTGTCGTCGGGTTACTTAAGTACTTATTGTCGGTTTGCACTCAGGCAGGGAAGGCGAGGCTTCATGATCCTGACTGGGCCCTACGCTTGGCATTACGTCGCCGCTAGTTAGTATAAGTACCTACTATATAGGTCGAGGGATAAATATGTTGGCGATACATAGTCTCATACCAAATGTCAAGTTACCCCAGATTCGTACTAGAAATTACCGATACGAAGTGCTCAAGCGCAGAGAAGTGTCCCCCCCAGAACACCGCAGTTTCGCAGTCACAAGTAAGCAACTGCGTGCGTATGGGGATCTCGTGGCGGAGCCTCGAGACTCATACCAGAAGTTACCAGCATGGTTTGGATAAATCAGACGGACATACGAGAATTAACCAGTATGAGGTCCGTGTGATGGGAACCCGCCGCTCCCCCGAGACAAGGTAGTTAGAAGTGTGCAGATTGGATATGAGAATGGAAACGCGACGACTCACCCTGTTTCTTCGTTTCCTCATCACGGCCTCATATTGTGAAGGGAATTCACCCCAAAATTTCTTAGTCGGTCCCGTCCTGTCAGCTTGGGGTGACCTGTCTGTTCGCAGTACTCATAAAAAGACTTGTCGTCAAATATTTTGCTTTCAAAAGATTTTTCGATAAGTTTGATGTGATAAGGTCGGTAGGGCCCCTTGAGATTGGCGTCGGGTAGGGGAACGCATAGTAGGATGGTGGGGCTTTGAAGACTGAGGGGGGGGGTAAGGGCTAACGGAGTGTTGCCGGCGGCGGGTAGGGGAACGCATAGTAGGATTCCTTGCTAGTCACTATTGGGTTGGGGATGTCCTCCCTTATGTATCCTCGCCGCCAAGCCTTCCCACCACCTGTTTTCCAATTAGACTAACCTATTACGTAACAATGCATGATTGTCTAACGAGATATGTAGTTCTTGGCGCTTCTGCAGAGCTATCTCACGGCCATACTGCTTCAACCACACATACCAACCTCGCGCAGCTCAATATTAATTATAGACTGGTATCACCGGCGCTCAGGTCCCCGCCTCGCGCCGTTCTTGCCCAGGAGCGCAAAATCAATCTTGGACAAAATTACTGTCACGGTTCCTGCAAGCAAGATTAGGTACTATGGTACTAAGTACCACATGCTGCATACTGCATACTGCATACTGCATACCTAGCTGCATAGCAGCATACATGCAGTACTTAGATAGGAAGCTAGCTAGTCTAGAAGTATTGGGCTTGGCTCAAGGTTTGGCAGAGCCTATAAGATTATTGGCTAGTTAGATAGATTTAGTAAATATATACTTATTATATATATATTATATTATCTTATAGTTAATATATTGATTATAAAAAGACTATAGCTATTTAGATTAAATATTATAAAGCTTTTTTTATTCTAGATCTTAAGAACCTTATTAAAGAATTATAGTTATTATTAGACAAACTGACTTAGACTATAAGTAGTAATAGATAGACAAAAAGGTAAGTCTTAAAAGTTCTCTTAGTAGTAAAGAAACTAAAGGATAAAAAGAAGATAGAAGAAGAAGAAGAAGAGGTAGAAAAAAAAAGACAGGTATAGCTATTTCAATATAAGAGCACTTAGTAAATGAGCTCTTAATATAAAAGTACTTAGTAAGTAAGCTCTTAATATATAAGTACTTAGTAAGCAGAATCTTAATATACAAGTACTTAGCAAGCAGGCTTATAATATAGAAGTATTTAATAAGTAGACTCATAATATATGAGTACTTAGTAGGTAGGCTTATAATATATAAGTACTTAATAAATAAGCATACAAGTAAATATACAATAAATAAATATATAATAAGTGACTATATAATAAGTAATAATAATAAAGCTTCTATAGTCTAAATATATAAAGTTAGATAAGCTTAAAATATTTAATAGCAATCTAGTAGACTTTAATAGTTTTAATAATACTATTAAATAATAGAGTATTAGGGCCAATATGTCTTTATATTATAGTAATATAGTTATTAGAAAAGAAATTTTAGTATCTAAATACTCTATAGAGGTACCTAAATACTATTGTTTTTTCTCTTGCCTTCTATAGTATCTAAGACATTCTATATATTACAAAAGAATTTAGTTTAGCTCCTGATGGTATTTCATGGTATCTTGTAGTATCATAGGTATCTAAAAAACATGTTTAAAAGGCATATAAACATGTTTCTTGGACGCTTATGATGCTACAGGATATTATAAGATGCCATTAGATACTACTAGATACCACTGGATACTATGAGATATCATCAGGAGCCAAACTAAATTCTTTTTTGATGTACCTACTACAATTTAGACTTCTACCTCTCAGAATACTCTATACATACTTTTTTAATATTTTACTATCTAGAGTACTCTATATCTCCTAGTATTATAGCTCAATTTTCTAGTACTAGATACCAAGTATCTAAATCCTCTATCTTTAAGTATTAGATATAGTGTACCCTACTAATATAACTAAAACTATAAATATCTAATATTAAACTCTACCTATTAGAGTTTACTTATATTTTTCTAATATATATAATATTTCAATTCAGAATAGGCTTTAGTTTCTTCAGAATAACTTTTACTCTCTCTTTTTTCTTAAACTTTCTTATATCAAAAATATAGTTTTTAGTTTTATTATAATAGAATTCTACTATATGTAATTAAGTATACCTATGGTTATAATTACTCTAGGAAATAAGTATAGTAAATATAATAGTATTCTAATTATTATATATATTTAAGCTTTCTAACCAAACTACTATCAGCTACCTAAGAATAACTAACTATAGTAGGTTGACTAGAGTTAATAGGCTAGCTATTTTTAAGAATCTTATGATACTAAGTGAGTAGAATAGTAAAAGGCTATTCTAACTAAATTGAGATCTATAGAAATAAGTATACTTTATTATATAGTAGCCTTTATACTCTATCTAAATCAGCTTAATATACCAATACCTCTAGTTTATAATATAACCTCTCTATTAACTATCTACCCCCCTCAACCTTACTATATAGGCTAAATATTAGGCAAGTAAGTCTATAAGTACTAAAAAGCCTTTATCAAGTATTTATATTCATATTAAAATAGCTTTTATCATAGTAGCCTATAATATAGTGAAATAGTATACTATTAAACAAGTTATTTACTACTATAAAATAAGTTTATTTGAGAATTTACTAATTTTTATTAATATATACTACCCTAAACCTCCTGCCCTTAAATCTGCTCTAAGATACTTATTTACAAGATTCTTAACTACTATAGAGAGGCTTCTAATAGTACTAATATATCTCTATATTAAAAACTACTACCCCTAATAACTCTATAAGAAGATATCTTCCCTACCTTTACTCAACCTCATTATATAGGCTAAATATTAGACAAATATACCTATAACCTAACTATATAACTTTTAGGCCTTTATTATCTAACTTACTAGTATCTAATTAGCTGCTGTAGATCTTACCAGTATCTAATTTAGTATATCTAATCTAGTTTAGAGTCCTACCTAGTCTAATAAGTTTACCCTTTATCTAATCCTATATATATCTTCTACTAGTATCAGATACAAGCCAGACTATATTAGATATATAAAAGCTTGAGTATAGGCTACTATAAGAGGAATATTCAGCCATAGAAATAATAAAAGGGAAGGAGGAGGGTTTTTATTAGGAAACTTATTTGAGGGAGTAGTCTTTATACAAAGGTATATTTATACTATTAGAAGCCTTTCTATAGTAGTTGACATAAGTATTTTATAGGAAATTGAGAGTAGAAGGTTTAGGATAGTATAAATAGTATATTTTTAACTAAACCTATTATATAGTAGTAAATAATTTATTTAGTATATGTTATGGCTCAGGTAAGAGACCTACCCTCTTTAGGGGATATCCCAATACCTAGTTATGGCTGCTAACTGTTATAGCCTGATCAACCATAATAGATGCGGGTAATGTGTCCAAGGTTGGACGGGTATTGGCTCAAGGAAGTGTGTGACCTCTGAATGCGTTCTTATACATGTACTCTCTTCTATAATATTCTATACAGTTCTTATGTTTGTTACTTATGTATCGTTATTGGTTGTATTAGGTTTTCAGCTCCTGTATATCAGCCTGACTGCAATGCATTGAAGTTCAGGCTGTCTAATCAATGTATATCAGCCTGCGTAGATCCTAATTGGAAAGGAACTTCTCAGTTAGGTAATACCAGGCTGCAACACTGCTACTCTGCTTTAGGAAGTATCATCCAGATCTGATAAGGGTTTATCAGATCAACGCTTCTATATAAGCCACCGCTTTTACATAGTTAATAGAATAAGACCCAAGTGGTATTCTAAGTCTCATATAGCTTTACTCCTATTGAGTCCGTACTACACCTGAGTTATAACTGCAATTATACTTATCTCTACTTTTACCTACCAATACTCTGAAGTATTCTCATAGTTACAGCTCACCTGTAACATTACACCACTTGTCTATACACCTCTATAGACACCAACACCCCCCAAATCCCCTACAACTATGTCTATGTTAAGAGGATTACTTAGACCAGGCTCCAATGAGCTCATGCCAGATAACAATGAAGATAGTGTTGTCCAAGCCCAGCAACGAGCTAAACAATTTATTACACAACACTACGCACCTCCATTTCAGACCTCACAGTTTCAGGAATATTAGGGCACCCCCCATTAACAAATAGGAGTCGAATTATTATTCTCTTCCTCCCCAGAGCCTATTGTTCACTCAGTAGCACCCTCAGTTTTACCAGGACTATCGACCAAAGGCAAGCAACCCGCTGCTCGCCACCGAATACCTATCGATCCAAGCTATATAGCTATGAAAGCACAGATTCAACGCTTGGAAGCCGAAAAGCAAGCAGCAATTGCCAAAGTACAGCAACTCTAGCAGACCCAGAAGACTTATGCCGATTTCATTCACAGGACAGCAGCAGATGTCCAGAACACAGCCAATGCTGCTGCTAATAGTCATACACAACTATCGAATGATACCCAAACTGCTCTCCAACAGATCCAGAATCTTATCATATCTGGACAGCAATACAGTGGTAAGCAGTTCGAACGTATTGACCATAACCTTAGCTATCTCAAGGAGCAAGGAGAATGGTACCAAAGACAATCAGACGTACGATTCAGGGGAATTGAGGAATGATTAATGGCAGTAGAGCAATATGTTCAGGCTCCACAACCGAGACATCCTCCTATTAATACAGCACAGAGACTCGAACAAGCAGCAGGCGGTATACTATCACCACCACCACTGCCAGGACCACGACCAAGACCACGAGATCCTACCCCACTACCACAACGTCCAGCAGGGTTAGGAATTTTTGAAGACAGACAGGTGGCTGGAAAAGTACCACCTTTGAATAAATTCAAGGGAAACAGAGAACACCTGGAGGGCTGGACACTTGAGATGGATAACTACTTTCTCATCACTCTTACTCGAAATGAAGATCAGAAGCTCACATATGTTGGATTATGTTTGGAAGGAAAGGCACTAGACTGGTGGAAGGCTAATCGGGTTAAGTATCATACTTGGGCACAGGTTAAAGAGGCTATGGCATTATATTATGGAGATCACTACCAATCGGACCGAGCATACCATGAGTTGGCAGGACTAAAGAAGACAGGATCAGTTCTTGACTACCTAACAGAGGTAGACCACCTGAATAATTATGCTAAGCTGTCTGAGATGCAGGTCATCAATATTATCATCTCCAACCTCCCTCATAACCTCCGAGTTTCCATGGCCCACTATAAGAACCTCCACACATATCCTGATCAATGGAGACAGAAACTCATTAAAATAGATATCATTACTACCGAATTCCAAAGTCGCAACCACAATGCCCCTCCTACCCAACCAGCATCAAAGAAGTGTACATTCGAGGACCGGATAACGCATAAGGGTAGTGAACCTTCTTCTGCCAGACTAAAGATAGAGGAAGTCAAAATACCATATGCAGTAAAAGAAGTAAGAATGCGGGAAGGAAGATGTATATCTTGTGGACACAAGGGTCATCGAGCAGCTGACTGTACGCGAGGAAAATTTGCTACTGAACCCCCCTCCTATAAACCTCCCTACAATAGCAACCAGGAGCCAGTCAACAAGAAAGCTTGAACCGATAAGGGACACCTCAAAATCACTGAACTCGGTTCTGAGGAAGAGTTGGGAAACGAGTAAGGAGTCCATCACCAACCGTCGGATGCACTCCTAGGCACTCTCCTCTTTTGACGGTTCGAATTTTGATCGCTGGGGAAGAAGTAGAAGCTGTGATAGACTGTGGAGCTAGTGCTCCAGTGGTAGGAAAAAGGATTGCAATTAAGGCTGGTATTTGGAAAAGAGCTTGGGAAGTTAAGGTTAGGCAGGGTGATGGATCTCGGATTTCTGGAGGAAAATATGTGGTTAATGCTAGGTTTGATATGTTGGATTCCTCCTCTTGTTTTTTGGGTAAGTTCAAGATGGATGCCGAAGTTTTAGATATTGGGAAAAAGGACGTTATCTTGGGGTTATCTTGGTTGGAGGAAAATGGATTTTTAGTGGATACTCAGGACAGGTGCCTAAGGCAGGTCTCTACAGGTTTGGTTATTCCATGTTCTGTTAGGTGGATTCCTTCTATCAAGATTTTGGATTTGGATCTCGAGCCATTAGAGGATGGTGAGATTATGCTTATTATTGACGACAGCGAACGATACTCTCGTTACGCATAGGTATTCTCTACAGAACAGGCAGCCAGACTCCCTGAACACAAGACCTGGGACCACCATATCCCCCTCCAAGACCCAACCATAAAGATACCCACTGGGGCTATCTAGAAGACCACATGGGAAGAAGACGAAGCCCTGCAAGCCCACCTCCAAGAAGCTTTACCCTCTAGTAAAGCAAGACGCTCCCGCTTTGCCACCGGTGCACCAATCCTATTCGTACGCAAGAAGGATGGATCCTTCAGGATCTGTGCCGATTACCAAGCCCTCAATCGACTTACCATCCCAAACAAATACCCCCTCCCACTTATCAGTGAACTATTAAATAAGACAAAAGGAGGCAAGTGGTTCATGAAATTGGACCTCAAAAATGGGTATAACCTCATTAGGATCGCATCAGGAGATGAGTGGAAGACAGCGTTTAGAACAAAGAAGGGACTATTCGAGTATACCGTTATGCCATTTGGGTTAACCAATGCACCCACTACCTTCCAACAAATGATAGATACGATCTTCAAGGATATGGAAGGATGTATCTGGTACTTGGACAACATTCTCATCTTCGGAGGAGAGACTGAAGAAGAACATCAGCAGCTGGTCGAAAAAGTTCTCCAGCAATGCATCCAGTATGGGTTAGCAGTCAACCTTAGGAAGTCCGAATTCCATGTCCAGGAGACTTTATTCCTTGGTCATATAGTCAATGGTCAACAAGTCCGAATGGATCCCTCCAAGCTCGAAACTATGTCTCAATGGCCTATCCCTACCAAGAAGAAGGAGGTACAAGCATTCTTAGGCTTGGTTAATTATTACCATCGATTTATTGCCAACTACAGTGCTAAAGCACGCCCCCTAATCGACTTGACAAAAGATGTTACTTTTAGTTGGGGACATGAGCAACAGCAAGCCTTTGACGACCTCCGAGAACTATTCCTTACAGCCCCCATCCTCACACAGTTTGACAGACAACTTGAGACAATCATGGAGACTGATGCTAGTAATCAAGCTATTGCTAGTATCCTCTCACAATACTATATTGTCAATGGAGGAAAGCAGCTTCACCCCATCGAGTACCACGCAAAAACCCTCTCCACAGCACAATGCAACTGGCCTATCCATGATAAAGAGTTATTTGCAATTGTGGATTGCTTCCGGAAATGGCGAGATTGGTTAGTAGGTGTTCAGGTGAACGTCTACACAGACCATCAAGGGTTGCAGTACTTCAATACAAAGCAGAAGCTTAACTCCCGCCAAGCTACCTGGTACCTCCCCATGTTAGAGTTCATCTATACTATTCACTATAGACCTGGATCAAAGATGGGAAAGCCAGATGGCCTATCTAGACGTTTAGGGGAAGAGAAGTCCGGTATGGATGCCAGATTTTTCGAAGATGGACAGCTGATGGTACTAGGGGAAGAGGATGAAGAGGATGCAGAAGACGTTGAGGTAGAAGGGATAGATATTGCGCGATGGGAAAAGAAGGATGGACTATGGGTTGTGCCTCCGGAGTGCCGGTTAGAAGTGCTGAAGCAGCACCATGATAGTCAAATGGCAGGACATTGGGGAAGACATCGTACTCAAGAGCTAGTGTCAAGGAACTTGTTATAGAAGGACGGTGAATAGGATATAT
>ML121534.1:338282-354406 GCA_003788615.2 Terfezia boudieri ATCC MYA-4762 | reverse complement strand
ATATTCCGGCCAAAACTACTTAGACAGCATCCGACGTTGCAGATATCTATATCAGCGAGATATGGAGACTCTATGGCCTTCCTCAATATATCACCTCTGACCGTAGTCCCCAATTTGCCTCTCGATTCCTCAAAGAGCTAAACCAAAAGCTCAACATCACCCTCCGCCTCTCAACTGCCTACCACCCTCAGACCGATGGACTTGCTGAACAAGCAGTCCAGACACTTAAGCAGTACCTCCGCATCTACTGTTATGATAGGCAAGCCCGCTGGAAACGATGGCTACCCTTAGCCGAGTTTGCCTATAATACTGCCGCCCATTCCACTCACAAATACTCTCCTTACCGAAGTCTCTATGGCTTTGACCCACGCACTATTCACCTCTCCGATGACCACGAATTCTCCTCTCCCGCTGCGGAAGAATGGCTAGACCGAATGACTCAAGTGCACAACTAGATTCATGATACCCTAAAGCAAATTAACCACAAACGTAGTGCTATTCACCTCGAGAAGGCATGCAAGTTTGCTATCAATGACTGGGTACTGGTTGACCGCCGGAACTTGCAGATACGAGCTGGAAATAACCGTTCTTTAACCAACAAGTGGATAGGGCCCTACAAGGTCATTGAAGCTATTGGTTCACATGCATACAGACTCGAAGTTCCACAAGGCACACGATGGCACAATGTTGTTCATGTCACCCTCCTTAAGCCATTCAGACGACGAGACGAGCCACAAGATATGGACGAAGATGAACCTGATGTCTTCAAAGTCGAATCCATAGTAGACTCACGCAGAAATAGGGGAGTGGTCAAATACCGAGTGCGTTAGGTAGGGTATACTGAGTATAAGGACATATAGGAAACCTTTGACAAGTTGGATAACTGTCCAGAGGAGCTCAGAAAGTATCGAGAGAAGTTCCCCAATAAGCCGTGAGATGAAAGAGATGTCTGAAGGTTCAGATATGCGACAAGTTGTTTGATGGATAAAGACATGGTACCTTTTACCCTCCTACTCGTCGCCTTTTCCCTGTGGGTTTTTTGGCGAGAGGTTTGGTTTTTAATAGCCATGGCATGTATGTGTAGGTACACCGGTCTTGTGGTACCCTCAAATGGGATAGAGGTATTGATCGGGATGGTCAGTACCTATGCCACTAGGGTTACCTGAGTTGTTACTAAATACTTGTCTTCTCTAGGGTCGGAAGGACTTGTATTCAGCTGAGGACAGCTGCCTGAAAAACGGGAAGTAATATTATGGCTCAGGTAAGAGACCTACCCTCTTTAGGGGATATCCTAATACCTAGTTATGGCTGCTAACTGTTATGGCCTGATCAACCATAATAGATGCGGGTAATATGTCCAAGGTTGGACGGGTATTGGCTCAAGGAAGTGTGTGATCTCTGAATGCATTCTCATACATATACTCTCTTCTATAATATTTCATATAGTTCTTATGTTTGTCACTTATGTATCGTTATTGGTTGTATTAGGTTTTCAGCTCCTGTATATCAGCCTGACTGCAATGCGTTGAAGTTTAGGCTGCCTAATCAATGTATGTCAGCCTGCGTAGATCCTAATTGGGAAGGGACTTCCCAGTTAGGCAATACCAGGCTACAACACTGCTACTCTGCTTTAGGAAGTATCGTCCAGATCTGATAAGAGTTTATCAGATCAACGCTTCTATATAAGCCACTGCTTTTATATAGTTAATAGAATAAGACCCAAGTAGTGTTCTAAGTCTCATATAGCTTTACTCCTATCGAGTCCATACTATACCCGAGTTATAACTGCGATTATACTTATCTCCACTTTTACCTACCAATACTCCGAAGTATTCTTGTAGTTATAGCTCACCTGTAATAGTATACTATTTTACTATATTCTAGGCTACTGCTAAAAAAGTTATTTTAATACAAATATATATACTTGTTAAAGGCCTTTTAGGGCTTATAGGCTTGCCTGCCTAATATTCAGCCTATATGGTAGAGTCTAGTAGAGGTAAGGGTGGGAGTCTTCTTATAAGGTTATTAGGGGTAATAGTTTTTAATATAAGGAAATATTAGTGCTATTGGAAACCTCTCTATAGTAGTGGAAAATCCTATAAATGAGTATTTTATAGCAGATTTGAGGGCAGGAGGTTTAGGGTAGTATATATCAATAAAAATTAGTAAATTCTCAAATAAACTTATTTTATAGTAGTGAATAACTTATTTAATAGTATACTATTTCACTATATTATAGGCTCCTACTATAAAAGCTATTTTAATATGAATATAAATACTTGATGAAGGCCTTCTAGTACTCATAAGCTTACCTACCTGATATCTAGCCTATATAGTAGAGTTGAAAGGGGTGGATAGTTGATGGGAAGGTTATATTATAAACTAAAGGTATTAGTATATTAGGTTGATTTAGGTAGAGTATAAAAGCTACTATGTTATAAAGCATACTTATTTCTATAGATTTCAATTTAGTCAGAATGACTTCTCACTACTTTACTCACTTAGTATCATAGAATTCCTGAAAATGGCTAGTATATTAACTCCAGTTAATCTATTATAGTTAGTTATCTTTAGGTAGCTGATAGTATAGGATCATATTAAACCTTTATCTAACTTTATTATAATACTAATCTATTGAAGTATCTATTTCTTAACTAAGTATAGTAGATATATCTGCTACTTTAATACTGATAATTATAATAAGGAAGCTTATTATTTTATTTTTTATATTAGATATTCTTATAATTATCTACTTATATTATATATATTTACTATATTTTCTATATTTATTGTATTATTATACAACTAGTATTTATAGATGAAGAACTAGTCTTTATCCATCTTTATTAACTACTAGATTCAGTAGTTTAATAGCCATAGAATTTGCTATGGTAAATTCTATAGAACTTACTATTTTGTAGATACCCTCTTAGACTTTATACTCTCCTATATAGTACACCCTCCTCAAGAAGTATACTAGCTATCATTATATATTTTCTTAGTTATTAGAGTTTCTAAACAACTATATAAAGACTACTAGATCCCTTCTAGAATCCATCAGTCTTCAAATAATCTAAATAGTAGCAATTAGATAGATAGTATAATTATAAATAAAGATTATACCTATTATATTACTATTTCTTACAGAACAATCCCACTTAGTAATTACTCTATCCTTCTGAGGTACTTCTTTACCAGAACTAGTATATATAAATATTCATACTCAAGTGGATATAAATTGTATAAATATTATTAAATGACTACTATCTAGTATTATTTATTATATTTTTTTTAATATCAAAAGTTAATCTTTATTATTAAATAAACCCTCTATATTTAAGGCCTGATCAACTTTAGAATACCTTTAATTACACTTATACTAGTATAATCAAATTTGACTTTATATTAGTAATATTGAATTCAATTAGCTAGACTAATATATTCTTTTAAATAAGATATTAGACTCTTAACTGTAGTATATCAATAAAAGACTTAGAAGTAAGTTAAGTAGAGCTTTAATAAATAGTAGTATGCTATATTAAATAATTTTACTTTCATTTTATATACTTTTCCTAGTACACTTAATAAATTATCTTGCACTTTCTCTTTAATAGACGTATTTTCAGAGGGTTTCATACCATCAATAACTATAGTAAAGGTTCCTAATCTACAGAATACTATCTTCATAGTACCAGCCCAATTCTCATAGTTGGATTGACCAATGAGGGCATCAATATTATCAATTTTGACTGCAGCTTAATGAAAATCTTTAGAGATTTTGAAGGTAATAGAAAGAACTAGTACTTGTTGTTGTTTGACCAGATTAAGGAGATCTAGTGACTGTGATTGAGCCATTGTAGATGCATTCAAGTGTTGTAGTTGAGGTTGA
This sequence comes from Terfezia boudieri ATCC MYA-4762, assembly GCA_003788615.2. NCBI lineage: Eukaryota > Fungi > Ascomycota > Pezizomycetes > Pezizales > Pezizaceae > Terfezia > Terfezia boudieri. The sequence goes on along the minus strand of ML121534.1, from coordinate 350,517 downwards.
GCAATCCAAGCTCATAACCTATTGAAATATAGGTATATGAGAATATACTGTAGATAATAGGCAGTAGGATTTAACCAAGTATCCAATAAAGGAGAAAAGGAAGAACAAATCTAATAGGCATATTGAGGATGTTTTGGTAGAGCTATAGAGCATAGAATTAAGAAATGTGTATATGAATAAGATTGAAGTATGAGCTGATAATCTTCTTAAGATAGGGGGAATCTCCTCCTATATATATATGATTCTAGCAGACTATAGTGCCTGTCAAAGCATACTAAATATATATATAATATGATTATAATATATTTAATAGGTTTGAGTTATTAGTAATAATAAACTATAACAAAAAATATAACTCAAAAATATAGTTTGACATATGTTGTAAACATGTGTAATAGAGCTAAAATAAAGTTAATAACTTAACTAACAATAAGATTAAGGTTATAAAGAACATCTGAAAATACTTAATTTATGTAAGCATTTTAGTATATGATTTAATATATAGTGGAATATAATTAGGAATGACTAATATATATTTATGTGATTTATAGTATAAGACAGAGTACATTTTTTAATAATATATATATATGGAGTTCATGCATTCATGGCTTATATATATCAAAGGAATTCATATATTCACAGCTGATATATATTCTAGAAATTTATGTATTTATAAATTATGGCTTCTATATAACAGGAATTCATACATGCTTACCTAACTAGTGTCCATGCTAAGAGTACTATCTTGACTCAGATCTGGAAATTTCCTGAGTCTGTCATAATCATATGTATATATATGGCATATACATAAATTTCTTCAATATATATAACCTACGAATACATGACTTCCTAGAATATATATTAGCTATGAATATATGAATTCCTTCAATATATATAAGCCATGAATATATGAATTCCTTGTATATATTATATATATATATAAGCTATAAATACATGAATTTCTTCAATATATAGAAGCCATAAATACATAAATTTCTTCGATATATAGAAGTCATACATGTATGAATTTCTAGAATATATATCAGCTGTAAATATATGAATTCCTTCTATATATATAAGCTATAAATATATGAATTCCATATCTTTATATAAGCAATGAATACATGAATTTCTTTGATATATAGAAGCCATAAATATATGAATTTCTAGAATATATATCAGCTGTGACTATATGAATTCTTTTAATATATATAAGCCATAAATATATAAATTCCTTGTATATATTATATATATATATAAGCTATAAATATTTGATATATAGAAGTCATGAATATATGAATTCCTTGGATATATAAAAGGCGCAAATACATGAACTCCATATATCTATATAAGCTATAAATACATCAATTTCATATAAATATAGAGGCCACTATAAATTCATACAACTATAGAAGCTGCTGTATGAATTCCTATAATACACTAGTGGTACATTTATAAGCTTGTGATGGAGGAGTTCCATACCTACCTTATTGGCCAGATAAATACATTAGCTTTCAGAGGGATGAGCCGAAGGTAACTATGGCCTGCACATATATATCATATACATATATTACCATTCTAAGTTGGTATTGCTGAGCATATAGCTACAAGGACTGCCAAGGATGGTTTATTATACCTAGTCAGGTATACTAGTACACCCCTAATTTCTCTGCTATCCAAATTGCTGCAGTAGCTTCCACTAGTATATATCTCAACCTCAAGAGTATTACTCATAATATAAGTCAAAGAAACTTATGAAGTGAGAGTCTTGCTAGGCCTATAATATTTGTACATATAGCTGAACTATCTATGGTATTTGTTAAATAACTGACTAAGTTCAATTGATATAGATAAGAGTATTATTGCTCTGACCAAATGTGAATATATATAACTGACTTCTCTAACAGAAACAACTAAGTAATCATTTTAAACCATATCTCTAATACTAACACTTCCTCAATATATAGCTGCATTGATATAGCTTCTATATCAATACAGCTCCCACATTGACACAGCTCCTACATTAATACAGCTCCCATATTAACATAGCTCCTATGTCAATATAGCAATGCCTCCTATGTTAATACAATAATACCTCCCATATTGATATAGCAATACCTCTGATTAAGTATTGCCAGGCTTACCATAAGTATATGTATAGCTAATATTTCTTCCAGTAGATAGTAAGTGACTGAGCAAGTTTACTTAATATAGGTATGAGTATTGTGCTGACCAAATATAAGTATATATAACTAATCTATCTTGTAAAATTATTTAAACTATTAATATAAGAACTGCTATATATTAATATTGATGCTACCATATCTCTAATATGTGTATACTAGGTAAAAGCATGACCAAGCTTCTGACAAAAGTATATATAGCTAACGTATCTCCCAGTATACAAGAAGTAACTAAGCAAGTTAACTTGATGCAGGTGAGAGTATTTGGCTGACCAAATATTAGCATACATAACTAACCTATCTTCCAGAATTATCTAAGCAAGTAATATAAAAACTACTATATATCAATATTGATGCTACTATATCTCCAATAGCTACACTGCCATATCTCCAATATCGACTATACTATATCTCTAACATCAATACTGCCATATCTCCAATGTAGACTCTACTATATTTCTAATGTTGATACTGCTATATTTCTAATATTGATACTACCATACCATATATATATGTATACTAGATGAGAGTATTTCCAGGGTTCCAATAAGTGCACACACTGCTAATATATCTCCTAGGTAAGTAATGAATTAAGTTCAATTGATAGAAGTAAGTATGTTGCACAGGTCAAATGTTAGCATATATAACTAACCTATCTTACAGAATTATCTAAGCGATTAATATAAGAACTGCCATACATTAACATGAAGGCTACCATATCTTCCATAGCTATATTCCTATATCTCCAATTTTGACCGTATAATAAATACACATACTATAGCCTAATGTTTCTCCTAGGTAAGTAATAGAGTAAGTTCAATTAATAGAGGTAAGTATGTTAGACTAGCCAATTATAAGCATGTATAATTGACCTCTCTTGCAGGATTATCAAGATAATAATTGAAACTTGTAATAGGTCTGTAATTATTAGGATCAAGGTAGTTGATATACAAGCATCATTAGCATATCTACGTTCATGCCTACTATACTTAGTTAAGAAATAAGTACTTCAGTTAGCTAGTATTATAGGAAAGTTAGTAAAGGTTCAGTTATAATCTTGTAGTTTAGTTAATAAGCTTCTATAAATATAAACAATTAAAATATAATAGATATTTATAATACTTATTTGTAGAAATGATCATAACTATGAGTATAATTGATTATGCATAGCAACGCCCTATTGTAGAGAAGCTAAAGACTACCTATTCTGAACTAAAGTACTATACATAGTTCGAGATCTGAGCAAGCCATAATAGATGGAGTTTAATATTGGGTATTTCTAAGTTATATTGTATTAGTAGGGCAGGATACACCTGGTACCTAAAGGTAGAGGATTAGACACATAGTATCTGGATGATGGAAAATAGACACCTGGTACTCAGAGGCAAAGGAGTTGGATACTTAGCATCTGAGTGATACAAGATAAATGTATAGCACCTAGGTGATATAAGATAGACTTATAGCACCTGAGCAATACAAGATAGACTTATAGTACCTAAATGACACAAGATAGACCTATAGTACCTAGAGGTAGGGAAGCTAGATATAGATACCTAAGCACTAGAGGTCCTGAGGGTAGTCTATAGGATTGTCAATTTATCTATCAGGTACCCATATTACTAGAAGTATAAAAGGTAAACTAAATTCATTCCTAATGAGTGCAGCTTGCTTTTCAGCTTCTAAGCATTAAATTTGTATCTTTATAGTAATATAACCTAGGTCAATAAGGGTATGATGGTGAGCAATAGGTTGCTTGCCTTTGGTTGATAGTTCTAGTGGAATAGAAGTTGCTACTACTTGTATGATAAGTTTAGAAGAGGAAGAAGATAATAATCCGACTCCTATTTGCTAGTAAAGAATGCTCTAATACTCTTAAAACTGAGGAGTCTACTAGAATAAGGGTGTATAGTACTATTTAATAAACTATTAAGCCTATTATTATACTTAAACTATACTATCATTATCATTGTTAGCCATAGATTCATTAGAACCTTCACCAAGTAATCTTCTTAATATAGATATAGTTGTAGGGAATTGGAGGGTATTAGTATCTATAGAGGTATATAGATAAGTGGTATAATATTATAGATAAGCTATAACTATAAAAATACTTTAGAGTATAAGTAGATAAAAGTAGAGAGAAGTATAAATATAGCTACTACTCTAGTATAGTATGGACTCAATATGAGTAAAACTATATAAAACTTAGAATACTACTTGGGTCTTATTCTATTAACTATATAAAAGAGGTAGCTTATATAGAAGTGTTGATCTAATAAATCCTTATTAGATCTGGACGATACTTCCTGAAGTAGAGTAGTAGCATTGCAGCCTAGTATTACCTAACTGAGAAGCTATTTCCTAATTAGGATATATGCAGGCTGATATACATTAAATTCTTAATTAGATAGCCTGAACATTAACGCATTGTAGTTATGCTAATATATAGGAGCTGAAACCCTAATACAACTAATAATAATATATGAATAATGAACATAAGAAGCTTATGGAAATATATAGAAAAAAGTACATATATAAGAATATATTTAGAGATCACACACTTCCTTAAGCCAATACCTATCTAAGCTTGGATATATTATCTACATCTATATAGTTGATTAGGTCATAACAGTTAGTAGCTATAACTAAGTATTGAGATATTCTCTAAAAAAGGTAGGTCTCTTACCTGAGCTATAATATAGAATAGTACTATACACTAATTAATATTAATATAAGGTTAGATAGCTTAGCTATTCTCCTAAATATAATTCTTAAGTTAGTACTAAAGATATTACTTAGGAGATTCTTCAAGACTTTTGGATAACTAGAAGCCTAGAGAATATATTTAAAAAATATTAAATAAATACAGTAAAATAAGGACCTTATACTAGAGATGCAACTCAAGCTCTTATATAATAAGAATGAGATTGAGTTATGAGTCAGATAAATCCTATTGAAATATATATTAATACTAATATATTCAAAATGCATAAAATTCTTAGAAGAATAGAATTAAAAATAGAAGAAGAATAAATTATAAATATAGTAAATCCTTCTAAGTGGAGAAGTATAATAAGAAAGCTTATTGTTTTATCTTTCATATTAGGTATTCCTATTATTAGAAACTAATAAGTCTAAAGTTTACCTCATGATATTACTAGGTGCCTCTGGGTGCTACTGAGTACTACTAGGTACTATCTAGAGGCAAACTATTCTTTTTTGATAATTATCTACTTATATCATATATATTTACTATATTTTCTATATTTATTATATTATTATGTAACTAGTATTCATAGATAAAGGACTAGCCTTTATTTACTTCTATCAACTACCAAATTTGGTAGTTCAATAGCTATAGAATTTGCCATAGTAAATTCCATAGAACTTGCTATTTTATGAATATCCTCTTAGGCTTCATACTCTCCTATATAGCACACCCTCCTTAGGAGATGTACTAGCCATCATTATGTATTTCTTTAGTTATTAGGATCTCTGAACAATTATATAAAGATTACTAGATCCCCTCTAGAATCTATTAGTCTTCAAACAACTCAAATAGTAGTAATTAGATAGATAGTATAATTACAAATGAAGATTATACCTGTTATATTACTGTTTCTTATAGAACAATCCCACTTAGTAATCACTTACCCTTCTGAGGTACTCTTTCAGCAGAACTGGCATATACAAACATCTGTACTCAAGCAGATATAAATTGTATAAACAGTACTGAATAACTACTGTCTAGTATTATTCATTATATACTTATATATATAAAGTACGAAAGCATGGATTTCTCGAATATATATGTATAATACACGAAAGCATGGATTTCTCGCATATATGTGTATAAGGCACGAATTCATGGATTTCTCGCATATATATGTACAAGCCGCGAATTCATGGATTTCTTGAACATATCTAATATTCGCTTCTTCCCCAGCTAGATATTCAGCCTGCAATATACCAAATACTCGCTTCTTCCCCAGCTCGATATTCAGCATGCGATATACCCAATATTCGCCTCTTACCCAGCTCGATATTCAGCATGCGACGTACACAATATTCGCCTCGTCCCCAGCTTGACGTGCAAGCACCCAGCCATGTGGCGGCGTTATTTTTTCATATCCACCATGTTTACCCTGAACTCGCCAACTCCGACCCTGAACTCGCCAACTCCGATATAGCCAATATTCGCTTCTTCCCCAACTCGATATTCAACATGCGATATACCCAATATTCGCCCCATCCCCAGCTTGACGTGCAAGCACCCAGCCATATGGCGGCGTTATTTTTTCATATCCACCATGTTTACCCTGAACTCGCCAACTCCAATATAGCCAATATTCACTTCTTCCCCAGCTCGATATTCAGCATGCTATATACACAATATTCGCCCCATCCCCAGCTTGATGTGCAAGCACCCAGCCATATGGCGGCATTATTTTTTCATATCCACCACACTTGTGTTTACCCTTAACTCGCCAAATCCGATATAGCCAATATTCGCTTCTTCCCCAGCTCGATATTCAGCCTGCAATATACCAAATACTCCCTTCTTCCCCAGCTTGATATTCAGCCTGCAATATACGAAATACTCGCTTCTTCCCCAGCTGGATATACAGCCTGCAATATACCAGATACTTGCTTCTTCCCCAGCTCGATATTCAGCCTGCAATATACTAAATACTTGCTTCTTTCCCAGCTCGATATTCAACATGCGATATACCAATATTCGCCTGTTCTGCAGCTCGATATTCAGCCTACAATATACACAATATTCGCCCCATCCCCAGCTTGACCTGCAAGCACCCAGCCATGTGGCGGCGTTATTTATTCATATCCACCACATGCGTGTTTAACCTGAACTCGCCAACTGCGAACCTGAACTCGCCAACTCTGATATAGCCAATATTTGCTTCTTCCCCAGCTCGATATTTAGCCTGCAATATACCCAATATTCGCCCCATCCCCAGCTTGACGTGCAAGCACCCAGCCATATGGCGGCGTTATTTTTTCATATCTACCACATGCGTGTTTAACCTGAACTCGCCAACTCCAATATAGCCAATATTCGCTTCTTCCCCAGCTCGACATTTAGCCTGCGACCGGAAACTCACAGATCAGGGAAATGATCACATCACCCTTCTCCTCGAACAACGCAATTAACAGGACAGCGAACACCCCCCACGCGAATAACGTCATCAGCAGGACCTTCCAATCAGCCAGCGTTTTCGAATTCGCCAACCTTAGCTTCGGGGACTGCGACTATTCAAACCCCAGCAGCCTCACGCTCAATGTTTTATACGAACCATCTGACCCTTACTCAAACGCCAAGGGCGTTTGGGCGGCCAAAATAGGGAGCTTACTAGACGAGGGCTGGCGGGTATGCTACACGGACGGCACGGGAAGACAAGGCCACTGCGCGGCAGCAATGGTTTCGGAGGACAGAAGGGGAAATCCAACTCTCAGCTCACACTCGTACTTGGGTGTAGAGGCAACAGTAGCCGACGGGGAAAGGAAAGCCTTAGTCCTAGCCCTGGAGAAACACCGAGAATCATCCTTGGTTGCTATCCTCTCCGACTCGACCTCGGCCATTTCGTCAGCTATAGAGATTTCACGAGGCATGAGGCCACCAAGGAGCGGGATCGAAATCGAAATAGGGAATCTCCTCGCGGAGCGCCATCGTAACCATTATGATACATCAATATCATGGGTCCGATCCCATATTGGCATCAAGGGCAACGAGGAGGCTGATGAGCTGGCCGCATTTGCATCCGCTCGGGGGGAGTTTACCGGTGAGGAGCCCACGGTGACGGAAGGGGGTCTAAGGCAGGCCTCCAAATCCCTCCGCGCCAAATGCAGAATGGCCCCCGGCCCCGGCGTAAGGCGGTGCGAGTGGAACCGCCATGCGCTGTCGGCATACACATGGCTCCGCACTGACAAGGGTCCCCAGAAGCACTGGCTTCATCGCATCGGCAAGGCAGACACCAGCTCTTGCCAGTGCGGATATCACACGGAGGACGGGCATCACATCGTTTTTGACTGCCCATTGTACGACCAGCAACGACACCAATTGGGGAAGATAGAAAGATGGGAGGATATCGACCGCCCTATATGGGTAAAAGAGGAGGGCGAGGAGGACGAGTGGGAGGCAGTGGAGGCCTTCTTCGCCTTTCTATACACAAGGCTCTACGGAAGGGGCGCGTAAGGGGATGTAGGAGTTAGGGGACGTAGGAGTTAGGGATGTGGTGGTTAACGAATCTCTTTACACAGTTTTTGTTTCGCAGGCCTCAGTCAGGCCTCTCGAGGTCATCTAGCACGCAGCCGGTTAGTGACAGCATGGGGGCCTGCGTATTACGGTTTTCATTACACATTTGCTTCATTTGCTTTGCGGTTCAAGTTTCAACCTTTACACAGTTGTCTCATCGTTGATTCATACAGTTTGACATTGGTTACATACGACTACGCAGATCTCAGTCAGGCCTTTCTAGGTCATCTGGCATATAGCCGGTTAATGACAGCATGGAGGTCTGCGTTTAACGAATTTCATTACACAGTTATCTCTTCTCGTTGAGTCACACAGTTTTTATTCACATGTTGCTTATTCACACAATGATTGTATTTAGTCCTCTGCTTTATGCGCGCGGCGGACCTGGCAGACTAACTTGCCTCGTCCTGAATCCACTTGGGTTTCCGGGTGGCTCCTCATAGTCCCCTCACTGGGACTGAATAGGAGTAATGAGTATTTAAAAAAAAAAAAAAAAAGACATTTAGCCTGCAATATACCAAATACTCGCTTCTTCTCCAGCTCGATATTCAGCCTGCAATATTCCCAATATTCGCCTCTCCCAGCTCGATATTCAGCCGGCAATATACACAATATTCTCCCCGTCCCCAGCTTGACGTGTAAGCACCCAGCCATATGGCGGCGTTATTTTTTCATATCCACCATGTTTACCCTGAACTCGCCAACTCCAATATTCGCTTCTTCCCCAGCTTGATTTCAGCATGCGATATACACAATATTCGCCCCATCCCCAGCTTGACATGCAAGCACCCAGCCATATGGCGGCGTAATCTTTTCATATCCACCACACACGTGTTTTTCTGAACTCGCCAATATGGAAATCTTCTTTCCTTTCGCATATCTGATTCTGCTAGCGGGAAGGAAGGGGTGGTGCAAACCAGCCGCACCTCCGTGTATATATCCTCCACTTTTGCTACCTTCTGTTAATTCCCACTGTCATTCTGTAACGGGGCGATGGCTATGAGTTTATTCCAGGGAGCGCTTTGGCTATGAATTATGGATATGATATAGAGAGGTCCTATGATAAGGAGGAATGTATGTATGTATTCAGCACGGCTAAGATACAGGACGTTGCGTAAAGAAAGAGAATACAAGTGAGTAGGATTGGGGATGCTGATATAGGAATCAATCCCTGCGAGTTTACAACAATACCCAAGCGCCCATACATTCCAACGAGTTCGCAGTTTCAGTCCAACGAGTTCGCAGTTTCAGTCTATGTTTAGTGAGCCGTGACACTATCCCCCCTTTATGGCCGAAGTCCCTTGAGGCAAGGGCCCAGGTTTATCAGGGTAACGCTCATGAAACCGATCTACAGCTTCCAACTCATTAACTTCTTCCGCAGCCTTCCATTCCGTCTGCTCATCACCCACGAATTTGATCAAATACTGGAGACGCCGGCGATAGATCCTTGCATCCAGTACTTCTTCCACATAGTGTTCCTCTTCTCCATCTACTATTACAGGGGGTGGGGGCAGGTTGTGTTGTCCTGGTAGAGGGTCATTGTCCGCTGGGTCCAAGAGGGAAACATGCTGGACTCGATGATACTTGATACTGGGTGGAAAGCCGATCTCGTAGGCATATGGGGATATAACCTTGGTGATTTGGTAGGGTCCAATTCTCCTATGGTCAAGCTTCCGGCTAGGGCGCTGAGTGGAGAGGTTTCTTGCATTGAACTATACATGATTCCCCACTTGGTATGTAGGTGCAGGCTTTCTCTTTCTGTCCGCTTGTTCCTGGTGTATTGCCTGTGCTCTGGCAATCTCGCTTTGCAGGTGTTCAGTTATCTCCTTGAACTTGGTAGCTAATTGTTATGCTCTCCACTCTTCCAATAATCCTAGCTTGCTGATCCGATTTGCTAGGGGTTCCAACTTGTTGGCTAATTCGATTTGCCAGGTAGGATCATGGCCATAATTAGTAAAGAAAGGACTCATACCAGTAGTCTCTGATGCATAGTTATTGCTAGCGAACTCAGCCAAATAGAGCCAGGCTTCCCAATCATCCTGCAGGTAGTTGATATAGGCTCGCAGGTATTGTTCCAGGATAGTATTCATATGCTTAGTTTGTCCATCAGTCTGAGGGTGGAATGGGGTTGATAGGGAGGGTTGAATCTTTAGCAGTTTGTATAATGCTAACCAAAACTTTGCTGTAAACTATGGACCTCAATCCGAGATGATTGTGCTAGAGAGTCTATGAGCTTGGAAAATATGGTGAGCATACAAATCTGCGAGTTGCTCTATAGTGCAGGTATCTCTATATGGGATAAAGTACCATATCTTTATTAATCTACAGACCACAACCAAGATTGCTTTCTGTCTATTAGACCAAGAAAGCCCTGTGATAAAATCCATAGATATGTATTGCCAGGCTCTTTCTAGAATGGTGAGTAGGCATAAGATACCAAATGGAGCATGATGTGAGGTCCTCAATCTTTAGCAAATATAATAGTTCTGGATGAACTAGTCTACTTCCTTATGCATGTGTAGCCAGTAATATTAGCAAGCCAGTAGTTCTAGAGTCTTAGAGTGCCCTGGGTGACCTACTGCAGGTATTTCATAGTAGTCCTGAATGAGGCAAAGCTTTAATGGCATATGGTTTGGAATATAAGTGTAGTCCCTAGATATCAACCTTCCTGCTTTCTCCTTACATTCTGCCAGAGATAACTGCTTAGATCTTTGCTTGCCTTCTTGCAGTTGTTGTAGAATATCTATAGGTATCGAATCTTTTTTATATGTCTGCTTGAATAACTCTTCTAGAGTTACCAAAATAGTAGTAGTGTAAGGAAGTGGATTAGTCAGTTACTCTGAATAACCCTCTACCCTACAACTTATGTAATTTCTTATGTTAACCTCAACAAGCACCCAAAACATTGGGCTGTCTGCCTTATTGACTCATGTATTTCACATGACTCATATGTTGAGTCATAACTGTTGTTGATTTCAAATCATGTATGAGTCAGAGACTGAGTACTGCCACTGCACTGCCTCAATCCTGACTCACATCTCTGTAGAGGAAATACATATATACCAGATTCATTCCCCTAAGGAATAGACTGGAGAGACTCAAGTAAGTAGAGATAGATACAATCAATATAAGAGTTCCACTGGTTAATCTACTAGTGCCTTTGGCACTCTATTACTTCTATCTTATACTACATATTATGCACAAGATTCTAGGCCTAATAGTTGTACCACTTGCATATATATTTCTACCAGTAACAGCTATTATCTGCCTTATAATCCTCTGCATAAATTAGAGATAACTAGATTAAGATCTTATCTTATCTAATCAGATCAGATCTTATCAGATTATCCTAATCCCCCTACAATACATTACATTTTTTTAACCTAAGAACTTAGATTCTTATCTAAGGAAGGCCTGATCAACCTTACCTAAATTAGTAAAGAGTTTATACCTACCAGAGTATAAACTACCTACCAGTAAGCCTACAGTACAAGAGGTACAGTAGCCAAAAGCCTAACAGTTAGCAAATAAGCCTACCACAAGTAGCAAGTAAGTCTATCACCAATAGCAACCAGGAAATAAGCCTACCCAGAAGTAGCAACATAAGCCTACAAGTCACAAGTAGCAACCAGAAGTAGGAAAAAACAGAGATATATTTCCACCAGTAGCAATTACCTACATAGGAAAGGAAAAGAAAAACAAAAATCACCTAAACTCAAAAGTCTGGGACCTATTAAAAGTCTTAGAGGAGTAAAAGGGATTTTTACCCAGCTCTAAG
>ML121534.1:306368-331659 GCA_003788615.2 Terfezia boudieri ATCC MYA-4762 | reverse complement strand
CATATATACGTAAAGGAGGTGTCTCCATACTCAGTCCTAACTCCGTCACGTCACCGTCACGAGTCAGAGACTGAGTATGTACTAAACTTTAGTTGTTGTCAATACTGAGTTGTATACTCAGTACACTTTATGTACTCAGTTGTTCCGTCTGTCGGGTTACAAAACCCACGAACAACTCCAATTGTATTCTTTAATGTATTCAACATCCCATCTCCCAATAAGTCCCATTGACTGATTAGGTGAAGGAATATATGGAGGGACAAATCTATTTTTCAGGTAGGATTCTTTAATTTGTCCCTATCTTAAGTACATGTACTAATCATTTCGAACTTTCCACAATGGTATGAAGGGTTTTTACAGAATAGGAGTAGACTATGTACTAATATACGTTCTTGATTTAGTAGTATTATCATTTCCCCATATATAAGGAATCCCTCAACGTATCATCCTCCCCCTCCTCCAGGTATTTGAAAAGATTGACAGGGTTATAGGTCAGGTAGTTAATAACTGAATTTCTTGAAGACCTTCAAAAGGAGGAGAACGAGTGATTAGAAATCCCGTAATCACCTCTGACCCCGTCGATCGTGGAAGAAGGAGAGTAATAATTAGTACAGTTCCCAAAGAACGGACCAGAACACTTATGGTCGGAACATTAATCATTGGAAGGAAAAGAATTTCCATGAAGGGAATAATGGTAAGTTGGTTTTCAGAGAAAAGTTGGGATTCAGTTGACGGAGAAGACTATGGGTGAGTAACATGAACAAACCGGTGGGAAGGGTGAAATGGTTTATGACGTTGAAAGGACAAAATCCACGACTGGATTTAAGGTTATGAAAAAGGTGAAGTATGGATAGAAGGAATTGACCAGGACCAACTCCAACTAGAGACCATCCCTTGTCAACTTATCCTAAGACCTTCTTTCCGAATTCATTACTTCACACCTTAAACAACAGTTATAACAAGTCCAGTCCTTTCAGTCACTTCAGGCAAATCGTCTACATATACCGATTCATATTCCCGGTAGGTAAAACCCACTATCGACACTACAGACCATTCTGTCCCACGTTAAGCAAACACCTATCGAACTACACACCATGACACTCGAAACTCGATACGCTCGCACATACTCATACTAACACTGGACAGACTTAAACACTCGCGAAACAGACACCACTAATAACCAAGAACGATTAACGAAAGAAATCTTCGAAAACCTCTCGAGATATATGTACTTCCCAGCTACCTCTCATCGTAACGACCATGTCCAAACATAACGATCTTTCCAACATACACGACCTCTACACTGAAACGAACTCAACCTATAGCGGTGTAAGTAGTAGACACATTCACCACTGCACGAAGAAGTTGTGGGAAGGAAGTGTAAGTGAAGACAAACCGTTCTGTATGTACAATAATCAAGACAAATAAGAGGAACGTTGAAGACAACCCTTATTTTTCTCCATATTCTCACGAATAAGGAGAACGAACGAGGTAAAAAGACAGCGACTATTCACATTCTACGAACTACGTGCTAAGATACACGAACGAAAACAGCTGACAACGCCCTTAACTGACAATCTAGTTAACTGGCCCCTAGATACTAGTCGTAAGTAAAATATTCCTTAAAGATGTGACCCAAATGGGTACCGTAAGAAAGTTGCTATAATTACTGACGAACACATATCCATCTTTCTCGCTACATAAGACGGAGCTGGCATCTCCATCTATGTGTTGCAATGAAATGGCTAGAGGTCGTTTAACACAACGGTCGATAGACCTTATACAAAGGACAACAACTAAAGGTCAAAAAGACAGTGAATGTTTCAGTCTCAGGCTTATCGGATTATTCGAGTGGTTCAATAACAATAAACTACTCAAGAACAAACAGCCGGTGAATAATAAACCGGAAGATATCCACTCTCATTCTAGAGCGTGGGTATACCAGAAATCATCCGAAACTACCTTAACACTGTTACGTCTCTGCCATTTCCGTTCTAGACCTGCTCATGGCTAGTGTTCTATGTATTCTCTTGGTTATTAGACGGATTTCGCCCTACACCGACGTTCTAGAAGAACGAGAACCCGGAAATGGTCTCGTCTCGAACCACTCCTAGGTTCCCTTCTCTCTGGCCCAACGTCAGACAGATTCATTCCCCTAAGGAATAGACTAGAGAGACTCAAGCAAGTAGAGATAGATACAATCAATATAAGAGTTCCACTGGTTAATCTACTAGTGCCTTTAGCACTCTATTACTTCTATCTTATACTACATATTATGCACAAGATTCTAGGCCTAATAGTTGTACCACTTGCATATATATTTCTACCAGTAACAGCTATTATCTGCCTTATAATCCTCTGCATAAATTAGAGATAACTAGATTAAGATCTTATCTTATCTAATCAGATCAGATCTTATCAGATTATCTTAATCCCCTACAATATATTACAAGTAGTTGCACTAGCAATTAAATTTTGAGGCTTAAGAACCTGTTGATACTAAAATTTAATGCATTTATCCTCCTCCTTAAGAAGATCTCTGGATCTTCTAGTTAGTGCATCTGGCTTAGCACTCATTTTACCTAGTCAGTATATAATTTTAAAGTTAAACCTGCTTAGGAACTTAGACCAGTGGGCTTGTCTGTAGTTGAGTAGCTTAGTAGATATAAAGTATTCAAGATTGCAATAATCTGAAAGAACCTTAATGGGGTGTTCTATAAATTCTAGCTCTATTCCCTATTCTTCAAAGTATCGAACTATAGCCATAAGTTCTTTATCGTAGATTTCATAGTTGTATTCTACAGGAGTATGCTTCTTAGAGAAGAATACAACTGGGTGTAGGATGCTATTATAATACTGGGATAGAATTCCTGCTAATATATAGTTGGAAGTATCAGTTTCGACAATAATCTTTAGATCTAGATCAAAGTGCTTGAGTATCAGAGCTGTAGTAAAGGAAGTTTTTAGTAGTTGGAAGGCTTATTCACAACTACTGTTCTAGTTGAATAGGGAGGGAGCATCTTTCTTAGTGAGCTTTATTAAAGATACTACAATCTTACTATACCCTTCTATAAATCTCCTATAGAAGTTAACAAATTCTAAGAATGAACAAACATTATGAAGATTCTTTGGTATAGGCCAATTAACTACTGCTTCAACCTTTATAGAATCTATCTTAACTCCTTCTGCTGAGATAATAAGACTTAGATATACCACTTCTTGCTTGTAGAACTCATACTTCTCTGGCTTAAAATAAAGACCTACTTTGGTTAGAACTTCCAAAACTCTCTTAATATGGACCTTATGCTCTGCAAGCATATTACTATATATAAGAATATCATCCAAATATACTATGTAGAAATTATCTAGAAAAGAAGATAAGACCTTATTAATAAAGTGCTGAAAATCGGCAGGAGCATTCATAAGTCTAAAAGGTATAACAAAAGACTCATAAAGACCATATCAACTACAAAATGCTGTTTTCTATTGATCACCTTCAGCAATTCTTAGTAGATTATAGGCCCCTCTAATATCTAAAATAGTATAGTACTGAGCCTTACTTAACCTCATAAGAGTCTCACAAATTAGTAGAAGAGGATATTGATTCTTAATAGTGCCTTCATTCAGGCTCCTATAATCCACACATAGCCTAAAGGACTTATCTTTCTTTTTGACAAATAAAATAGGTATAGTAGTGGGGGAAGAGGAGGCTCTAATAAATCTTTTGGCTAAATTCTCTTGGATTCATTCTTTTAGAGCTTGAAGCTCAGCTCCAGATAGTAAGTATAGTGGGCCATTAGGGGAGTAAAGCCTTCTTTCAGTGATATCTTATGAGCATAGAGCCGATGGGGTAGAAGTACTTCTACTACTGTTTTTTTGAATAAAGGTTGAAACTTATGATATTCTGTTAGTACCATATCCTTAATTTTGTCCTGTTCGGTCCATTCTATCTATTGTAGAGCTTAATTGATCTCATATAGAGTTAGAGAAAAGGCTGCAATAATATGCTTCTTCTTAAAACCTTTAGTGAGGTAGTGATAAGCTGCTCCTTCTATTAGAGTAATATTAAGTTTTTCTGGAGGGTTTATTAATATGCTCGTAATAGTAGTTGCATTCCGACAACATCGTTTAAGGCAAAAGTTGGAATTGAAGGTAAGAGTATTGTTAGCGAAGGAGGTATTAATATCATGCCTTCTAAGCCATGGTAAGCCCAATACTACTGGGTAGTATCCTAGCTTTGTTATAAAGAGCGAGATCCGTTCCTGATGTCCATTGATATTCATCTATAGGTGGGTGATATGAGTTATTATACCTAATTCTATAGGCCTTCCATCTATTACTTTAAGAGTTCTGGGGTTCTTGAGCTGATACCGAGAGAGGTTGTAATCGCTCGCAAAATCTTCATCTATAAAAGCATAACCAGTTGCTCCACAGTCTATAAGTACATGAGTTTGTATGAACAAGGTATTATTTATTAATTCCACTGAAATATCAATATGACTACCATCCAACATATCCTCCTCAAGTACCTCAGACTATAATGACAAACTAGAAATACAAAATAGGGATGAAGAAAGTGGGGACCTCTCAACAGGGCGATCCTGCAGTTGAGAGGTTACTGAAAATCCTTAGGGGTATCAGGGGTATCGGGGGTATCAGGAGTAGTAAGAGGTATGAGCTGAACCTCAGCTGCATGCATAGGCTTATTATTTAAGGGACATTCTCTAGCCATATGTCCCACTCCTCCACAGCGGTAACAACGCCCTTCTGCCAGCCTTCTGGCTCGTTCTTCTGGGGAGAGGCGGCAGTGGTTGGCTGAAAGGTCCATGGGGCCTGAGGCGGTCCCACTGGCAGTAGATGTGGTAGATGGAGGGTTGCTGGTACAGCTGCGGCTGCTTGTGTTCTTGGTGCAGGTTGGTGCTGTTGGGATAGGGCTGTAGGTCGGTGAGATTCACCTTGTAGTTGGCGTCGGCTAGTATCGAGGTCATTGCAGAGAGTAGTGAATTCTGCTAATGTTATAGGTTGGGGACATACTATGATTAGGTCATTCTTGAGACGGTAAGCTAATCCTCGCTTTAGAGCAGCTAGCCTAGAGACCTCATCCCATGCGACTTCAGCTGTATATCATTGGAATTCGGCATAATAGGTAGAGAAATCTCAAGCTCCTTGCTGGATTGTGCTAAACTTGGATTTGGCCTCCGTAACTCTATTGGGGTTGCCGAAGGCATTTTCTAAAACTGTGATTAATGCATTGAGGTCAGTTAAATCCACTCGGTCATTCTGCACATATATGCGAGCATGGTCCAGCGCTTCTCCGGTAAGGCAATTAATGGCCAGATGGAGCTTGGCTTGTTCATCAGCGAAAGTTGCAGTATGCAAGCGTAGTTGGGTTAAGAAAGCTTGGAGTTTGCTGCAACTTCTATCGAATTCTTTTGGCTTGGGTATCTTTTCTCATGATGCTCCAGCAGGGGCAGTTCTAGCTAGGGCAGTGGCTATTGATCGGGCTTCTATAAGTTGTGTTCGTAAATCGTCTATGGCTTATTGTTGGGCAGTAGCATGATCTAGCGCTACTTGTTGTTCATCCTGGAGGTCTTGGATTTGTTGGTGTAGATCTGTGGTTTGTTGTATCAGTGGGGAGACTTGGGCTGTGAGGGTCTGGACCTGGGTTATTAGGTCCGCCATTGCTGGACCTAGTGTAGTGAGGAGAGTGCGGGTGTCATTGACCAGTTCATTCATGATATCGGTGGGGTTCTGAGGTACTTGCCAACAGGCAAGCAGCTGGGTGATCTGTGGAAGCAATGTGGCAGGGGACATAGCTGTGGATATGGCTATGAGTTCGTTTGGCTGTGGGTTCGCTCCGTGGAATAATTAGAGATGCAACGTAGTATAACGGGGCGATGGCTATGAGTTTATTCCAGGGAGCGCTTTGGCTATGAATTATGAATATGATATAGAGAGGTCCTATGATAAGGAGGAATGTATGTATGTATTCAGCACGGCTAAGATACAGGACGTTGCGTAAAGAAAGAGAATACAAGTGAGTAGGATTGGGGATGCTGATATAGGAATCAATCCCTGCGAGTTTACAACAATACCCAAGCGCCCATACATTCCAACGAGTTCGCAGTTTCAGTCCAACGAGTTCGCAGTTTCAGTCTATGTTTAGTGAGCCGTGACACATTCCCACTGAACCACGAATGGTATAACAAGTACCTCCCCTTCTTATCCTTCCTGAATAGAAACCCTCAGCTGAGGTAATGGGGCAAAGCAATGGTGGTAAAATTGAACTATTCAGCAGGTACCACCTACCGAGCAGGCCATAAGCAAGCTCAATGATCAGGGCGGATTTTTTTCAAATTTTGAAAAATTTTCCCGTCGCATTATATTTTGGGTTTTTATTTTATTTCATTAACTTTTCCCTGTCGCATTCTATGTTATTTCTGGGGGTTTTTTTTTTAAATTTTTTGCGTTAATATTTTGGTTTGTTTGCTGGTGTGGTGATAATTCCACTCGTGTTTGTTTATTCGTTGGCGCGGTCATTTGTTTTGTATGCACTGTGGATGTTTGAATGCAACGTTACATTGTACATATCGTGACATTGATGCATGCGACGCTGAATTAGCGTAATCTTGGTGAATAGAGGGCCTTAGTGCACTTTGTGTATGGGATGATCCAACTGCCAATAGGGTCCATTTGGCCAACAGGTCGGCCACTTGGCCAAGATGTAATCTTGGCCCATGGGACAGAACACGCCCGGCACCAGCTACCCTGCCTCCGGAGGCCAGCTGCCCACCTTCCCTGCCTCGGGGCACCAGGAGTCTAACTTCCCTGCCTCCGGGCGCCAGGCTGCCTCTGGGGGCCAGGCCGAGTGTACCCCACTGGCCGAACCCGACTGGGGAATACCCGCTGCGGTGGGCACGTTCAACCCCACCCATTGCGAGTTGCCTGGGTCCCCAACCATAGTTATTCTGTCTAGAACTGGTGGGCCTTTAGGTTCCCTAAAATACAGGCCTGCCCTGTGCAATCAAGCGTAGTACACATGGCTGAGAGCGCACCTGCAAACAAGCATAATAAATGTCTTATATTTGGAAATCTTTATATACAAAAACACACATCCCATCCACATCCCCATGTGACAGCCCATAGCACCTGCCCCCGACGTAGAACCGCGGAGATAATTCCAAAACGATGCACTAGACTTGCTTCGCTCCTGGCAACTACGGGCTAATACTGCGCATGGCAGTATAACGAAGGAATGGTAGAGTTGATATCGGAGGCATGGCAGTGCTCATATCGCAGGTATGTATGTGCTTATGTCGCAAGCATGGCGATGCTCATGCCTGTGCCAACCAAACTTGCGTAATCTCCTGGATAATCCTGTTAGACTGCTTTTTTTTTTTTTTTTAAATACTCATTACTCCTATTCACCTGTTAGACTGCTCTTACCCATATGAACGCTGTCAATATAGAGAAAAACCTTGTGAGGTAAGTTAGCTATGCGTGTACACATTGGAGGACGGGCAATGCTCTCACCAAGTTCATGAGTTTGTATGCCCACCCACAAAACCCAAACTCCCCCGCCCCCCCCGAGTCCCTACCCCCCTCTCAATTCAGCATGGTTCTCCCACAACGCTAAGCCTCACCAAGAGCGTCTGGAACGAGAACAGATCTCCCCCAACATCTACCACAGGCTACCCCCTCTCCATAAACCACCCCTTCCCTAAACCCGCACACCACATGGATGCCCCAGAGTGGCCATGGGCTCAGAGCGAGTGACATCCTATGCCCCTGACTCATCACCATTGGCCTCTTCCAGGAATCGTCTCAGCGCCCATGAGATTTCATCCAGTTCCGGGCCACGGAATGATCGAACCTCCCCCTCTGCATCCTCCGATAATTCATCCCACTCCGTAATTGCTGCACCCGCTGCTCTTGTAACCCTCATGACCGCTGCAAGAAGAGTTAAGAGATCGGGATGGGGGAGGGGGTGCATTACCGGGTCGTTTGTGGTTAGGGTAAAGGTGAAGCCTGTTGTGACTTCGACATGTGGTCTCAGGGGGCTAGGGCGGAGAACCTGACCGTCTGCACGAGTCCGGAGACGGACAACGAAGGCGCCTGCGAAAGTGGGGTCTCTCCTCTGCTCCATTGGAACACCCGGGTCCAACACTTGGGCTAAATCCCCCTCCCCCTCTTCCTCCTCCTCCTCCTCCTCCTCCTCCTCCTCCTCCTCCTCCTCCTCCTCCTCCTCCTCCTCCTCCTCGTCCTCCTCCTCCTCCATCAGTTGGTCTTCCAACCTTCCCCGAGCACGGTATTGCGGCACCCAGGAAAACCTTACGTCATAAGAGCGTAATGTGCCTTCCCCACCAAGCAATGTAGCAAGTGGATCGCCAACGGGTTCCAGCACGAACCAACCACGACCAAACCATGCATGTTCGGTTTCTGATAAACACAACAGGTTTTCTAACCTGTTGATCCTCGTTCTGCCACCGATGCCCTGCAGAGTTAATAGGTACTCCGTGAGATTTTGAATGACCGAAGGTCCAGCCAAGAATTTTAGCAACTGAAATATGTCGGACTTGTTATCAACTAGGGTCCCCGGAGTTCTTCCTAAGGAATAAGGGATGATATGCGCAACCTCAGGTCTAGATTTCAGGGTCAGGACGCATCGGGCGTTGTCACGGGCCCGTGCCTGGATTCTGTCAGCAGGGTGGCCAAATTTTTTTTTATTTTTTTTATTTTTAAATACTCAATACTCGCATAACAGGGTGGCCAAAAGATGCATATGGTAACATTATACATACCATCTCTGCTGCTACCGTTGACTGCATCGTTGATTGATATCTTCTGTCCGGCTCTCTACCAGAAGCCGAACGTGACGGGGCAGTAGACCGCGGTAGCGACCCCCCGACTGCCAGCCCTGTGAACTGTCAGCTACTAGGACCCTCTGTTTCCATCAGGCTACACACATTGTCGTACACCCGACGTAATATGACCGGCGAGATTTTGTATCTGCCGTCTGGTCAGGTGGTTGAGCTGACGATGTATAACATCCTGGTCAGCTTGTGGTGCATATGCAATTAGATTCATATTGCAAAGTGCAAGGAAGGCCCTGGTAATTTCCATTCCCCCTTCTTGCAGACTCCTTGTAAGTCGTTGCCGTACGCCAAAGGGGTACGGTTGGAGAGGTTGCAAGAGAGCATTTCGAGGTAGGAGAGGTGGGTAGTGGGGGTGATTGGCAGAAGACATTGCAGTGGTGCTTGGATAGTCACCCGGGTTTCCGGGTGGCTCCTCATAGTCCCCTCACTGGGATTGAATAGGAGTAATGAGTATTTAAAAAAAAAAAAAAAAGATGCTTGGATAGTCTAACTGGCAAGACATGGCTTGAAGTTGAAGTATTTGTTTTGGGCCGGAGCGGCTTTTTTTTTTTTTTTTTTTGAAGTCTGTACGCTTATGGAGCCTACCGGAGCGGCTTGGCTTGCAACTGACTAAGACTCACGAGACTTTCCCCGCTAAACTTCATTAATCCTGACTTGAATCTCAAAAGCGGCGCAGGAATGTAGGAGAATGGTAGTCTGGTTGGCACAACACCCTCCTTTGGAGGGTGGAGGGTGTTGTGCCAACCAGACTAGAGAATGGTGGCATAAGCCAGTCTCTTTGACTTATGGGCCATTTATAAGTATCATATGTTCTTGGGTCTCCCGTCCGTGAGACTTACAGTACAAGGTGAGTAGCCAGCTTCGGTGTTGGTGCACCACCTCCACCTCCACCTCCACCACAACATCAACCAACTAGACCAACGGGTACATTATCAAGCCTGCACATTCCAACGAGGAGAAAACAGGAGCCTTCTCGATCTCGTTTTCAAAGGAAAGGACATATCATGGCAAAACCATAACTCCCTACACCTCTCTTGGATAGGTTCAGATCATGCAATCATCTCGGGTTATACCCACACTCATATCCCAGAAACCCGACAATACACGACCATAGACTGGAAATGGTGGAGCACATACGTGGAACAGGAAACACCATTCGACCCTACGTATTTCGGAGAGGCATACAACACACTATACAACTTGGTCCAAGACCACTCGATCGTCAAGTCAGCATCCCGCCATAGCAAAAAATGGTGGGACAAAGAGGTACAAATGCAACTGGAAAGGACACGGCAATCAGGCAAGGAGAAAGGAGAAGGGTACAAGGAAGAGGCGAAAAGACTCAAAAAGCTCATCCGGAAAAAGAAAAGGGCATGCTGGCAAAAGTTTTTGGAGGAACAAGGCCAACGACACCCATGGGACATCACCAGGATAGCTAGAGACCCGTTCAAGTTCATACCTGCTATGGGGGACCTTAAAAATACAGATGGGACCACCCTAACAACAAACCAAGAGAAAGTCGAGGCATTCCAGAAACACCACCTCGTCACCAACAATAATCAAGGTCAGCCATCAGCATTAGTAGTCCATTCACCAATAGGGTACAGAACGGTAGAATCCCCAAAGATCGCAGAAATAAGAGAGGCCCTTAGCAAGACGTCGAACAGCTCGGCAGCAGGACCAGATCGAATTTCATACCGACATATCAAGCTCATCAAAGACACCCAGCTTGGTATAGCCCTCCTCAATGATTTAGCTAGAGTAGCTGAAGGCAATGTAGCACCACCCCTAGTGTGGAGAGACCTCTCCATGGTAATGATACCTAAACCAGGAAAGGATCACTCTCAGGTCAAAGGATGGAGGCTGATAGTCCTGTCGAACACAGTGGGTAAACTGCCAGAGAAGCTGATAGCCAACGAACTCCAGAAACAGACCCAGCTCTACCATCCACTTCAATACGGCTCTCGGAAGGGAAGATCGGCAATAGATGCATTAATGTTGACAATGTCGACAGCAGAGAAGGCAGTCCAGGAAGGAAAGAAAGTAACCCTACTAGGGAAGGACATAGTATCAGCATTCAACAACGTCCGCACCGATAAACTGATTCAGATTCTAAAAGAATCAGGTATATCCCAATGCCTACAGAGGTTTGTCAGGCAGTTCTTACAACCACGGAGTTTCCCCGTTGTATGGGATAGCTCAATCAGGGCGGAAATGCGAATGGATCAGGGCAAACCGCAGGGCAGCCCACTATCTCCAGTCCTCTGGCTTATCTACATCGGACATACCCTAAAAAGGGCCTTAGTAGAGCTCAATTCCTGGGGGACCCAATGCCGAAGGTCAAGTCGACTAGCTATTACATACACTCAACGACGATATACACATACCATAATTACGAAGGTCTTTTCTTATGTGGACGATATCAACCCCTTAGTAATTAGCTCATTAGACACCGCCGGGCATAATCGGTTTGATTGGAACCGCCAGGCCCTGTCGGCATACACATGGCTCCGCACTGACAAGGGCCCCCAGAGGTACTGGCTCCACCGCATCGGCAAGGCCGACACCAGCTCATGCCAGTGCGGATATCACACGGAGGACGGGCATCACGTCGTGTTTGACTGCCCATTATATGACACACAGCGACAGTACATGGGGAAGGTAGAAAGATGGGAGGATATAGACCGCCCTATATGGGTGAGGGAGGAGGAGGAGGAGGAGGACGAGTGGGACGCGGTTGAGGCCTTTTTCGCCTTTTTATACACAAGGCTTTACGGAAGGGGCGCCCACTAAGGGGACGCGCGACAAGGGAGAGTCAGGGGAGAGAAGGGGAGGAGTATACAGCTTTCGCAGGCCTCAGTCAGGCCTTTCGGGGCCATCTGGCATGCAGCCGGTTAGTGACAGCATGGGGGCCTGCGCATTACGATTTTCTTTACACATTTGCTATCACAGTTTTATTTACACAGTATGATTTACGCATGTATCTGGTTTACACAGTTCTGGCACTGTTTCTATTTCAGTTTATCTCTCTATCTAGTCTTCTCCCTTTTTCGCAGGCCTCAGTCAGGCCTCTCGGGGTCATCTGGCATTTAGCCGGTTAGTGACAGCATGGGGGCCTGCGTACACATTTTTTACACAATGTTTGTATTTAGTCTTCTGCTTTCTGCGCGCGGCGGACTTGGCAGATTAACTTGCCTTGTCTTGAATCCACCCGGGTTTCCGGGTGGCTCCTCATAGTCCCCTCACTGGGACTGAATAGGAGTAAAGAGTATTTAAAAAAAAAAAAAAAAAAAAGGGCATAATCGGTTAGTCAACAGAGTCAACTCCCTCTTGGATAAGTGTGCACAAGACGATGAACTACAGTGGGATAACAGCAAAGAAAGCAGAGTCGATTTCAATCACAAGGGAAAAGTTCAGTCATGTACCACACTCGGTATCCAAATCTGCAGTAACTTCTCCTGGAAGCCCCATATCGAGTCCCGCACAGCTAAAGCGTCCACCGTACTGAACGTCCTCACTAGCCTTGGAAACGCAAATGGCGGTATGAGCCCATCTGCCCTCAGAGCTCTGTATACTGGCTGCATACGAAGCATCTTCACGTGGGGAGCAGAACTACAGAAGCCACAACACCGACTCCTCGAACCGATGCGACGCCTAGAATACAAAGCCCTACGGAAGATCACAGGAGGATACCATGGCTCCAACCATCAAGCCCTAGGCTGGATCGCTAACGTGGAGCCCTTACAGGACAAAATAGAGGACATGAAACGAACATGGGCAGCCAGGGCAATCAGGACAGGCGACAAGCAGATAAGAGCCTATATTACAGAGCACTCATCTTGGCGCTATAGCAACGACCTACACCGAGCAAGATCACCTATCTCGGAGGCCTTTTTCCTGAATGGTGCAGACCTGGAAGAGCTGTCATGGGGCGACAGGGAAGACACAACACTATTTCCGCTAATCTATAAAGTAATCATGGACCCTAGATCGGAGTCGTCTAAAAACCTAGCACCTTGGGCGGCGGGAATAGGATCCATCCTAGAGGAAGGATGGAGAGTTTGCTACACAGATGGCACAGGACGGAAAGGAGTTGTAGCAAGCGGAGTTCACAGTGAAGATCGGATAGGAGGCTTTCCCGAGGACTATGGCGGCTTCTTAGGGGATCAGGCTACAGTAGCAGATGGAGAACTCTTCGCAATGCAGCTAGCATTGGGTACGGAGGACGCCGACATGGTTTCCATCCTCTCAGACTCACAAGCGGCAATCCAAGCAGTCTGCAATATGAGTACAGGCCTCCCCCCCCGATCCGTCATCGAAAAGGAGATCAAGTCCAAACTGGCCAACCCACATAGGGACCTCCAATTATCATGGGTTAGAGGCCACTTAGGCATCCCAGGGAATGAAAAGGCGGATCGGATCGCGTGCTTTAACTCTCACCTAGGGGAGTTCACTGGCAGTAGGCGCACAGTAACGGAAGGGGGGCTCCGCGCATCCTCCAAGGCCATACGCAATGTGATGAGAACAAGAACCGGATACGGAATTAGGAGAGTGGAGTGGGACCGGCATGCCCTATCAGCCTACACGTGGCTACGAACAAACAGAGGCCCACAAAAAAGCTGGCTACACCACATTGGCAAGGCAGAGTCAGCGGAGTGCACATGCGGTCACCCCTCCGAGACGGGAGAACACATTGTCTTCAGCTGTCCACGCTTCGACGTCCCCCGGAGAGCCCTGTTAGGAGAAAAGAGCAACTGGGAAGAGCTCGACAAACCAGAATGGAGGAAGGAGGGAGAAGTGACATACGAGGCCACGGAGGCCTTTTTCAGGCTGCTATTCCAGGAGCTCACATAGGCGCCGGGAGTCAGCATAGTTATAGTTACGAGAGAAAGATTTACGAGTCTCCTTTGTTTCCAGTCTGCGAGTTAGTCTAGTTCAGCGCACCTTGATTTTACTTTGTTATCAGCTCTTTAAGAGTTCCAGTTTTGAGGCCCAGTCAGGCTCTCGGGTCATCGGCTAGTCCGTTAATGACAGCATGGGGCCTCATTCCAGTTTATGTATTTATCTTACTCCGCGTGGCTCCTCATAGCCCCCCAATCGGGGCTGCATAGGAGTATTAAGTATTTAAAAAAAAAAAAAAAAATCCACCTCCACCACCACCGACAGCTTCCGCACTAGCATCAGACCATAGCGACAATGAGGATGAGGGCAGTGATAACGAAATCAAGCTGTCCAAAAGGAGCTTCTATCGCTCCTCCTCAAATCCATCTCCCGCAAGAGCGAACCCAAACCAGGAGCCCCTAAGCCCAAACCATACAAGGGAGACATCAAGGATCTGGAACGATTCATCAGATCCCTTGAAAATGTTTGGGCTATCGAGAAAAGGAAGTACCGAGATGACCTAACCAAAATCCGGTACACAGCTAATCTCCTCGAGCGACCAACCAGCTCGAAGCATCGGGACCCTGTCCAATGGTATGAAGCATACCACCCCAAAATCGATCTCAATGCGGCTAGACGCCTCCCTGGTGGCTACCGAGCCACCATTGACCCAGCATGGTCCACTTGGACCGTATTCGTCGAAGCTCTCCGAAGCTCATTCGGAACCAAGGTCGGTAAGTGTCACGGGGTGACATCCAACCCGCCTATAGGAGCTTGTGCCAATAAAGAACGACCCTAGGATATCCGTACGGAGCCTAGGTGCACTTGAGGAGTGCGGTGCAAGTGTATCTAATGATTGCGGGAAAGCGATCATATGATATGGACAAGAACCACGGAGCATTAAGGGATTGCCTAATTTGCCTCCGGCAACCCTTATACCTATGATACGTCTGTAGACCTGACGAGGTGCTACGGTGTACCTAAGTTTCATAAGGATCCGATCAATGTTTTAGTTGACTAAGTCTTCCGCTTGTGCACAAGCGTTAGACGTGAAGGTCAACAGGCAAGTCCGGATCAATATGCGTGCTGCGCCGGCTAGGTAAAGCCTACGCCGGCTAAGCATATGAGAGCAACCCAGGTTACTCCTCGGCGCGCAGCCTAAGCATATGAGTGCTCAGCAGCTCAGCTTAAGGCAGCTTAAGCATATGAGTGCTCAGCAGCTCAGTTTATGCATGCTTGCAAGGCAGGCAGTGTTCTCAACCGGCCAGGCCGCCGACCAGGCCGCCTGAAGCCTGGCCTGGGGGCCGAGGTCTGTGCGGGCCTGAAACCGCCTGGGGCGGCCCCGGCCTGACATTCAGAAGGCCTGAATACAGGCTATTCAGGCTATTCAGGCCATGGTCCAGGCTATTCAGGCCGTGGTCCAGGCTATTCAGGCCATGGCCCAGGCTATTCAGGCTATTCAGGCGGCCTGCCTTATTCAGGCCTCCTGGACCTGCCCAGGCCTTCCATCAGGCCGGCCTGAATAAGAAGGCCCGGCCTGGCCTGGCCTGTTGAGGACACGTCGGTCACTCTTAAGCTTATACATTGATCACGCTATAACGGCAGTTCTCTCCTAACGGAGGAATGTGCACGGATGACCGGGAATCGAGGGCTGATAAGAATCAGTCGAGTGGAGTATGAGGAAAAGGCTTGTCGTTCGTGAAGGATAGATTCCTATATGTGAACGAAAATATTATATTCTTAATAAAGAACACCTCAAAAAACCTCTTTTCTTAACCTCTGAACCTCTGAACCTTTTCGCATAAATCATTTGCATGAATCCCCCCCAAAAATCTCCCTCTTCTAACGACTAACTTATATCACATGAAAAACTAAAGAACTAACTTTTTCCAACAACAGTTGTGCTGATACTGGTACGACTCTCACATCCAACTTTTTTAACTGAATACTCTGGAATGTTCTTTCCTGACTTGCCTTGTCCTGAATCCACCCGGGTTTCCGGGTGGCTCCTCATAGTCCTCTTACTGGGATTGTATAGGAGTACTGAGTATTTAAAAAAAAAAAAAAAAAATGACAATCCATCAAAAATAGAAAACAACCTTTTGTTCAAATTTGTTGCAAACTAACCATTATATTCCAAATTCTCTTCTTGACACTTGAACAAGGCTGTTTGCCTATCAAATATCTGATTACTCTATTTGATACTTAAACAACTCTATTCAACTATTAAATATCTATTTGAACCTTCACCTTATAAGCTTTCTGCATTGGTGAAAATACTAGTAATCTAATATTGAGAAGTTGAAGTAGAAAAGTAGAGTGCTCTGGTAAATAGTAGGTAATAATATTGATATTGAGACAAAATTCTACAAACTTAACTATAATATGAGACTCATGACTATCTACAGATAGTTGCCTCTATTCTCTACCTATTACTATTCAAATGCTTGATCTATTCTATTCCTAATATATGACTAGTCCAACTTTTCTTTGAGTAAGTAAACTTCTAGTAATCATTATAATCCATTTCCAAATTTTTTAATAATTGATACTACCCTATATACTATATTAATTTACAACTAAGAATGCTATCTTATTCATAAATAGACAGTTGAAGGGGCCTTAAATTTAGTGTCTTGTATATGATACTAGCTTAGACATGAGATACTTTCTTATAAAAGAATTTCCAAGAAAAAAAACAAAAAGATTCTAGAATAATACAGTAGCATAATTAAGTAGTATATGCTACGGGGTAAGTGAGTTCATCTATCAATAGTACAGAAATTGCTCTCCTTTTCTCATACCTAATTTCTGCTATGATATCTATAACTAATGAAGTTTTCCTAACTCTTGATAAGATGATATTTGTAATCTCTCAAATCAACTATAATATTATCTATCAACTATTGTTACCTCCACACCCTTCTATAGAGTGCTTGTCTACTTCTCTGGACAATATTACTAAACTTGCTAGTATAATTAATGAAGACACCAATATTGATGTGGATAATAGTGAATATAAAGAGAACAATAATGAAGAAAATTGGGCTATGTACTTGAGTTCTGAACTGGACAGCAGCTAATGGCACCCTACCAAGAAGTCAAAGTACTTAGTTCTTTTAGATCTACTTGTATTATTGCTTGTTACTAAAGCAAAGTCTAATATGGTAGTAATTATGTTAGAACAAATAGATCTATAAAATTTTTCTACAGCAAGAAGAAATTTTTCACTGATAGCAAGAATCAGTATGTTCATATGCTTTTTAATTACACTTTTGAGACTAACAGAAGCATTGGCAATTGCTATATGAATTTATTGGCTACTATAGTTGATAAATATTAAAAGAAGATAAAGTCTTATATATCCAAAGTATTGTAAAGAGTTAGAGAACTCTCAATAGATTAGAGAATCTATTTCAAAGACCGCCTTCCCCTTAAAGTAGTGGAAAGCCTTAAAGCAGACCTAAGAATTGATTCCAAATAGTTTATCTCTTGGTTAGACTCTCTCTGAGTCCTGCTTAGTATTTAAAGGACCCAAAATTCTTGCAGAATACAATAATCAGTACTTAATTAATTAGCATTACTTCAAATATAAATCTCTTAATCAATCAAAAACTATTAAGGTGTATTTGTAAGCTAGGTAATTATATAAGAGTAGTTATATAACTAGTTGGAGAAGTTAAACTACTCCCCCCCTAGGTCCTTTAAACCTTAGTTATATAGAAAGTACATACTGAAATTACTAGTTTTTTGTTATAGGCGAGCTGTAACTACGAGAATACTTCAGAGTATTGGTAGGTAGAAGCAGAGATAAGTATAAACGCAGTTATAACTCGGGTGTAGTACGGACTTAATAAGAGTAAAGCTATATGAGACTTAGAACACCGCTTGGGTCTTATTCTATTAACTATGTAGAAGTGGTGGCTTATATAGAAGTGTTGATCTAATAAACCCTTATCAGATCTGGACAATACTTTCTAAAGCAGAGTAGCAGCATTGCAGCCTGGTATTGACTAACTGGGAACTCCCTTCCTAATTAGGATCTACGTAGGCTGACATACAGTGATTAGGCAGCCTGAACTTCAATGCATTGCAGTCAGGCTGATATACAGGAGCTGAAAACCTAATACAACCAATAACAATACATGAATAACAAATATAAGAACCATATAGAATATTATAGAAGAGAATACATATATGAGAACGCATTCAGAGGTCACACACTTCCTTGCTCCAATACCTGTCCAATCCCTGGACACATTACCCACATCTGTATGGTTGATCAGGCCATATCAGTCCACAGCCATAGCTAGGTATTGGGATATTCCCTAACTAGGGTAGGTCTCTTACCTGAGCCATAACATTACTCCCCATTTTGAGGCAGCTGTCCTCAGCTGAATACAAGTGCTTCTGACCCTGGAGAAGACAAGTATTAGTAACAACTTAGGTAACCTCGGTAGCTTAGGTACTGACTATCCCGACCAATACCTGTATCCCATTTAAGGGCACTACAAGACTAGTGTGCCTACATATACATGACATGGCTGTTAAAAACCAAACCTCTCGCCAAAAAACCTATAGGGAAAAGGCGATGAGTAGGAGGATAAAAGGTACCATGTCTTCATCTATAGAACAACTTAACCCAAGTCTGAACCTTCAGACATCTCTTTCATCCCGTGGCTTATTAGGAAACCGTTCTCGATACTTCCTGAGCTCCTCTAGACAGTTATCCAACTTGTCAAAGGTTTCCTATATGTCTTCATACTCGGTATACCCTACCTAACGCACTCTGTATTTGACCACTCCTCTATTTCTGCGGGAGTCCACTATGGATTCGACTTCAAATACATCAGGTTCATCTTCGTCCATATCTTGTAGCTCATCTTATCGTCGAAATAGCTTAAGGAGGGTGACATGAATGGTATTGTGCTATCGTATGCTTTGTGGAACTTCGAGCCTGTATGTATATGAACCAATAGCTTCAATGACCGTGTAGGGCCCTATCCATTTGTTGATTAAAGAACGGTTATTTTCAGCTCGTATTTGTAAGTTCTGATGGTCAACCAGTACTCAGTTATTCATAGTAAACTTGCATGCCTTCTCGAGGTGAATAGCATTACGTTTATAGTTAATTTGCTTCAGGGTATCGTGAATCTGGTTGTGCACTTGAGTCATTCGGTCTAGCCATTCTTCCCCAGCGGGAGAGGAGAATTCGTAGTCATCAGAGAGGTGAATAGTACGTAGGTCAAAGCCATAGAGACTTTGGTACGGAGAGTATTTGTGAGTAGAATAGGCGGTAGTGTTATAGGCAAACTCGGCTAAGGGTAGGCATCGTTTCCAGCGTGCTTGCCTATTGTGACAGTAGATACGGAGGTACTGCTTGAGTATCTGGACTGCTCATTCAGCAAGTCCATCGGTCTGAGGGTAGTAGGTAGTTGAGAGGCGAAGGGTGATGTTGACCTTTTAGTTTAGCTCTTTGAGGAATCGAGAGGCAAACTGGGGACCACGGTAGGAGGTAATATATTGTGGAAGGCCATAGAGTCTCTATATCTCACTAATATAGATATCTGTAACATCGGATGCTGTCCATGTGTTTTAGCTGGAATATAGTGCTGTACTTTCGTAAACTGGTCCATAACAACTAGTATTGTATTAAAGCCTTCTGACTCTGGTAATTCACCTACGAAAGTCTATTGCTATTTCCTCCAAAGGGTATTCACCCATTGGCATCGATACCAACTTTGTTTACCTGCTATGCCTGTCTGCTCTTGCTTTCTGACACTTGGCATATCCTGCCACATAATTCATAATATCTTCCTGCCATTTATCCCATATAAAGTTTCTTGACACTAGCTCCTAAGTACGATGTCTTCCCCAATGTCCTGCCACTTGACTATCATGGTACTGCTTCAGCACTTCTAACCGGTACTCTGGAGGCATAACCTATAGTCCATCCTTCTTTTCCTATCTCGCAATATCTATCCCTTCTACCTCAATGTCCTCTGGATCCTCTTCATCCTCTTCCACTAGTACCATCAGCTGTCCATCTTCGAAAAATCTGGTATCCATACCGGACTTCTTTTCCCCTGAATGTCTAGATAGGCTATCTGGCTTTCCTATCTTCGACCCAGGTCTGTAGTAAATAGTATAGATAAACTTTGACATGCGGAGGTACCAGGTAGCTTGATAGGAGTTAAGCTTCTACTTCGTATTGAAGTACTATAACCCTTGATAGTCTGTGTAGACATTCACCTAAATACCTACTAACCAATCTCGCCATTTCCAGAACCAATCCACAATTGCAAATAACTCTTTATCATGGATAGGCCAGTTGCGTTGTGCTGCGGAAAGGGTCTTTGCATAGTACTCGATAGGGTGAAGCTGCTTTCCTCCATTGATAATATAGTATTGTGAGAGGATACTAGCAATAGCTTGATTACTAGCATCAGTCTCCATGATTGTCTCAAGTTGTCTTTCAAACTGTGTGAGGATGGGAGCTGTAAGGAATAGTTCTCGGAAGTCGTCAAAGGCTTGCTATTGCTCATGCCCCCAACTAAAGAGAACATCTTTGGTCAAGTCGATTAGCCGGCATGCCTTAGCACTGTAGTTGGCAATAAATTGACGGTAATAATTAGCAAAGCCTAGAAACGCTGGTACCTCCTTCTTTTTGGTGGGGATAGGCCATTGGAACATGGTTTCGAGCTTGGAGAGATACATTCGGACTTGTTGACTATTGACGATATGACCAAGGAATAAGGTCTCCTGGACATGGAATTCGGACTTCTTCAGGTTGACTGCCAACCCATGTTGGACATATTGCTAGAGAACTCCTTCGACTAGCTGCTGATGTTCTTCTTCAGTTTCTCCTCCGAAGATAAGGATGTTGTCCAAGTACCAGATACATCCTTCCATATCCTTAAAGATCATATCTATTATCTCTTTAAAGGTAGCAGGTACATTAGTCAACCCGAATGGCATAATGGTATACTCGAATAGTCCCTTCTTTGTCCTGAATGCTGTCTTCCACTCATCCCCTAATGCAATCCTAATAAGGTTATACCTATTCTTGAGGTCCAATTTCGTGAACCACTTGCCTTCTTTTGTCTTATCTAATAGTTCACTGATAAGCGGGAAGGGGTATTTGTTTGGGATGGTAAGTCGATTGATGGCTCGGTAATCGACACAGATCCTGAGGGATCCATTCTTCTTACATACGAATAGGATTGGTGCACCAGTAGTAGAGCGGGAGCATCTTGCTTTACTGGAGAGTAAAGCTTCTTGAAGGTGGGCTTGTAGGGCTTCGTCTTCTTCCCATGTAGTCTTGTAAATAGCCCCAGTAGGTATTTTTATGCTTAGGTCTTGGAGGGGGATATGGTGGTCCCAGGTCTTGTGTTCAGGGAGTCTAGCTGCCTGTTCTGCGGAGAATACTTATGTGTAACGAGAGTATCGTTCGCTGGCATCAATAATAAGTACGATTTCGCCATCCTCTAATGGCTCGAGATCCAAATCCAAAACTATAACAGAAGGAATCCACCTAACAGAACATAGAATGACCAAAGTTGTAGAGACCTGCCTCAGGCACCTGTCCTGAGTATCTACCGAAAATCCATTTTCCTCTAACCAAGATAACCCCAAGATAACATCCTTCTTCTCAATATCTAAAACTTCGGCATCTATCTTGAACTTACCCAAAAACCGAGAAGAGGAATCCAACATATCAAACCTAGCATTAACCACATACTTTCCTCCAGAAATCCGAGATCCATTACCCTGCCTAACCTTAACTTCCCGAGCTCTTTTCCAAATACCAACCTTGATTGCAATTCTTTTTCCTACGACTGGAGCACTAGCTCCACAGTCTATCACAGCTTCTACTTCTTCCCCTGCAATCATAATCCGAACCATCAAGAGAGGAGAGTGTCTAGGAGTGTGTCCGATAGTAGGTGATGAACTCCTTACTCATTTCCCGACTCTTCTTCAGAACCAAGTTCTGCAATCTTGAGGTGACTCTTATCGGTTCGAGCTTTTTTATTGAGTAGCTCTTGGTTACCATTATGGGGAGGTTTGTAGAAGGGGGGTTCAGTAGCAGATCTTTTCCCCCTACACTCAGCTGCTTTGTGGCCCTTATATCTACAGGATAGATATCTCCCTTCCCGCATTCTTACTTCTCTTACTGCATATGGTATTTGGACTTCTTCTGTATTAGGTTTGGTAGTAGAAGGTTTACTACCCCTAAGCGTTATCCGTTCCTCGAATGTACACTTTTTTGATACCGGCTGGGTGGGAGGGGTATTGCGGTTGCGGCTTTGGAATTCGGTGTTAATAATATCCATCTCAATAAGTTTCTGTCTCCAGACTCTCCACTGATCAGGATATATGTGGAGGTTTTCGTAGTGTGCCATAGAAACTCGGAGGTTATAAGGAAGGTTAGAGATAATAATATTGATGACCTGTATCTCGGACAGCTTAGCATAATTATTCAGGCGGTCTACCTCCATTAGGTAGTCGAAGACTGATCCTGTCTTCTTCAGTCCTGCCAACTCGTAGTATGCTCGGTCCGACTGGTAGTGATCTCCGTAATATAATGCCATAGCCTCTTTAACCTATGCCCAAGTATGATACTTAACCCAATTAGCCTTCTACCAGTCTAGTGCCTTTCCTTCCAAACATAACCCCACATAGGCAAGCTTTTGATCTTCGTTCCGAGTGAGAGTAATGAGGAAGTAGTCATCTATCTGAAGTGTCTAACCCTCTAGGTGTTCCCTGCTTCCCTTGAATTTATTCGGAGGGGGTGCTTTTCCGGCCAGCTGTCTATCTTCAAAAATTCTTAACCCTCCCAGATGTTGTGGTAGTGGGGTAGGATCTCATGGTCTCGGTTGTGGTACCAGCGGGGGTAGTGGTGGTATCATACCACTTGCGGCTTGCTCGAGTCTTTGTGCTGCATTAATGGGAGGGTGTCTTGGTTGTGGAGCCTGATGATATTACTTTACTGCTATTAATCTCTCCTCAATCCCTCTAAATCGTGTATCCGATTGGTATTGATACCATTCCCCTTGGTCCTTGTAGCTAAGATTATAGTCAATACGTTCAAACTATCGAACGTTATGCTGTTGCCCCGACAGAATGAGGTTCTGGATTTGCTGTAAGATAATTTGAATATTGTTCGATAGCTGCGCCTGGCTATTAGCTGCAGTATTTGCTATGTTCTGAACATCTGCAGCAGTTTTTTGGATAAACTCCGTATGCGTCCTCTGGATCTGTTGGAGGTGCTGCACTTTGGCTAGTGCCGCTTACTTTTCTGCCTCCAACTATTGAATTTGTGCCTTCATGGCAATATAGCCTAGGTCAATGGGTGTTTGATAGTAAGCAGTGGGTTACTTGCCTTTATTCGATGGTCCTAGTGGGACAGAGGGTGCTACCGAGTGGATAATAGGTTCAGAAGAGGCAGAGGATAATGATCCGACTTCTATTTGCTGGCGAAGGGTGTCCCAACGTTCTTGGAACTATAGGGTCTGGAATGGAGGTGCGTAGTGTTAGATAATGAACTGTTCAGCTTGCCGTTGCACCTGAACAATACTATCGTCATCATTATCAGCCATGGGCTCATCAGAGCCTGGTCCGAGTAATCCTCTCAATATAGACTGTAAGGAAGTCGATTAGTCAGTTACCCTGAATAACCCCTACCCTACAACTTATATAATTTCTTATGTTAACCTCAACAAGCACCTAAAACATTGGGCTGTCTGCCTTGTTGACTCATGTATTTCACATGACTCATATGTTGAGTCATAACTGTTGTTGATTTCAAATTATGTATGAGTCAGAGCATGAGGACTGCCACTGCACTGCCTCAAGTCTGACTTACCCCTCTGTGGAGAATTAGCATAACTACAGGTTCATTCCCCTATGAAATGAGAGGGGGAGACTTAAGCAAGTAGAGATAGATACAATCAATATAAGAGTTCCACTGGTTAATCTATTAGTGCCTTTGGCACTCCATAACTTCTATCTTATACTACATATTATGTACAAGGTTATAACCTACATACTTGCTACTATTCTATATATTTGTCTGCCAGTAGTAGCTATTAGTTGCCTTATAATCTATTGTGTTAATTAGAGATAACTGGCTTAAGATCTTATCTTATCTAATCAGATCAGATCTTATCAGATTATCCTAATCCCCCTACAATACATTACATTTTTTTAACCTAAGAACTTAGATTCTTATCTAAGGAAGGCCTGATCAACCTTACCTAAATCAGCAAAGAGTTTATACCTACCAGAGTATAAACTACCTACCAGTAAGCCTACAGTATAAGAGGTACAGTAGCAGACCTAACATGTACCCGAGATGGGTTAAGAAACAACAACATACGAAATTAAGGTCTAGTTATCCACATAGAAACAGATTAAAGGGAGATAAGACCATATAGTATATGAATTTCTATCGTAGGGTCTTATAAAGACAAAGTACAAGACTGTAGGGTTTTATCAAGTTAACCAATATCTACATACGAACGTAGTTTAAAGAAAGGGTTAGAAAGGACATAAGGGAGGTCATACGTCAACTACGACCACCTCAACACTTGAAGTAAAAACCCTCTAAAGGAACTCCAGGATTGAGTTAAAGAAGAACTCGAAATAGGAGAAATCCTTAAAGAAAAGGACAGAATCCTTGGAAAAAACCTCATAACTGATTGAAGAAAAATTCGAGGAGGTCAAGGAGTCCTCAGTATCGTAAAGAGGACGGGGAAGAGGATCGTCCGTATCGTAGTGGGAAGGAACCACAACATTTGTACAGACAATCCAAAATGTGGTGACTAAGAGAACTGAGTCAGTTCTGTTAGGAAAGGAGGAGATCCGATCTAGGACTACTTCTCCCTAGATACAGGATACTGTGAGGAAGAAGAGGACGGAGATGGACAAGTCTATGATCCAAACTATCTTACGGATCCTTCTCAGACTTCTCCTTCTCCCAATGGAAACAACTACTCTAACACAACCCTCGACCCGAAGGTTGGTTATTCCCATTCTTCCACTCCACCCGTCTGTCTCCAACCAGACGATCCATGGAAACGAGAAAGACCTCTCTCTCCATGTCCGTCACAGGAACAAAAAGGACAATACTTTTATCGTCCAAAAAGAAATTCGACCCAAAACTGACCCCAACCCTTTGAGAGACCACAGAACTACACCTCTCTCTCTCAAAAATGTGGTTACCATTCAGGAAGGGACCGTTATGGAAACGAAAAGATCTCAGAAGATAACTGAAGATGAAAGAGGTTAAGGAATCTCGACCCATTTTTAGGGAAAATGAGAAGATCCTGAAAACTGTCCAGGGTCTGAAAACTCAAATCCACTAAAAACAAAGAAAGGAAAAGGAATACATCCATTAACGATGACCACCTTTATATGAAGACAAAAAGGATGAAGAGACCAACGATAAATACCATCCGAATAGGAGACCAACGATAACCACTATCTGAATGAACGATGAACACCATCCGAATAAACGACTGACAGTCCGAAAC
>ML121534.1:272006-300442 GCA_003788615.2 Terfezia boudieri ATCC MYA-4762 | reverse complement strand
GAAGACCTTCAAAAGGAGGAGAACGAGTGATTGGAAATCCCGTAATCACCTCTGACCCCGTCGATCATGGAAGAAGGAGAGTAATAATTAGTACAGTTCCCAAAGAACGGACCAGAACACTTATGGTCGGAACATTAATCATTGGAAGGAAAAGAATTTCCATGAAGGGAATAATGGTAAGTTGATTTTCAGAGAAAAGTTGGGATTCAGTTGACGGAGAAGACCATGGATGAGTAACATGAACAAATCGGTGGGAAGGGTGAAATGGTTTATGACGTTGAAAGGACAAAACCCACGACTGGATTTAAGGTTATGAAAAAGGTGAAGTATGGATAGAAGGAATTGACCAAGACCAACTCCAACTAGAGAACATCCCTTGTCAACTTATCCTAAGACCTTCTTTCCGAATTCATTACTTCATACCTTAAACAACAGTTATAACAAGTCCAGTCCTTTCAGTCACTTCAGGTCAAATCGACAGACCGAGGTACCCATTATCTTCTTTAAGTCAATAATTGATGGACTGGATGTTGGGACAGTTAGGAAAGTTTATGGACCTCCTCCCCCTCCTACTATACAACTCCCTAAAGAATATGTACCCCTTTACTATTATGATGATTTAGTTCTTGCATATAACCATGTATCAGATGAGGATAAGACATTTTTGGGAAGTATGGGAACACCTTTCAAGCTTTACTAATCATATACATGAATCCTCTATCCTGTTTAATTTCTTAGGATGGACTTTTTATCTAAATAGGGAGGCATGTAAGGAAGTGGATTAGTCAGTTACCCTGAATAACCCCTACCCTACAACTTATGTAATTTCTTATATTAACCTCAACAAGCACCCAAAACATTGGGCTGTCTGCCTTGTTGACTCATGTATTTCACATGACTCATATGTTGAGTCATAACTGTTGTTGATTTCAAATCATGTATGAGTCAGAGCATGAGCACTGCCACTGCACTGCCACAAGTCTGACTCACCCCTCTGTGGAGAATTAGCATAACTACAGGTTTATTCCCTCATGGAATGAGAGGGGGAGACTTAAGCAAGTAGAGATAGATACAATCAATATAAGAGTTCCACTGGTTAATCTATTAGTGCCTTTGGTACTCCATAACTTCTATCTTATACTACATATTATGCATAAGATTATAACCTACATACTTGCTACTATTTTATATATCTGTCTGCCAGTAGTAGCTATTGGTTGCCTTATAATCTATTGTATTAATTAGAGATAACTGGCTTAAGATCTTATCTTATCTAATCAGATCAGATCTTATCAGATTATCCTAATCCCCTTATAATACATTACATAGACATAGTTGTAGGGGATTTTTTGGGAGTATTGGTGTCTATAGAGGTGTATAGAGCAAGTGGTTTAATGTTACAGGTGAACTGTAACTATGAGAATACTTCGGAGTATTAGTAGGTAGAAGCGGAGATAAGTATAAACGCAGTTATAACTTGAGTGTAGTACGGACTCGATAAGAGTAAAGCTATATGAGACTTAGAATACCGCTTGGGTCTTATTCTATTAACTATATAGAAGTGGTGGCTTATATAGAAGCATTGATCTGATAAACCTTTATCAGATCTAGACGATACTTCCTAAAGTAGAGTAGCAGCGTTACAGCCTGGTATTGTCTAACTGGGAAGTCCCTTTCCAGTTAGGATCTACGCAGGCTGACATACATTGATTAGGCAGCCTGAACTTTAATACATTGCAGTCAGGCTGATATACAGGAGCTGAAAATCTAATACAACCAATAACGATACATGAATAACAAATATAAGAACCATATAGAATATTATAGAAGAGAATATATGTATGAGAACATATTCAGAGGTCATACACTTCCTTGCTCCAATACCCATCCAATCCCTGGACATATTACCTATATCTGTATGGTTGATCAGGCTATATCAGTCCGCAGCCGTAACTAGGTATTGAGATATTCCCTAACTAGGGTAGGTCTCTTACCTGAGCCATAACATTTTTGTACTGTCTAATAGGTTTTGTAGGTTCCTTTGGTACCTCCTAACAGAATTGTTATTAAGAAGATGAGCATTAAAATAGTTGAACAATAGGTATGAAACTAAGATATAGAAGGACTAACTGAGATGAACTTAAGAATCCAATTCCCCTCACTCCCATAGCTACTTTTTTAGTAGAATACTATCACTTAGAATGTGTACTGAGAGTATACTTTGATAATAAAGATTATTGATAATCTCATTCTATAAGAAACTTCTCCCTTTATAACTCTAAAAGTTAGCATATCGAAGTCTTTCTATAATCTTTGCAATGTCTTTATGAGTTCGATCAAGAAGCAGTATCTAAATATTATAATTATAGTATCAACTTACTATAGCAAGAATATCTTTAGTTAGAGACTTCTACCTTTGATACTACTGAAGTTCAGCCAAAAGGTAGAAGACTATATTAATAGCTGTATTGAAAAGATCTAGTGCAAGACAACTTAAGAGTACTATTTAGATTCTAGAGCTTGGTTTCTTGAATTAGTATTTATTAAGAAGGCAGCGAATTTTATAGTAGGCTTTTTTAATATAGAAATATAAGTAGTCACTGGTGACCACTAACTTTACTATCATAGCTAGCTTCATAGTCTATTGTCTTTTGGGATTTACAGTATTATTAGTAGTAGTTAAATAAGAAATTTTTTTTTTTATAATATATAAAATTAAGCAGGCTACTGGTATGGACTAAACCCTATTAAGGTGTACTATTTGACTACATAAGTTTGAAAAAAGATTTTTAATATTAAGTATAGTAATATATAACATTAGCTATCAATATACCTTGATAATCTTAAAAATGCAGTTATTGAGGAAATACTTAAAGATGAGCTTAGCTCTGACTTATCAGCTGATTATTTTCATGACCTTCTAGAAGATATCTCAAAAGCCTCAGAGAGCATTAATATGAAGTGATACCTCATAGATAGAAGTAAAGGTACTATAGGATACTATAAAAATGATGATATTTTAGAGGATATTATCAAATACTATCTAGAGGAGGCCTTTTTAGTCAATAGACTACTCATTCTCTTCTGGACATAGCTCCTATCCTGATTTATCTATTATCATCTGAGTCTTCTTCTATTGACCCCTCATATTCACTATTTTCCATCCTATTCAAACCACTATAATCTAATCTTTATTTTCGAAAAAATCATCTTTCACCTACTTTATACTAAAGCACTTGCTTGCCTTAAATAATTAGAACACTCTAGCAGGAGAGTCTTAGTATAAAACTATAGTATGAGATGGTAATATTATTGTTTGTATAGATGATTAAGCTATCAATAAAGATTTTTGATCTATCTATCACTATCAATTAACTCTAGAGTTTATTGATAAAAAGGCTGTATATCAAATATAATTGATCTTAGCAGGACAGAGTTGTTTGCCAAGCACCAATTAGTGTGTATGCCAAAATCAAAAATTATGTATCAGATCCAAAAATTTTTCTCATTTGACTACTAGTATTAATTTGGGTACGAGACTATGTCATAGTAATAGTACATAGCATGTGACAGTGGCATATGGTAATAGGGTGTTGAAAGAATATGCTTACGTCAATCGATTTGATTGTTCAACTTCGCTCTTATTCTGTATACCTTACTTTATTCTGCACGCCTTCTTTGTTCATAGCTATTCCTTGTCTTTGCCATCATTTGTCACTATCGCTGTCTGCTATTGCTGTCTGTGCCCTACTTTGTTGTCGCAGTCTCTTGCTTAGTAGTATTTAAGCAGCTCAAAAGTCCTATCTATTATCAACTAATAGAATAGAGACAAGTAATACAATCTTCCACTGCCAGTGTATATGTACTCATTCTACCTGTAGCTTTACAACATAGGGTGATTAGTCATGAGAATACGGGATGGGAGCTTAAGTTGGTATTCTACAGTGTTATGTAATTTAGACTGCGAGACTATGAATATATTTGGGGTTGTGTGCTACAATCTCTGTCTAACTACTGTACCAAAAAGGGGGATGTTATCGCACTGGTAGTGCTGTCGCATCGTACTCTCATTGTTGATACTTTAATGTCAGTTTATAACTCGGATTTATTTCCGAATGCACTAGATAACTTAATTTTAGTGGTATTGTGTAGGATCAAGTACATATTGTGGAGTGTAAAATGTTTGCGATGATGTTATCCAGAATACTATTAAGTTAGTAAGTATTATACAAAATACCATTAACTTAGAAAGTATTATTCAGAATACCATTGACTTAGTAAGTATTGTGGAGGCTAAAATATTCGCCATTGTATTGTCAAGAATACCATTGCGATACAGGTTTCTCAGTGATGTCATATCTGGCCATATACCATGTGCACCCCTTATCAAAGCAGTAGATCAAAAAATGTATGACTGTACATTATATGGCATGGGTGCCAGAGTGATACAGGATGGTGATTTTAGTGATTACGGATAGCTATTTAATTTACCTAGAACCGTATATTAAGTAACACTACAGTCTACAGCTATGCTGAAGATCTTCAAATAAATTCATCTGTAGAATATAGATATAATTCTCTAGGAGCAGTTGGGTTCGAGACTATACACATACTAAGAAATAGATATATATATAGAATATGTGTATACTAATACTCGCTACTACTCTTACTCTAATACTCATTCTAATACTCACTGTAATACTTACTCTAATACTCGCTCTAATACTCACTCTATACTCACTCTAATTACTCTAATATTACTCACTCTAATACTCACTCTATACTCACTCTAATCACTCTAATATTACTTGCTCTATACTTGCTCTAATTACTCTAATACTTGCTCTAATAATTACTTTAATTGCTTTAATATTGCTGAATATGCCTTATAAAATTATACAAGACATTGGATAAAGAATAAAGGGAAAAAGCACGAGGAGGGGGAAGTATATATACAGGAAAACCATAGTTGCCAAGGCCAATCGCCAAGGCCGATAATATAGACTTTCCAAAGCCAATGGTATAGCAGATAATGAGAAAAGTGGCATGACCTGCTCCACCCACTACTGCAAGTACTGCCTAGGCTAGTAATAGTCTTATTGGGAAATTGTAGCATTGCAATATATGTAGAACATATAAATTCCTACAACATATATATAAGTCATGAATACAGGAGTTCATACAACATATATATAAGGTGCAGATGTATGAGTTCATACAACATATATATAAGGTGCGGATACATGAGTTCCTATAATATATATATAAGCTGCGGATATATAAGTTCATACAATATATATATAAGGTGCAGATGCATGAGTTTATATAACATATATATAAGGTGCAGATGTATCAGTTCATACAACATATATATAAGCCGCGGATGTATGAG
Organism: Terfezia boudieri ATCC MYA-4762; assembly: GCA_003788615.2. Taxonomy (NCBI): domain Eukaryota; kingdom Fungi; phylum Ascomycota; class Pezizomycetes; order Pezizales; family Pezizaceae; genus Terfezia; species Terfezia boudieri. The sequence goes on along the minus strand of ML121534.1, from coordinate 295,050 downwards.
TTCCTACAACATATATATAAGCCGCGGATGTATGAGTTCATACAATATATATATAAGGCGCAGATACATAAGTTCATACAATATATATATAAGGTGCGGATGTATGAGTTCATACAACATATATATAAGGCGCGGATGCATGAGTTCCTATAACATATATATAAGCTGCGGATATATAAGTTCATACAACATATATATAAGGTGTGGATGCATGAGTTTCTACAACATATATATAAGCTGCAGATGTATAAATTTATACAATATTTATATAAGGCAGAGATATATAAGTTCATACAAGTTGCGAATATATGAGTTTCTACAACATATATACTAGTATAAGCTGCAATCTATATATATCGCAGTACTATGATTTCCTAATAAGACTATTACCAGCCTAGGCAGCGCTTGCAGCAGAGGGCTGCGTAGGGAGTCATGCCACTTTTCTCATTATTTGCTATCTTATTGCCTTTAGAAAGTCTATATCATCGGCCTTAATGATTGGCCTTAGTGATTGGCCTTGACTACCTATTAATTCATTTATTTATGGCCTTTAAATATGCTTGATTTCTCACATGACCCTTAAAAGCCTAAATCCCTGGAAAATATACATATAAGCTACAAAAGTACACCAGCATGGATTTCTTGCAAATATATGTATAAGGTATGAATGTATAAATTTATATGTGGCTAAAGCCGATTGCCAAGACTGAAGATATGAAGCATTAGGATGCTGTTCCACCCCTCCCAGTAGAGGGGTCATGTAACCAGACTAGTTGCACCCCCTACAGCATGCTGGTAGCATCTAGATTGTATTGCTACTATGCAGGGTATCCGGACGTACCAGAATTTGCTCTTGTTATCTATATCTCATTGTCTTCGGAAAGTCTATATTGTTGGCCTTAGCAATAGGACTTAGCAACTATGGTTTTTGTTACTTTTCTTACTCGTGCTTTTTCTCTTTGCTCTTTATCCAATATCTTGTATAATTTTATAAGGCATATTCAGCAATATTAGAGGAATTAGAGCGAGTATTAAAGCAAGTATTAGAGTGAGTATTAGAGTGATTAGAGGAATTAGAGCAAGTATAGAGTGAGCATTAGAGCGAGAGTAGAAGCGAGTATAGGAGTGAGGAGTATAGGAGTGACTATTGGTGCACACATGTTCCATGTATATAAGTATCTATTGCCCAATACTTCCTGTGTATATAAGTACAGCAAACAGCAAACAGCAAACAGTTGTTCGTTGCCCGTACTTCATATTTGTGACATATTCGTAGCCATCCCATATCTATAATATATTCTAATCTTCTTGGTATCTCTGCTGCACCGCTATTATTTTAACCAACTTCATGTATCAACATCACACTGCTAATATATTTAACCCACTTCAGGTCTCACCAAACTACGGAGTTATTGCGATCTAGGATTGCTGTGGTATTCTCGGAAGTATGTGGTATGACATAGCTTTATTCGTAAGGCCGATAAAGTTCAGCCACCCGGACAGTACTCATGGTAATCATGGAAAAGCGGAATCGCCACCCAAGTGATAACATCCGCCTTTTTGGTACTGTAGTTGTTTCACTCGCTGCACGCATTGTGGGGGTACCGGTGTTTTACTCGTCATGTTCAGTGCCAAGGGACGGAAAATCAGGTCGAAATCCCCTTTTCCAGACGTTTGTCGGAACACACAATACTCTGCATGAATAATGTACGATGATGATAAATCCATGCAGAACCCCTACTCTAGAGTAAAACGCCAACCGATCGACTCCGGCGGCCAGGTGATGGCATGGCAGCATGCGCAAAGACACCATTGCGAAGTCGGGATAACAGCTATAGACATCCCTGTAGCGATGTCACATTTCTAATACAGTACATGATATGGTAGATCTAGAAGGCTAGAAACAACGTTAACCTCAGCAGAGAGCTGGGTTGGACTCGAAAGCTAGGAGGGCCCATATTAACATGTGTATATAAGTATATATAAACTCCCGGTAGTCAAAATTACAAACATTTCTTTTCGTGCTGCATATAAATGTAACAAGGCAAAATGCGAGCATCTATGTGAAGAAAACAAGGTATCCCGTCCGCTCTGCCATATCTACTATACCTAACTACAGTACGTACTGTACCTAAAGCGCGATTATACCCTAATGCACGGTGCAAGGATACCCCGATGAGACACAACTGGACAGAAACGACAAAACAATATCGGAGAACTCAAATTCCGTATTCCCAATACCCCATAACTAATTCTTCATGCCCTACAACTCTTCAGCTGGAATTACTACTATCCTACCCCCCCCCCTTGACCCCGACCCCTACCACGGCCTCGACCTCGATCCCGACCAGTTTGATTCTGTGATGTAGGCTCGCTATAGGTACGTTCTATAAATTCCAAATTAGTATTGGAGAATCCACTGGGCTTTAGATGTAGAATACATATGTTGTGAATGGGTATTTGGGGGTCGTAGTATCACCTGCGTCGCAGGTGATAAGGAAAGGTTTGTTTAGAATGGATGTTCAGGTTCGAGGTATCACCTGCGTCGCAGGTGATAAGGAAAGGGTTAGTTGGTACTTGCGTGATGTTCAAGTTCGAGGTATCAAGGCCAAGAGGCGAGGTAGTCTGAGCTATACTCAAGTAAAGGAGTGGACGGAGTACTGTATTGTAAGTCAAGTTGCTGCGTGAGGAGAAGAACATAGAGATAGTTGACCTCTTTTATAGAGAGTCTGGTTCCCATTTTAGAGTCGTGCCAATATCTGGCACGACTGTCAAAAAATCCCAATCGAGCATAAACAGAAAGACGCGCAAGCAAGCACATGCAAACATTCGAGAGGCGCACCAGTAAGGTTCCAGGAAAGCACAAGTTCTTCAATAATAACGAGGTGAGGCGCAAGGAAACAACGGATGACAGTAGTGTGAAAAGGACGTTTTCTTATTTTGAGCTAGTCAGGGCATAACGGAAGGACATGCAATCTAATGTTGGCACGGTTATGCTTTGTTGAACGAGGTTTTATTCGCTTATTTGAACGAAGCTCTTTGACCCTAGGATCAATGGCTCAATACTGAACAATCTTGCTTTCCATATATCCAAGGGATTTTTAAAGCTTCTCGCGAGAATAAGGTGTCATATTATAGCTGAGAGCTTCTGCTCAAAGGTAGTCTATCTTAAATGGAGTAGAAGGACTAGGTTAGGTTTCCTCAGTAATTTATTTCTGATGTTGATCCACTACCTTTTCCAGACAATATGGCCATATATCGAATCTACTCAAAATATTAGTCTTGGTCAATGCTTGATCACGAGCAATGCAAAAACAGTTCCAAAACTCTTGCTTTCCAAATGGTTTCCCAGGGTGCTCATATATGAAGTCTTGAAGTGCAGTTCGATATGCTCGTCCTAAAGGTCCAAAACAGGCTATATCAAGTGGTTGCATTAGGTGAGTAGAGTGTGGTGGGAGACAATAAGGAACAATTCAATGGTCGAGTACATATTTAACTACTGGCCAAGCAACATGCGAGCTATCCCCATCCACAATAAGCATTTGCCAAGGGGGGGGGGAAATCAGGTGAGTCGGAAGACCTAATTCGGGGTTGCATATTTATCAAAGTGCTTCATAATATAGTCCAACCATAGATCATCATCCATATAGCCACTAGGAGATCGGCTAAATGTTGTAGGGAATCGGTATCATAAAATCCAATGCAATGCACTTTATTTGCCCATACAATAAATGCTGGAATCACTTTTCTAGCACTGAACAGAACTCAGGATTGCCATCTGTTTTGGCTACTTTAGATTGTGCATTTGCTCGAACTATAGCTTTTTGGCGACCAACTGCTAGACCCATAATACTGGAAAAAAGAAGTCGCTCATCTGCCTACACCAGTCAATCATTGCTTCCTCCTCACCAGCGCTGAGTAGTTGTTGCGTTTGGCGGGGCTTTAGATCTCGATTGGGTAATGCCTCTGCATCTTTTACGCAGAGTACTGCATTTACCCCATAAGCCTTTACTATCTTTACCTTTGATTCATTGCTGAAGTAAGTCTATCACGGTGGCCCAGTAACACATTCGAACTTTAATTTAACTTGGGGCCTGAAGCCACCTATTCCTGTTTCCTGATGTATATAAGTAAACTTAAGAATGTAGATTGTTCATCCCTAACTACAAGGAATCTTCAACTCCGAAATTTATTTCAGAATCATGACGTTACCCAGCTATCACCCACCTCTACAAGAGTGTCCTAAGGGGCCACCTTATCAACCAATTGAAGTATGTCCCATACCCAGAGCTTTGGGCTCACAATTGGTACCTGCAGCCAGACTATTAATGATGCTCAGACCCTCCTCGCTCCACCCACCGCCCGTGTCATGGCCACCTTCGCCTTCGCCTCCTCCCCCGCTATCGCCCAAGATGCCATTAGCCTTCCTCCTTGCGGTTCTGTCGAAAATATCACCAGTCGCCTCCGATATCTCCTGGGTGCTAAAACCTTCGACAAACTCGAGGCCGGTAGTGCCATAAAGAGAATTCACTATCCTTGCTTCCTTGTATTAGCAGCCCCCCGCCTACGAAATACAGGCACGCTACTTATGAGTGCGACCCTTGACAGTTTCTACTACTACGAGAGAGACAAATTTCCAAGTTACGATGTTACCTATGATCCAGTCTGTGATATAGCGCGTGTCTCGGTTTGGTGGGTGAGGGATCGGAAGGAAGAAAGAAAGTTGCTGAAGGGGTATATTACTGAGATTTATGCTCCTGCGTGGATCAAGGAAGTTGAGAGAATCAGAGCTGAAAGAAAACTTTCATGCAGAATTGCGCAGCTGGTTTTAAAGATTTGAGATACCGTAGAAACTCTCGGACAAGTGCAGTCTTATTTATTAGTTACTTTCTTACTACAGTTTCAATAAAAACCCAGATTCTTGCTACTATTCCCGGACAACAGCGCCCGCCGCCCTGTCGATAATTTCTTCACTAAGTGCATATGAAATGAGGGCCTGCCCCACCAGGCTCACTTTCACTAGAGTCAGACTCGGAGCATTCAGATTGCGTGCCAATTTTTTATTTTTAAATACTCATCACTCTTATGCGGCCCTGTTAGGAGCCATGAAGAGCTACCCGGAAGTCCGGGTGGATTTAGGACAAGGCAAATTAATCGATTGCATGCCATACACGGCGACAATAGTATCTTCTTTTGAGATCCAATCTTTCAACCTCTTTTCCGTAATTTGTAGGTTTTTAGCAATCATGTATTTACGAAGTCCCGGCCCAGGAGCTGGCGCAGACTGCTCTCGCAAAGCTGCTAGCTTAAACTCCTTAGAAAGTTAGAATATTGCTTACGGTGCTGTCCACTTCCTACCGCACTTGCATGTCCTTCTTTTCTTAACTCTGTGATTGCACCTAATGCAAGATCCTGATCATTGTGATCCAGAGTAGTGCTTGTATTTCTAGATGGAACCTCTGTAAGCTGACTGCTACGAGTTGGCTGGTTTCAGGCATCGATTGCCTGTACATATATGCTGATGCTTGTGCTGAATATGGCCTTGTGCTCGTGGGCGTTTAGCAGTGTTTTGGGATGTAGGACCACGTCGCTTTGGAGGATTGTGCTTGAGGAGGGGGTGTCTGTGTACTTGGGTGGTGGTGGTGATGATGGCGGTGGTATTTGTGTCTACTAAAGCTAGGACTTTCTGGCTCTACTACCCATAGCAACTCCTTTCTTATTCGCGATCCATACCCCAAGCAAATCAGGTCTGAGCATTTTCCCTGCCTTATTCGAGGTTACTTTCTTAAACATTATTACTTTCTTGTCCGCGAGCTTCTACGGTAGCCGGTCATGTGGTACCATGCATCTTAGGATGCGGATTACCACAGGGATGTGGATCAGCCCCCGCTAGAGACAAGGGTAGCGACAGGGGTCTATGACCAACAAATGCGGGGTAGGCGGGGCAACGCTGGAGTTTACGGTTCAACAACACTTCGTCCTTCGGGTTGACTACTCAGAGCGCTGAATTTAACGGAGAATTGGACGACTGGTATGTGTGATCTACCAATAATGTGTGAATATTAGCTAAGTTTTTTTGAGGGCTAGAGTACCAAACTGCGTAACGATCGACACCCACGTGACGATCGGCATGTGGTTCCCCGCATGCATGAGATTCTCAATATATCCACCAACTCTTTGCAAGTATGCCTGTCATGAGAATATTGAATATAGCCTAAAAGCACTCGAAAAATCTAAATTTCATATCTACAACCCACCCTGATTTACCCTGAAGCTGCTAGAGCCCTCACATCTTTACTACCCCCTACAACCTCCCCCAGTTCTACGATCTCCCCTTCTGCAATAACTACCCACTATTATAATCACTACTAGTAGTTATAAGCTCCTCATAAGTATACTCCATAAGCCCTATTAGTATAGATTTGAGCCGCTCACTATATGTAGAACTGTAGGTACTATACAATGCCAAAAAACGATATTGCTGTTTCTAGCATATATAAATCAGGCACTCGGTATTGAATTTCAAATATTGTATGAGCTTTAATTGAGCTATATTCGCAGGATTGCAAACATAAAGCCTCAAGGTACCTACCTATATGGCCTTTGAGTCTCAAGATACTACTTTACTTTTTGGGCCTTCAGTTCTTTAGCTAACTTGCGGCCATCTCAGTTTCCAGGCTTTTCAGCTTCAGGGGCCTCAGCATGTATGATATAAACTATTGTATGCTCAATATAGGCTTATTAGAGAGTTTAAAGATGCATAATTTCCTTTTGGGATCGATACTTTACTTCTACACGATGGCTAAACAATTTGAAGGTTTAGGGGTTTGACTGGATTTACTATTTCTGGTATTGAGTTTCGACCAATTTAAGAGCCGTATTTGAGCTCTATTCCAAGCACAAACTTGAACTCGGTCCATATACACTACTAGTGCTGCCACTAGTGCTGACATTCAATTTATATTACACCTGCTGAGGCTCCTGAAGCCAAAAAGCCTGGAAATCGAGATGGCCACAAGTTAGCTAAAGAACTGAAGGCCAAAAAAGTAAAGTAGTATCTTGAGACTCAAAGGCTACATAGGTAGGTACCTTGAGGCTTTAAGTTTGACATCCTACGAATATAGCTTAATTGAAGCTCATACAATGTTTGAAATTTAATACCGAGTGCCTGATTTATATATGCTAGAAACGGCAATATTGTTTTTTGGCACCTATAGTTCTACATATAGTGAGCGGCTCAAATCTATACTAATAGGGCTTATGGAGTATACTTATGAGGAGCTTATGACTACTAGTAGTGATTATGATAGTAGGTAGTTATCGTAGGAGAGGAGATTGTAGTACCAGGGGGGGTTTGTAGGGGGTGGTGAAGGTGTGAGGGCTCTAGCAGCTTCAGAGTAATCCAGGGTGGGTTGTAGATATGAAATTTAGATTTTTCGAGTGTTTTTAGGCCATATTCAATATTCTCATGACAGGTATACTACAAAGAGTTGCTGGATATATTGAGAATCTCATGCACACACATGCCGATCGTCACGTGGGTGTCGATCGTTACGCAGTTTGGGACTCTAAGTAGCCTATAGAAAGTAGGAAATGGGTCGAGTAAAGACTAGAAAGCTCAAGTCGGAGGATCAGAAGGATTCATCCATAGCTCGCGCACTTAAAGGACTGCAGTCTGGACTCTACCTATCGATCCACAAGGCTGCACGATATTAATGGTATTGCTTACACTACCTTACAACGTCATTTTTACAGAGTAAAAACCAGAGTGGCAGCACATGAAGGCCAGCAACTCATAACGGCAGTAAGAAGCATATCAAAGCCAGTGACCCTAAGATTATAGCCAATCACTTTCAGAGGCTAGATAAACTTATCCTAAAATTTGATATTCCAGAAGATATGTGGTTCAATATGGATGAAAAGGGCTTCATGATGGGCAAGTCAGATCCATGCAAAGTTATTTGTGGATGGCAAGGAAGAGGAATATCTGGCAAGCTTGCACAGGATGGAAATCGAGAGCTAATTATGGTTATTGAGACCATTTGCGGGAATGGAATAGTATTACCACTCCTGATTATTTATAAGGGTCATTATTGAACAGTTGGAGCGCTTTGGGATTGTGGCAGATAAGGATCGGGACCTTGAACGAGTTACCTTCAGCAAATGGCAGGAAACAGTTAAGTTGGCGGCTCCTAAGGATAAGAGGCATATTGGGAAGGGTTATGTGAAGTAATTGATAGAAAAACATTGGCTAGGTTATATCAGGAGCGAGCTGCAGCAGATTTAAAGCGAGCTCAGGCGGCGGAGAAAAGGAAGGCAAAACAAGCAGCAGGTCAAGCGCCTCCAAGTCGTTCTACCAAGACCAAGAAGGTTACAATTCAATCTCCGGTAGTTATTGAGGTATCTGATAATGAATTGGAGGCATGGGACACTGATTCAAGCGCTTCTTCTTCTACTGCTTCTACCTTGTCTGTTATTACTGTTTCTACCCCGTTACACCCCTCCCGGAGGGGTATTACCCCTCGTACCCTTCCTTCACCTCTTACAGGGCCCTCTCGGAGGCCTCCTATTCATATTCCATCTACCCCATCTACTCCGCACTCTCGTGTAACTAGATCTCACTCGAAATCTATCTAAACGCAAATTGATCCGTATCCCGGTGGTAATCCGCATCCTAAGGATGGATGGTACTTACCTTGTTACGAAGGTATTTTTTTTTTTTTTTAAATACTCATTACACTTATGGGGCCCTGTTCGGAAGGGCATGAAGAGATACCCGGAAACCCGAGTGGATTCAGAAAAAGGCAAGTTAATCTGCCAGGTCCATCGCTAGCTAAATACACATAGGAAACTCGTGAATGGAAACTCCCGTGCTGTCATTAACCGACAATGCCGGATGAACCCGAGAGCCCTGACTGGAGCCCCAAAAGAAAACACAAAACTGCTCTCGAGTGGATAAAAACCCCAACCTCTCACTAATCCCCAAATTCTAGCAGGTGGAGGTGGACTGTAGTGGTACCTCCAATATGAGCTGGCGGCGAGTTGGTAGTGGAGCCAGAGCTGTGAGTGTGTAGGGTAGTGAGGCCAGAGCTGTGAGCGCGTAGGTAGTGCCGCCAGAGCTGGGGGCATGTTTATTAGCAGTGGAAATCAAAGGAGCGTGGAATAGCTACTGAAGATACTTGGAGCAAAGCAGTGAATTGGTCCTGACCTGGTGCTGAACTGGGTGAGCTTCGGGGAGTGCTGTAGGGTGCCGTGCAGTGAAGGATGCCGTGCCACAGTGAAGGTGCCATGGTGTAGCGAAGAGCGAAGGCGGGTGTAGCTGGTGAGCAGGGTATGTAGAAGCTTCACAATGCCAAGCTCGAGCTTGCTATATGTACGAGAGAAATTTCCCCACCCTTCCTCTCTTTTCCTCACAACTAAACACCCAAATGATGAGCCGGCAAACCGCCTTGGAACCAGGACCAGCTCTCGAGCTTCCCCTGACTTTTGGGATGGAGGAGCTTGGGCGATGTTGATGTGTCATGCCAAAATTCACCACCGTGAAGGGAGCAACTTGAGAAAAATCTGATTGGGGCCTTGTGATATTGTCTTATGTAGTTAGATATATCATTTGAAAATCTAGATTGTGAAATAAGTCTGGAAAAGTATATTGAGATAGGGCGTCTGGCTATACTGAGGTATGAAGGCACAACCGTTTCCTCAAAGACTTAAGACATAATAGATTTAATCTCGTGATACAGACTTGAAGGATGGTTGATTCCAGCTGAAAATGTACAATAATTGTGGTAGCATTACCAGCAGCATGCGTCTTTAGATATCAAAGTCCACCATGTTGCTTCGAGGTTACATGTACTCGGCCGGTAGATAATTCAGTTTGATTTGATTCCCTCCCCAAATAAACACTCATTGCAATGGCTGTTCATAGGTAGCCATCAAACTTCCCACGAAAGTTACTATAAGCCTGCTCCTCACCGGGCAAATATCCTCAGGTATAAGCCTATCTTCAAGTTAGGCCTTTTCATGTATAAGTGGAATGTAAGACAGACCATATAGCAGCACCTATCTTTCTCGCAATTGATATACTGAGCTTGGCATTCAGATAAGCATCTTCATCTGTCCTATCTAGTGGGACAAGGGAGTAATCGGCATAAATGCCTGAAAGGATGGTCAATATAATGCTATTAGCTAAGGCAGATAAACGTACTCTTCATCCCATCACTACCTCCAACAAGAACGTGCAACTCCCCAGGCTAGGATCCATAAAACTTCCAATTTGTGCACTCTTTCCACCTTCCCTAGACATCTCATTGCCCCACTTAAACATGTAAGAGTCAGTAAGGTTATCTTGTGCCAATGTTAAACTTGTCTAGCCATTGGTAACAACAGCTTCCCCACTATAGACGCCAGGGCGGTGGTGGCTGCTGGGGCCGTGGTAGCCGCTGGGGCCACTGGGGTGGGAGTAGCCGCTGGGGTGGTAGTAGCCTCTGGGGTGGGAGTAACCGCTGGAGTGGTGGTAGCCGCTGGGGCGGGAGTAGCTGCTGGGGTGGTAGTGGCCACTGAGGCGGTAGCAGTCGCTAAGGCCAGCAGCTCAATTAGTTCTACTGGTGTAGAACGAGCCTTGTTCCTGTTGAACCATTTGGTGCTCAATACTGCCAGCCCAAACATCACCACAACGAATCCACACACAATCCCCACGACCTCGCCCAAGTGAGCCCTAGCAAAACGAATCTATCAGTTGCACAAATCCTCTCACAGGCTAAACCCTACGTACAAGCACGTTTGGAGTTCTACAACTTACCAGATGCCTGGGCCCACTATGGACGTTGCAGGTCCAATATCGATAGTGACGTTTGTTAAGGTCATGTTTCTCTGAGGACAGTTGTCGGAGGACAGTTGCTGGGAGAGTTGGTAGGAAAAGATACTTAGTTATAGGGAGAGTTGGTGAGCAAGAATGGATGGAGAGTCGAGTGCGGAGAGGGATAAACAGGAGTGGGAATTCATGGTGTGAATCGAAAATTACCCTTTTCGGAATTTGATTACCTAGTTGGTCCTTGAGGCTAGTCGGTCCTACAAAGCAGCCATACAAAGCAGCGAGAGCCCTACATCAACTAGGCCAGCGCTACGTAACTGGCTCGTCTACACATACAGGGGTTTTCAATTTGCCTGTAATGGTAAAAGACCAATACAGTTAAACCTAGCTATACCGGAACTCGTTAAAGCGGAAACCTTGCTATAAAGGACAGCCTCAAATAATCGTTTCACTTCTAGCATATACCTCGAACATTACTTAAGAATAGGGCAATTCTAAAATGCCCCCATTCTTAAGTAATATACATGGCAGGGTAATCCCACTCTGACTTCTTGGCCCTCATTATATCTTTGGGCTGGGCGGTGAAGACTGTCATGCACCACTAATTTTAGTCTTCTGTGTTCATAATAAAGACCGCTACGTGCCGTGCAATATTTTGTCTTCAGGCTAGATTGCGAAGACTTTTGCACGCTGCCATATTATTATTCCACAAAGAATCTGATAAAGTAGAGCTTAAGAATCCTGAGCACGCAATCTTCACTTCATATGATCTAAACCTAATATTTTATCTAATTCTCTTCACAGTTTTCAGATTTTCACTGGTAAGGCAATATTCTGTTACAACACATGTTACTATCATATGAATCATCGACCATGTTACAGACTACTTATCATGGATCATATTACAGACTCGTAGGTGATACTCACATGTAACCTTTAAGAGTTAGATGTGTTTTGGTTCAACTCTCAAAGTTGTCACAAATTGTCATAGATTGTTATGGGTGTACAGATTATATCATGAATTATCACCTGCATCACAAGTAACATCATGTTGAGTATTACATGTGTAAGAACTTTATGTATATGATAATATTAAACAGTATATATATTCAGCTATATTTTGTATTCTTTATTCTTGCTCTTCATATAATGTCTTGTATATTTTAGATTTCAATACAAGTTGCCTTTTGTCTCTATGTTCAAATCCAAGCTATTTTCTAATCTCAAGTGCAGGTCTTATATATGAGCCTGTATAGGACTATACACCTTCATATGGTGGCTTATTTCAGTATTCAGTAATTATCAGTGTAGGTCTATATATGTACTTATACTAGACTATATGCCTTTATATAGTTGCTTATTCAGTCTTGCCCAGTATTATATATATTTAAATCTATAGTATAACCATATCTCTAAAGGTGAAGGTGTAAGGAAGTGGATTAGTCAGTTGAATAAACTCCTACCCTACAACTTATGTAATTTCTTATGTTAACCTCAACAAGCACCTAAAACATTGAGCTATCTACCTTGTTGACTTATGTATTTTACATGACTTATATATTGAGTCATAACTATTGTTGATTTCAAATCATATATGAGTTAGAGATTGAGCACTACCACTGCACTGCCTCAATCTTGACTCACCTCTCTATAGAGAATTGGTATATATCCTCTTTTATTCCCCTAAGGAATAGGAAGTAGAAGAAGTAAGAAAGTAGAGATAGATACAATCAATATAAGAGTTCTACTGGTTAACCTATTAGTACCTTTGACACTTCATAACTTATATGTTATACTACATATTATATACAGGATTATAACCTACATACTTGTCACTATGTTATATATATTTCTACTAGTAGTCATTACTGTATGCCTTATAATCTACTGTATTAATTAGAGATAACTGGATTAAGATCTTATCTTATCTAATTAGATCAAGCCTTATCAGATTATTCTAATCCCCCTACAATACATTACATTTTTTTAACTTAAGAACTTAGATTCTTATCTAAGGAAAGGCCTGATCAACCTTACCTAAATCAGCAAAGAGTTTATACCTACTAGAGTATAAACTACCTACCAGTAAGTCTACAGTATAAGAGGTACAGTAGCATAAAGTCTGACAGTCAGCAAATAAGCCTACTATAAGTAGCAAGTAAGTCTATTACCAATAGCAACCAGAAGATAAGCCTACCTTTTAGAAGTAGCAACATAAGGCTACAAGTTACAAGTAGCAACCAAGAAGTAGGAAAAAGAGAGTTATATTTCCACCAGTAGCAATTACCTATATAAGGAAAGAAAGAGAAACAAAAATTACCTGAACTCAAAAGTCTGGGATCTATCAAAAGTCCTAGAGGAGTAGAAGGGATTTTTACTTAGCTTTAAGAGAGTAAGGAAAGGAAAAGTCAATAAAGGACTTTAAGTAAGCAAAAGAAGTATTAGAAGGAAGCTTACTATTGGTATAAAAACACTCCTTTTCCACATCTAAATACCAAAGAGTTTCCTAACTCTAGTCAAAACCCAGCGTAAAGAAAAACCTGCTATTATTATAACAGGAAAAAATAAGGATATTGTCTGTACCTCTCTCTCCAGAAAGAGCAAAGGTACCTAGCAGATCAACCTCTGTCTGCCCACCTCACCTTCTTACCCTTATTAGTTGGAAGCTCAGCTCCCAACACAATCTTATCTACAAAGGTAACCCTCTTCCTCTTTAGATTCTTCCTAGGCATTCTATTAAACCTAGTGTCTAAACAGGTAGAGGCAGGAGAAGAAGGGGTATCATAGAACATAGATCCCTCTTCATCAGGATCTAGCCTAGAGGAGGAAAGGATTGTCTTGACTAAGTCAAGAGAATTAGTAGTATAAAACCTAATAGATATGTTTACAATACCAAGGAAGGGTGATGCTATGCCTGCTAGGAGAAGAGGTAGGAGAAATGCTATAACTTCTAAGGAACTGGAAGAATTAAAGAAGAAATTAGTCAATACTCCAAAAAAGGTTCCTAAGATAGGAAAAGAAATTTCAAGAGAGGAAAAAGCTCAAGTGGAAATTGAGTTAGGACCTCAAGGAAATCTTCCAAAATTGAAGTTTATAACTTCACTAGCATCAAATGAATACTGAAGGGAATACAAGAAAAATTGGGAAAGAAATTTAATGTAAGTATACATTTATAACCAATTGAACTATTTTGGAATATCAGAACATGAATCAGAAATATTCTGGGATACTGTCTTTAAGTATATGATATATTAGAATAGAGGGAAATTAGATAAGGATACAACTATTGATCTAGAATTAAAGCATACAACAACAAAGAATTGGCCAGATCCAATATACAATTCAGTAAAAGGAATACCCTAGATAGTAACTGTTTGGCTAGAAATAAAGCAGTATATAGCTTTAGGAAATTTGTATGAATTAGAAACACCAGAGTTAATAGAACTAGTAGTTCAGTTCCAAGGAATCCAGGAATCCCCAACTAGGAAAGGTAAGGAAAAGAAACTAGGACTAGAACCAGAATTAGAAGCTGGAAAAGAAATAGAATAAGAAAGTGATTCAGAAGTAGAAGAACTAGGACCTGAACAGATATCTGAGGAATTACTCAGAGTAGTTGAAGCAATGAAACAACCGAAAGAGGAAAATAGAAACTTACAAGCTAGTCTGGATAAAGTTAAAAGGAAAAAGCCTTTACCCAAGAAGAGAGCTTAAGGAGAAGCAGGAGAAGATGACCCTAGATCTGGATCTAATGAAGACAAGTCAGATTCAGATGATAGTAAGGAAGATAGGAGAAGAAAAGTCAAAGAACCTAATCCTCACTAAGTAGAATGGTCTAAGAAATCTGGACAGCCACTAACAACTGCACAGCTTAGTACCAAGACTATCAAGAGAGCCAATAAGTTAGCTAAGATCCCAAACCCTGAAATCCTTAATGGAAAGAATGAAAAATAGAAGGATCAAGTTACCTTTGATAATTAGACAAGACAAACAGAGAAGTGGCTCAGGTATTAAGAGTTTGATATGGATGATTGGGAAGTAGTAGATAGAGCAAGCTTTCTATTTACTGATAGTGCTAGTATCTGGTATAACCAATACTGTGCTGAAAAACCAATTGAAAAACAGAGGAATTACTATGAATTTATACTAAAACTTAGGGAAAAGTTAATTGCTACAACAGCTTTAGAAATCCAATAGAAAAAATATTTGGGATACTCCCAAGGTCATGACAAGACTGCAATGGAATATGCACAAAATCTGCAAGAATATAAGATTAAGTGCAAGGATCTAGAAGGTAAGGATATGATAAGTGATCATGCACTCAAGATGAAATTAGTTGAGGGACTTTTACTAACACTTAGGGCAAGAGTAAAACCTTTAATCACTTATGACCTAACCTTCCAAGAGATTCTAAAGAAGATACAGATACAGGAAGATGTTCTTAAAGCAGAAACAAGATCCTAGCACATTGTAAAAAAGCCTAACAAGGATAAGCAGTAGGGCCCAGGGAAGTCTATGGAATTTGTAAAATCAGATTACAAGATACCAGAGAAGATGAAGAAATCTGCAGCTAAGGTAGCAGGAAAGAAAGGTGGCCCAGGGGGTACCTTTAGTCATTTTCCAAATATAAAGCCAGATAAGACTAAATACAAATCAGGAGAACAATTACTCAAAGAACATGCAACTAAAATAGGAGCCTGTTTCTTGTGTAATAAATAAGGGCATTTAGCCAAAGAGTGCCCAACTAGGAAAGTATCTTCAGCTTTTCAGAATATTAAACCTAAATTACCCAATAAGATTAAAACAGCTTATCAGGAGATAGAAGGTCAAAGAAACTCAGCAGTATTACAAATTATGAGAAATCCAAATAACTCAATAAAGTTCTTAGTGCCAAAAAGTCATAGGACTTCTAATGCAGCAGAAATTAAAGTAAATGGAAACAGTGCATATGTATTATTTGATCTATGTATATCAGAAGGAGACCTGATATCTGCAAATTACTATTAGTTGTATAATATACCTTTGAAAGAGATCAGCAAGAAACCTCTGGAAACTGCAATCAAGGGCAGTAGATCATAAATGACAAATACAGCTACAGTAGTAATAGATCTATAAGGATTATATTAGGGACCTAGAACTTTCTATATGGCAAACCTAAAAGACTAGAATATAATCTTTGGTAAACCTGCTTTGAGGATTATAGAGCAATTATTAATGTTAGAGATAATACTATCAGTATACAACCTGACAAGATAGTCATGCAGCTAGACATGCTCAAATAAAGAGATACCCTAAAGAAGGTTACTACTGTAGCATTTAATATAGGACATGATGACTACATACTTATACTAGGTAGGACAAAGGAAGACTGGGTTAAAACATAGGATCTATAAGCAATAGTAAGAGAAGTAGAAGGCAGGGATACAAAAATAGCTCTATTACATCATCCTAAGCCAAAACTAGCAGTAATATTCCTAGGAATGCCACTAATAGATGAATCATTAGAAGATGACTCATGGGTTGGAAACTGGTCTGACTGGATAGATGATTCAGAACTAGAAGATAATGCAATAGAACCAGTCACCTACAATGCAGCTAGATTGGAAGATAAGGAATTTAATCTATTTGAAGAATTCCCTAATCTATTACCAGATGAGAAGGCAACTAAGTTACCACTATATAGGGAGCTAGCAGATATTATGCAATACAAGATAGTAGTCCCTGAAGGAGCAACTTGAAAACCTGTATACTATAATAACTATGATAAGTTCATAGAACAGACAACTCAGAAAATGATTACAGAATTAGAATCTAGAAGAATAGTACTATCAGATTCTTTAAATACTATTCTAATGTTTACTCAACTAAAAAAGGATTTGGATAAGAATGGTAAACTACAGGCAAGGTTCTTACTGTACTGTGTACCAAGGAATATGGTAGTAGAGAAGGATAAAATGCCAATGCCAATTGTCAAAAGAATACTAGCATAGTTTGCTAGTAAGGAATGTAGATCAATATGTAATATGATGGATGGGTACTATAATATAAGGCACCATGAAGATTCAGTAAAACATAGCACATTCATAAACTATCTAGGGAAATTTGATTCACTTGTCATGTAGTAAGGAGACTGTAATGCACCTGCAATAATGATAAGAGTCATAAATTGGCTATTCAGAGACTATATTAGTAAAACAATCATAGTATATCTAGATGATATATTAATTGAGACAGATACTATTGAGGAATATAAGCAAGTATTAAGAGAGCTCTACACTATACTAAAAAAGGAAGGATTTTACCTCAACAAAAGGAAGTGTCAGATTTTAGCTCTAAGAATAAATGTACTAGGATTTGTTATCTCAGACCAAGGATTGGAAATGGATCCCAACAAAATCAACTTAATTACAAATTATCCTATTCCTGACTTAAAGAAGAAACTTCAGAAGTTCATGGGTATAATAAATTACCTGAGGAGATTTTGTCCTGATCTGGGAGCAATATCTAAGTCGTTATCAGAACTACAAGGATTAACAAAGAAGTATATATAGATACCCTTGTATAATGAGTCATTCAACAAGATCAAGGAATTAATTATAAGTAACAAAGTACTCAAGCCAATTAATCATGACTCAATGGAACCAATCTATTTAATTACAGATGCTAGTAATACAGGGATTTTTGAATGGATTGGCCAAAAAGAGAATGGTGTTATCAGGCCAGCAGAATTTCACTCAAGGAAATTAAATGATGGCCAAATGAATTACATAACAACTGATAAGGAATTATTAGCAATTGTTGACTCACTAAGGTATTTTAGACCAGAGTTACAAGGGCATAAGGTGATCATTTAGACTGATTACAAACCCCTTGTCAATTTTATGAGTAATATCCCTGAAAGTCAGATGAAGAGAAGGTGGCAGGAAACAATGAGTCAGTTTGACTTACATATAGAATACATTAAAGGTATGGATAACATACTAGCTGATATACTATCCAGAAGTACATATATACTAGATAGAAAGCCCTCTGGAAATCAATTATTCTATTACCATATTCCTCTGTTACCACCACCAGTAGTAACAAACCACTTCTACATACCTTCCCCTTACTTTCACATACCACCTCCACTAGAAATCCTACAGCCAACAATGCTTGATACTCCTACTTCTCTTAATAGAAGGGTTAAGAGAATGAGCCATATGACTGGGCAACTAGTTGTGAGGCCAGCAACTTGGAGTCCTAGACCTCCTACTCTCACTCAAAGGACAAGGCTTAGCCCTCTCCAAATTATCACTACCAACTCCTCAGAAAAAGCCCCAGCTCAGCCAGAAAGACTAGAACTAGAGGGTATTCTGGACAAACATACGTATGTCACTAGTACAGATATTCCAGAAGGATATACACCTGACAAAGATGATAGAGAATTTGTCTAAAGAAATCTAGAGAGAATAAATAGGAAAAGCATTCAAGCCCAGACTCAGCAGATTACTAAAGACAGGATGAACCTGAACTACTAGCTATAAAGAGCTATTACAGCTAATCAAGTAGCAGAGATAGTAGAGTTGAATAGGGCAGTTCAAACTACTATCACTACCACTAGGGCTTAAGCACAAGCCCAGCAATAGCAAGGAGTTGAGGAAAGAGGAAGTAATAATAATCCTCCTCCTCTACCAACTTCTACAGAAGAACCATTGGGGTCCCAGGAGTGGCACCTGGTGACTAGCCCCTTTGGTCTCTCTGAGTATAAACCTAAGGATTGGGAGACTACTATAGAACTCATGACTACTGAGCAAATGTAGTAGTCCTTGAGAAGGACTGATAGAAATACAGTAGTCTTGAGTAACCTCCAGGAATGGGATCCTACTCTAGAAGAAACTTTGAAGGGAAGGCCTGCATCACCAAAATGCAAGGAAGAGAGTGACTCCAAGAGAAACTTTTTTGATCCACTACCACCTGGATCCTCTCCTATATCAAGTGTTAGTACTCTTCCTGATTTGTTTCCAGATGATTAAGAAGCTCTATTGGTTGGCCCTGCTCTTCAAGAGGAGTTCAGTACTATTAAGGTATATACTAAATACAAAAAACCAGGTCATTGGAGTGATATGTGTCCTAATTCAGATAAGGAAAAACAGAAGGCAGAAAACACTCTAAAGTGCAGCTATTGCAGAGGCTATCACTTACCAAGTGGGATCCAAAGATGCAGCAAGAGGAAAGAGGACTTAAAGGCTCTAAATAAGCCCAATCACAATGCAGATATAGTAAAAAGAATGATTGGGTTAAGAAACAAGGAAGGAAGAGTACTGGATTCAGATCTAACTGTAGTAGAGTAGCTGGAAGATCATGAATTAACCTAGTATTGTATAGAAGAGATGGGGAAAAATATCCTTTATGGAAACCTATACTTAAGGTTAAGAAAGGGAGAAAAAGTTCCTACTGCCAAGGTTATGAAAGGATTCATGTACCTGCTCAAAAAGACTACATGGAAAATGGTAATCCCAAAAGGTCTTCAGCTAAAAGGTATATCAGCAAAAGAATTCTTGATAAAGCAGGCTCATACTAATACTGGACATAGAGGCTTGTCAAAAACTTTTGAAGAGCTGAATAGTAACTATGTATGGCAGAATTCCTACAATGAGACATACCAATATATCTAAAGCTATGAGATCTATTAAATCACCAAAGGATCTATACAGAAACCTATAGGTCTCCTAACACTACTCAATATACTACTTAGACCCTGGAGAAGTATTGCTATGGATTTTCTTAGTATGGAACCTGTCATCATACCCTGCACAAGCATTATTTATGGTTATAAGACCAATGAAAAACCCTCTCTACACCTGTTAATATTTCATAAGCTATTAGTCATTTCTGATAGGCATTCTGATTTTACTTATCTTATACCTGTTGTAGAGAATATTAATATGTAAGGAGTTATTAATATCTTTGAAAGATTCATTAAGCCTAGTGTAGGATTTCCTTATGAAATTATTTCTGATTAAGATCTCCTGTTTATATTATCTGAATTTCAAGAGTGACTTAGTAAGAATAGAATTTTATATCAAGCATCTTCTACTTATCATCCCCAGACAGATGGAGCAAGTGAGAGGAAAAATAGAACTATAATTCCCGTGTATACTGCTAAGAAGTTAGAAGGACTCAATTGGGTTGAAGCAATACCTTCTGTTCAAACAGAAGTGAATATAAGAGTTGGATCTTCTAGGAAAAAGTCACCTTTCCAGATTAGGATGACCTACCAACCCAAACTGTCAGCATCTCCTCTCCCTCACCCTATTCAAGTCTATTCAGACCCTACTACCAGATTCTATGAAGCTGCTGAAAATCTCACCAAAGCCAAAGAAAGCCAAATTCAGCAAGCTAACAAACACAGACAAGTATCTCCTAGCTATTGAGCTAGTGACTAAGTGATGCTATTCACCAAGAATCTCCCTGCCAGGTACCACATATCCAAGCTATCCCCAAAATGGATTGGACCCTTTTATATTATCTACTATTACTCATGGAGCTAGATAGCTAAACCAGACTTTACTGACTTTCTTGACCTAAACAATATTGACAACAAATTCCACACTTCATTACTTAAGCCTTTCTTCCAGAATCCTATTCAACTGTTCCCTAGCAAAGATCAACCTCAAACAGGACCAGTTAAGGAAGATAGGTATAAAGTAGAAAGAGTATTAGAATTTAGGTCAGCACCTAGAACAGGAAAGTTGTAGTATTTGGTAAAGTAGGAAAGGTGGCCAAACAAGTACAATAAGTAAGTACCAGAAGAGGCAGTAGACTTTGGGTTAAAAAGAGACTTTTAGTTAAATAGTGATAAGGGAGCTACCTTTAATAAAAGGAAAGTCACTAAGTACAAAGCTGGTATTCATAAGACTAGGCAAGAGACCCTTGACATGATTAATAATAAGAGGAACAAGGTACTAGCTGCTCCAGTTTCCACTAATGCTCTAAAGGTTAGTAAATAAGAGGAGGAAAACTTCCAGAAGTTCTCCAAGACAATAATTGATGGACTGGATATTGGAACAGTTGGGAATATTTATGGACCTCCTCCCCCTCCTGAGATGCAACTCTCTAAAGGATATGTACCCCTTTATTATTATAATGATATAGCTCTTACATATAATTATGTATCAGATGAGGATAAGACATTTTTGGGAAGTATAGGAATACCTTTCAAGCTTTACTAATCATGTACATGAATCCTCTATCCCTGTTTAATTTCTTAGGATGGACTTTTATCTAAACAGGGAGGTATGTAAGGAAGTGAATTAGTCAGTTACCCTGAATAAACCCCTACCCTACAACTTATGTAATTTCTTATGTTAACTTCAACAAGTACCCAAAACATTGAGCTATCTGCCTTGTTGACTCATGTATTTCACATGACTCATATATTGAGTCATAACTGTTGTTGATTTCAAATCATATATGAGTCAGAGATTGAGCACTACCACTGTACTACCTCAATCCTGACTTACCCCTCTATAGAGAATTAGCATATATCCCCTTCCATTCCCCTAAAGAATAGGAGGTAGGAGAAGTAAGTAAGTAGAGATAAATACAATCAATATAAGAGTTCTACTGGTTAACTTATTAGTACCTTTGGCACTCTATAACTTCTATCTTATACTACATATTATGCACAAGATTATAACCTATATACTTGTCACTGTATTATATACATTTCTACCAGTAGTCATTACTGTGTACCTTATAATCTACTGTATTCATTAGAGATAACTGGATTAAGATCTTATTTTATCTAATCAGATCAGATCTTATCAGATTATTCTAATCCCCCTATAATACATTACAGAAGTAAAAACATTACAATTTAATTAAAGTTCCTGACCACTTCTCGTGCCAACAGTTCTCCCATAACCTCATCATTATCAGCAAAATCTTCTTTTTCTATATATTCTTGTAATAAGGAAGCTTATTGTCTTGTATTTCATATCCTGTATTTTCTATATTTATTGCATTATTATGTAACTAGCGTTCACGGTCGAAGGACTAGCCTTCGTCCACCCTCAGCAACTGCCGGATTCGGTAGTTCAACTGCCACGGAATTTGCCACGGTAAATTCCATGGAACTTGCCGTTTCGTGGACACCCTCTTGGGCTCCACACCCTCTTGTATGGCACACCCTCCTCCGGAGGTGTGCCAACCATCATTATGTATTTCCTTAGTCATTAGGGTCTCTGAACAGCTATATAAAGGCCGCTGGATCCCCTTTGGAATCCATCAGTCTTCAGACAACCCGAACAGCAGCGATCAGATAGATAGCATAATTACAAACGAAGATTACACCTGTTATATTATTGTTCCTTACGGAACACCCCTCTTAGTAATCAACCTACCCTTCTGAGGCAATCCCTCAGCAGAACCGGCATACACAAACATCCGTCCCCAAGCGGATATAGATTGTATAAACGGTACCGAATGACTACTGTCTAGTATCATTCATTACATTTTTTTTAACATCCAAAGTTAATCTTTATTAAATAAACCCTCTACATCCAAGGCCTGATCAACCTTAGGATACTTTATATTGCACTCACGCAAGTGTAAATCAATCCGACTTTATATCAACGATATCGAATTCAACTAGCTAGAACAACATATTCCTTCAACGAGACATCAGACTCTCAACTGCAGTATATCAACAGAAAGACTTAGACGCAAGCTAAGCAGAGCTCTAACGGGCAGTGGTATTCCACATTAAACAATTCCACCCTCGTTCCATACACTTTTCCCAGTATACTCGACAAATCCACTTGCACTCCTGGCAACTAGTCCCACAACTATATCGATAAACGTGGTACATCATAGAAAAACCGGCACCCCAAGTCCCAGGAACAATCGGCTCAATCAGCCAATCGTCATAATCCCACGGCTCACGAATCGCCTCCTCCATAACCGCCAACTCCTCAAAGAATAATTCCCTTTCAGCAGCGGTTTTTTCAGACCCAGACATTGCAACAACAGTCTTGGTACCAACATCGTCTACCTGAATATTGAAATCAGAAAAAGTGACGCTTTTGCTGGACAATTCAGAACTAGAATCGCGAATAGTAGACGTAGAGGAATCAGGTCCATAAAACGAATTAGGACTCTTCCATTCAGACTTGCCATCATCGCAAGCAATCGAGCCAACAGTATCCTCAGTCGAGCGGATATCATATATATCTTCAGCAACAACTCCACCAG
>ML121534.1:213207-227708 GCA_003788615.2 Terfezia boudieri ATCC MYA-4762 | reverse complement strand
AACCTTCATTCTATGCTGGTATTAGTTATGCTTGTGCTGGGTCTATAGTACCTATTAAATATTTGTTATAGCTCAGGAAAGGCCAGAATATAGCTATAACCTAGGATCCTAAAAAGAGGGTTAATTAGAGCTTCTGAGCTATTCGAGACCTCTCTGTAAGTGCTATGGATGCTCTGGAGGAGGGCATCACTCAGAGGGATTGAAAAGGGCAATAGTTAGGTTGGTTTGGGTAGTTGAAATATAGCTCTCATGAGTATTGATTTTGAGGGTTTAGTGGAGTATTCAAATTGTATTATTTTGCATATTATGTATTTAGCAGTATATTTATATAAATGTAGGTACTAGATAAAAGATATCCTAGTGGTAATAGACTAATTTGTATACTATTTGGTCTATAGAGGAAGTAGTAAGCAGAGTATAGTTATTAGGGGGCATCCTGGATTAGAAGGTATTGGAGCTCTTAGGGTTATTGGAGACCTTACCATAGTAATTAAGGATGCTATGGAGAGGGAGATTAAGAAGGGTTCAGGGTGTTGGGCTTATTGCAGCATGAATCAAATAAATTTAGTGAATTCTTAAATACCTTATTTTGCAGCAGTGAATAGCTTATTTTGATAATATGTGGTTTCATTATATTGTTGACTACTGTCTCGACAGCTATTTTAACATAAATATATATACTAGGTAAAGGCCTCCTAGTAGATATGAGCTTGCCCATATAATATTTGCCCTTCAGAGTGGATAGAGGGAGGGGGGGAGGTGCTTTCGGGTAGTCATATTTCAAGGGGCAAGTATTGAGTATTGGGTCAGCTTTAGCAGGATGTGAGGATAACTATGTTGTAGAGCATATTTGGTTCTATAGTTTTGAATATAGCTAGTATCACTATACTTATAATATATCATGAGGTATAGCTGGAGACTACTGTAGGGAGGGTGGTTACAAGATAGTCACTAGACCGTGATTGGTTACTTCCCCTCTTACTGGATTAAATTGCTTCTCTATGGATGAAACGGCTATTGAAAAGCCCTATTCATTATCGGTATCTTCCATATCACTGATGTTCTCCCAATTCTCTAGTTCACTATAATCTGTAACTGATTCACATGACACTTCTAGATACGCCGATCTTATACCATGTTCTATTGCGCTGGATTTCTTCTATGTGCTTAATGCAAACCTAGAAATATCTTCCAGTTGGATAGTAACTGGTTCCTGGTGCACAGGAATAATGGCACGGACCTTAGAAAGAGCTGGCTCTCCCAATATCATGTCCCATTTTGATAAGTGCGTTACGTAGAAGGTACGTTCCTCTACATATCCTATCTAATCTAACGTTATTGTACACGATTTTTCAATGGTGGCTTTGGAGCCTTTGATTGCTGTACCCAAAGATACCTTCTCAATATTCTTTGTAGGAATATTGTACAAGTGTACAAACTGAGAATTAATTAGGTCTCCTCCCTTCGTTTGGAGGTCTACCAGTGCTAGAGCGGGGTGTCCATTTGCTCTAACAAAAACTTTATTGTAGTCCAGGGTCTGGGCTGACAAGGGTCGTTCCTTGTTTTTCTCTTTGTTGATTTTTGATGCAGGTAGGCTTAAATCCTGTGCTGCAGTATGCATGGGTACTTTATTTTGACGCTTCCTGCAATCCTTGTAGGAGTGACCAGGGTTCCAACACCATAAATATTTTTTATCCCTGATTAGTTGCATTTTCGTTTTCTGATCCAATTTCTTGGTGATGGTGTCCCAATCTGAATCCTTATACTTTTCGTTGTTGCTTTTGTTGACAGGCTTGTTGCTGGGATTAAAACCTGATTTTTGTCGATTATAATCCTGGCAAGAATTTCAATCCTTGTTGAATGATTTTTGACATTGCTTTTGTTGTCCACTTGGTGTGTGTGGTGGGGCAATATCTTTCTTTGACGCTTCATATGACTCTGCCTGGTGTACCAGCTGATCATATGTCCAATCCTCTTTAATTAGAGGAATTAGAGTGGCCGATATATATGCAGGTAAATGATTTAGAAACTTCCTTCTCTTGACTTCCTCCGATATTGACTGCTTTCCGCTTTTATTGATTAATTTAATCTGCATTTCAGTGAGCCAGTTGGCAAACTGTTTAATTCCCATATATCGTCCGTCCTTACATGGGGTGGCTGTTTCCTATTGCTTCCATAAAATATCCTTGCTAGTGGATGGTATCATAAAATCTCTGAGTACCAATATAAAGCCAAAGAATTTTGCGTCCTTCTCTTTATCTCTCAGATACTGGTTATAAGTAACCAAAGCGTTCCCCTTGAGTAGAAATCCGATTATTTCCACAGCTTCCATACTCTCCAAATCAATTCCTTTGATTTTCAACCACCGCTAAACTGCTGTTGCCCACGCATCATAATACTGTGAGTCTTGAAATCTTTTATCACTTCCGTCCAGTTTCTCTGGTGTATCCAACTTGATTCCTCTGAGTTTCTTTGAAACTTTATGGCTTCTGGTGGTGATCATGCCACTAGTAGATTCCCATTGTTGATGTTCTACTGATTTGCTTCTCCGTGTTATTCTGGCTGCTGGTTGACTAGCTACTGACGATGCATCATCTGAATCAGAGCTATCATCTCCGCTATCGTCTGGATTACCTCATCCTGCCGTTTGTTGTTATGGACAGTCCGTTCCAGTTTCTTTTTGTTCTTCTTGTTGTCCCTCATCACCTGATTCATCTGGTGGAGAGGGAGGAGGATCGGAACTTCCTGTTCCTTTTGCTGATTCTTTGGCAGGTTCTTTACCTTTGCCTTTATTCTTTGGAGTTCTTGCGAATGCTCCGGGCATACCTTTACTAGAATTAAACAAATCCTCCGCAGTAAGTGTACTTTTTTCTAGATGGGTACCACTTAACATAAAGGTCATAATATCATCCCATTCCTTTGTTACCCAATGTGGCTCTTTCAGTAGAGGCACGGGTGGTTTCCTTAATTCTTTGCTTAGAAAAGCATTCATTTCCAAATCTCTTTCCTTGAATGGATATCTTGTTGTCCAAAGATAATGCTTAATTGCCGCTTCCATTAAGAGTTTGGTATCTTCTGGATGATACTCTTGAGCTATACCTAATGTTTGCACAAATTTTAAAATTTCTTTCAAATTATAGGTATGCTGGTCATAGAATTCTTCTGACGCTGGTGGTAGAAGAAGGCTAAAACTAACTCCATATTGAGATTGTCCTTCATAATCTTGTTCTATATATGCTTCCTGATTTTTTATTTCTCCTTCTATTAAAGGATCTACAAATCTCGCTTTCTTAAGAGTTTGATTAACTAACTTTTGGATTTCCTCCAGTAACATAGTTAATCTTCTAGACTTCTTTGTCCTTTGGCCAGCCGCAGACGCCATTATGTCTAATGCTGCCTATACTTGGAATTACGCTACAGTACCAATTACTGCTCCGCAACCTATTAGACCTGATCATTCGATTCGATCGTCTAGTTACTTCTCCGCTTTAGCACCTTACTGTGCTAGTGGAGTTGTAGCTGAAGATATATATGATATCCGCTCGACTGAGGATTGTTATGGCTGAGATTATGCAGACCGGGCCAGCAGCACCTGATAGTGGGTGGCCTGAAGTCAACCCCGCTTTCCTACATATATACACACATATCCTGTATCTAGCCTTTGGCTCTTCGAGCAATGTTCTAAGTTCTAAGTTCGAAGTCCAGTTCTAAGTTCAAACTGTACCCATACGTGCACCCAGTTAGGCCCAAGTTTGGTGATCGTGATATCGCTCACTCCAATTCTCCTAGTTTCCCCATGTTCTGACAACATTGCCATGGTCACCGGCTCGCCTCTAACATTACATTGTTCCTAACCCCTGGGACTGGCGATATTGCTCTATTCGCCTCTCCTATCTCTATACTTGTCGGAAACCCCTTCCAGAGCACCCTAGAAGCCACATTACTTCGCTTGCACAGAGTCTAAACAGCCCAAATGGTCGGATAACCGTCGGATAACCCCCAAATGGTCGGATGTGGCTAAGGGAATGTCGCTGGATTATTAGGCTATATGAGCGACATCCGAAATAATTATTTACCCCTCCTATTTATTTATTAGCTTGTTCTAACCAACATACTAATTCTATATTGAGATCTCTGGATCTGCCAAGTGTTAGATGTCGAGCGACATGCTCAAGCACCCCCAAACTAGCTTACAAGCCCCCCGACGAGCGAGCGAGCTTATAAGCCCCCCAACGAGCGAGCGAGCTTATGAGACCTCCAACGAGCGAGCGAGCTTATAAGCCCCCCGACGAGCGAGCGAGCTTATAAGCCCCCCAACGAGTGATCGAGCTTATAAGCCTCCCAACGAGCGAGCGAGCTCATAAGCCCCCCCCTGCGAACAAGCGAGTTTATAAGCATCGAGCGTGCTTTTAAGGCCCCGAATGAGCCTATAAGGCACCAAACGAGCCCCTTCGAGCGAGCTCAATACCTCCTAGCGAGTTTATAAGGCCCCGTCAAGCTTATAAGTTCCCTATCAAGCCTATATGGTACCGAACCACCGAACGAGCCTATATGGTACTGAACGAGCCTATAAGGCCCCTCCGAGCCCCTCCGAGCGAGCTCAAGACCCCCGAACGAGGCTATATTTTTTTTCTCTGTAGGATCGACTTTTGCAGAGGGGGGAGTTATCAGTCGGGACACCTGATTGAAAACGGGGAGTAGTACTAGGGTGGATATCTATGCCGGACAGCCACCAGATGTCGGCATAGGAAGCCTAGTACGGGCTGGATAGAGCACTACAACTCAGATAAGTTGAAGAACGCACATCTGAGATGGCTGAGCTCGCATACAGCTAATAAAATGTCTACGAAGCAAGGGCCCTGCCTTGAGTGGCAAATGCCAACAAAATTTTTGTGAGCTCTCGAGCTCTAAGACCCCGTTCGAGCTCCGAAAGCTCAAAGACCATGTTCGAGCTCCAAAAGCTCAATGACCCCGTTCGAGCTCCGAAAGCTCAATGACCCCGTTCGAGCTCTGAAAAGCTCTCAAAGACCCCATTCGAGCTCGCAAAGCTCAAAGACTCCGTTCGAGCTCCCGAAGCTCAAAGACCCCCCCCTTGCATAGGCAAGTCGGGTTGGATAGTTGGAAAGGCATGGATAGAACCGAGATGAAAGAGATGTCTGAGGGTTCAAACTTGCGTCAAGCTATTCAATAGATGAAGACATGGTACCTTTTACCATCTTACTCATCACCTTTTCCCTGTGGGTTTTTTGCCGAGAGGTTTGGTTTTTAATGGCCATGGCATGCATATATAGGTACACCGGTCTTGTGGTGCCCTTAAATGGGATAGAGGTATTGGCCGGGATGGTCAGTACCTATGCCACCGGGGTTACCTGAGTTGTTACTAATACTTGTCTTCTCCAAGGTTGGAAGGACTTGTATTCAGCTGTGGACAGCTACCTCGGGATGAGGAGTAATGTTATGGCTCAGAGTAAGAGGCCTACCCTCTTTAGGGAATATCCCAATACATATTTATGACTACGGACTGATATGGCCTGATCAACCATACAGATGCAGGTAATGTGTCCTGGATTGGATGGGTATTAGAGCAAGGAAGTGTGTGACCTCTGAATGTGTTCTCATGCATGTACTCTCTTCCGAAAGTCCATTGATATGCAAGGTGGTAAAGTTAGTCGGTCGGGACGACCTCTTAGAAAGGGGTAGTAATGTTACAGCTGAGATTATACAGACCGGGCTGGCAGTACCTGATAGTAGGTGGCCTGAAGTCAACCCCACTTTCCTATATATATACATACATATCCTGTATCTAGCTTTTGACTCTTCGAGCAATATTCTAAGTTCTAAGTTCAAAGTCCAGTTCTAAGTTCAAACCGTACCCGTACGTGCACCTAGTTAGGCCCGAGTTTGGTAATCGTGATATCGCTCGCTACAATTCTCCCAGTTTCCCCATGTTCTGACAACATTGCCATGGTCACCGGCTCGCCCCTAACAAGGATACTGTTGGCTCGATTGCTTGCGATGACGGCAAGTCTGAATGGAAGAGTTCTAATACGTTTTATGGACCTGATTCCTCTATGTCTACTATTTGCAATTCTAGTTCTGAATCGTCCAGCAAAAGCGTCACTTTTTCTGATTTCAATATTCAGGTAGACGATGTTGGTACTAAGACTGTTGTTGCAATGTCCGGGTCTGAGAAAACCGCTGCTGAAGGGGAATTATTCTTTGAGGAGTTGGCGGTTATGGAGGAGGCGATTCGTGAGCCGTGGCATTATGACGATTAGCTGATTGAGCCGATTGTTCCTAGGACTTGGGGTGCCAGCTTTTCTATGATGTACCACGTTTATCAATATAGCTGTGGGACTAGTTGCCAGGAGTGCAAGTGGATTTGTCGAGTATACTGGGAAAAGTGTATGGAACGAGAGTGGAATTGTTTAATGTGGAGTACCACTGCCCGTTAGAGCTCTGCTTAGCTTGCATCTAAGTCTTTCTATTGATATACTGCAGTTGAGAGTCTGATATCTCGTTAAAAGGAATATGTTGTTCTAGCTAGTTGAATTCGATATCGTTGATATAAAGTCGGATTGATTTACACTTGCTTGAGTGCAATATAAAGTAACTTAAGGTTGATCAGGCCTTGGATGTAGAGGGTTTATTTAATAAAGATTAACTTTGGATATCAAAAAAAATGTAATGAATAATACTAGACAGTAGTTATTCGGTACTGTTTATACAATCTATATCCGCTTGGGGACGGATGTTTGTGTATGCCGGTTCTGCTGAGGGATTGCCTCAGAAGGGTAGGTTGATTACTAAGAGGGGTGTTCTGTGAGGAACAATAATATAACAGGTATAATCTTCGTTTGTAATTATGCTATCTATCTGATCGCTGCTGTTCGGGTTGTCTGAAGACTGATGGATTCAAGAGGGGATCCAGCGGCCTTTATATAGCTATTCAGAGACCCTAATGACTAAGGAAATACATAATGATGGTTGGCACACCTCCAGAGGAGGGGGTGCCATACAGGAGGGTGTGGAGCCCAAGAGGGTGTCCACGAAACGGCAAGTTCCATGGAATTTACCGTGGCAAATTCCGTGGCAGTTGAACTACCGAATCCAGCAGTTCCTGAGAGTGGACAAAGGCTAGCCCTTCAACCGTGAATGCTAGTTACATAATGCTGCAATAAATATAGAAAATACATGATATGAAATACAAAACAATAAGCTTCCTTATTATACCAGCAGGATCAAGCAGAAAATGGCTGCACTTTGGGGATATCCAAGGGCTCCAGCAACTACCACTACCTCCCACACCAACCCTCTTCCACCCCATACCCAGGCCCTCATTACTAACAAGCCAGCCTACCCATCTCTCATGGCTGGTGAGCCAGCCCCTATGAACTTATCAGCTAGCAGGCCTCATTTGACCTAAGAAGAGAGGGAATGCCGCCATACTAATGGGCTATGTATAGCCTGTGGGAAGGCCGATCACTTTATCACAGCCTGCCCTCCCTGAAAGAACTGCGCTATGGCAGTCCATGGCCTTGGCCTCTCCGACCGCTCAGCCGACACCCCAGAACCCCAGTATAATAAGGAAGCTTATTGTCTTATATTTTACCTCATGTATTTTCTATATTTATTGCAGTATTATATAACTAGCATTCATGGGCGAAGGGCTAGCCTTTGTCCATACTCAGCAATTGCCGGCTTCAGTAGTTCAACTGCTATGGAATTTGCCACAGTAAATTCCATAGAACTTGACACCCTCTTCGGCTCCACACCCTCCTGTATGGCACACCCTCCTCTGGAGATATGCCAACCATTATTATGTATTTCCTTAGGCATTAGGGTCTCTGAACAGCTATATAAAGGCCGCTGGATCCCCTTTGGAATCCATCAGTCTTCAGACAACCCGAACAGCAGCGATCAGATAGATAGCATAATTACAAATGAAGATTACACTTGTTATATTATTGTTCCATATGGAACACTCCTCTTAGTAATCACCCTACCCTTCTAAGGCAATCCCTCAGCAGAACCGGCATATACAAACATTCGTCACTAAGTGGATGTAGATTGTATAAATGGTACCGAATGACTACTATCTAGTATCATTTATTATATTTTTTTTAATATCTAAAGTTAATCTTTATTGAATAAACCTTTTATATCCAAGGCCTGATCAACTTTAGGATACTTTATATTGCACTCACGCAAGTGTAAATGAATCCGACTTTATATCAAAGATATCGAATTCAACTAGCCAGAACAACAAATTCCTTCAATGAGACATCAGACTCCCAACTATAGTATATCAACAGAAAGACTTAGACGCAAGCTAAGCGGAGCTCTAATGGGCAGTGGTACTCCATATTAAACAATTCTACTCTCGTTCTATACACTTTTCCTAGGATACTCGACAAATCCACTTGCACTCCTGGCAACTAGTCCTACAACTATATCGAAAAACGTAGTACATTATAGAAAAACTGGCACCCCAAGTCCCAGGAATAATTGGCTCAATCAGCCAATCATCATAATCCCACGCCTCACGAATCGCCTCCTCTATAACTGCCAACTCCTCAAGGAATAGTTCACCCTCAGCAGCGGTTTCACTAGACTTAGACATTACAACAATAGTCTTGGTACCAGCAACGTCTACCTGAATATTGAAATCAGAAAAAGTGACACTCTTGTCGGACGATTCAGAACTAGAATCGTGAACAGTAGATGCAGAGGAATCAGGTCTATAAAACGAATTAGGACTCTTCCATTTAGACTTGCTGTCATTATAAGCAATCAAGCCAATAGTATCCTCAGTCGAGCGGATATCGTATATATCTTCAGCCACAACTCCACCAGCACAGTAAGGTACTAAAGCGGAAAAGTAACTAGATGATCGAATTGAACGATCAGGTCCAATAGGTTGCGGAGCAGTAATTGGTACTATAGCGTAATTCCAAGTATACGTAGCATTAGATATAATGGCGTCTGCAGCTGGCCAAAGGACAAAGAAGTCCAGAAGATTAACTATATTACCGGAGGAAATCCAAAAGTTAGTTAATCAAACTCCAAAGAAAGCGAGATTTGTAGATCCTACAATAGAAGGAGAAATAAAGAATCAGAAAGATTATCTAGAATAGGATTATAAAGGACAATCTCAATATGGAGTTAGTTTTAGCCTTCTTTTACCACCCGCGTCAGAAGAATTCTATAACCAGCATACTCCTAATTTGGGAGAAATTTTAAAGTTTGTGCAAATATTAGGTATAGCTCAAGAGTATCATCCAGAAGATACCAAACTCTTAATGGAAGCAGCAATCAAGTATTATCTTTAGACAACAAGATATTCATTCCAGGAAAGAGATTTGGAAATGAATCCTTTTCTAAGCAAAGAATTAAGGAAACCACCTGTGCCTCTACTAAAAGAGCCACATTGGGTTATAAAGGAATGGGATGATATTATAACCTTTATGTTAAGTGGTACACATTTAGAAAAGAGTACACTTACCACGGAGGATTTGTTTAATCCTAGTAAAGGTATGCCTGGAGCATTCATAAGAACTCCAAATAATAAAGGCAAAGGTAAAGAACCTGCAAAAGAATCAGCAAAAGGAACAGGAAGTTCCGATCCTCCTCCCCCTCCTCCAGACGATTCAGGTGAGGAAGGACAACAAGAAGAATAAGAAGAAACTGGAATAGACCGTCTACAACAACAAGTGGCAGAACAAGGTAATCCAGATGATAGTGGAGATGATAGCTCTGATTCGGATGATGCATCGTCCATAGCTAGTCAACTAGCAGCTAGAATAATGCAGAGAAGCAAATCGGTAGAATATCAACAATGAGAATCTACCACTGGCATGATTACCACCGGAAGCCATAAAGTTTCAAAGAAACTTAGAGGAATCAAACTAGATGCAGCAGAGAAACTGGATGGAAGTGACAAGAAATTTAAAGACTCACAATATTATGATGCGTAGGCAACAGCAGTTCAGCAGTAGTTGAGAATCAAAGGAATTGATTTGGAAAGTATAGAAGTAGTGGAAATTATTGGATTTCTACTCAAGGGGAGTACCTTGGTTACTTATAACCAGTATTTGAGAGATAAAGAGAAGGATGCAAAATTCTTTGGCTTTATATTGGTACTCAGAGATTTTCTAATACCATCCACAAGCAAGGATATTTTATGGAAGCAATGGAAGACAGCTACTCCATACAAGGATGGATGATATATAGGAATAAAACAGTTTGCCAACTGGCTCACTGAAATGCAGATTAAATTAATGGATAAAAGCAGAAAGCAATCGATATCTGAGGAAGTCAAGAGAAGGAAGTTTCTAAATCATTTACCTGCATATATGTTGGCCACTCTAATTCCTTTAATTAAAGAGGATTGGATATATGATCAGCTGGTATACCAGGCAGAGTTATATGAAGCATCAAAGAAAGATATTGCCCTACTACATACACCAAGTGGACCACAAAAGCAACATCAAAAATCGTTCAACAAGGATCGAAATCCTCGCTAGGATTATAATCGACAAAAATTAAGTTTTAACCCCAGCAACAAGTCTGTGAACAAAAGCAACAATGAAAAGCGTAAGGATTCTAATTGGGATACCATTACTAAGAAATTGAATCAGAAAATAAAGATACAACTGATCAGGGATAAAAGATATTTATGGTGTTGGAACCCTGTTCACTCCTACAAGGATTGTAGGAAGCATCAGAATAAAGTATATATGCATACTGCAGCACAGGATTTAAGCCTACCTGCATCGAAAGTCAGCAAGGATAAAATCAAGAAACGAACCTTGTCAGCCCAGACCCTGGACTACAATAAGGTTTTTGTTAGAGTAAATGGACACCCCACTCTAGTACTGGTAGACCTCCAAACGAAGGGAGGAGACCTAATTAATTCTCAGTTTGTACACTTGTACAATATTCCTACAAAGAATATTGAGAAGGTATCTTTGGGTACAGCGATCAAAGGCTCCAAAGCAACCATTGAAAAATGGTATACAATAATGTTAGATTGGATAGGATATATAGAAGAACGTACATTCTGTGTAATACACTTATCAAAATGAGACATGATATTAGGAGAGCCAGCTCTTTCCAAGGTTCGTGCTATTATTCCTGCATACTAGGAACTAGTTACTATCCAAACGGAAGATATTCCTAGGTTTGCATTAAGCACATGGAAGAAATCCAGCACCATGGAACATGGTATAAGATTAGCATATCTAGAAGTATCATATGAATCAGTTACAGATTATAGTGAACTAGAGAATTGGGAGAATATCAGTGATGCGGAAGATACTAATAATGAACAGAGCTTTTCAACAGCCATTTTATCTATAGAAAAGCAATTTAATCTAGTAATGGAATTTCCCAAATTATTTCCCAAGGAAATACCATGGAATTTACTGCCCTTAAGGAAGGTCAACTACACTATTAGACCCAAACCGGGAGCCACATGGTTACCAAAATGGAGACTATTAGGCCATCGATTTACCCAGCAAATCAACGATAAAATCACTGAAGAAGAGAAAATAGGATAAATCTACCGAGTCGAGAATGACACCAATGCGGTAGTTATGTTCACTATACCTAAAAGAGTTAAACCGGAAGAAGCCAGATTTGTTAATGACTATCAAGACCGGAATCTAGCAGTAGAACCTAACCATACACCCCTACTAGATATAAATGAATTAATTGAACTAGTAGTGGGAAAATCCTTTTGGTTGAAAATAGATTTAGCAGATGGATTTTTTAACATCAGAAATGATGAGAAATCAGAGAAGCACTCCATCTTCCTAACCCACTAAGGGTACTACAGAAGTAGAGTTATACAACAAGGAGACTGGAATGCACCAGCTACTATGGTCAGAGTTATGAATAAAATATTTAAAGATATGAATTATAAAGATATAATAATTTATATTGACAATATCATAATCTTTACTAAGACGTATGTGAAACACATAGAAGTTCTCAAGAAGGTTCTACAATGTTTACAGGATGAGAAGTTCTATCTCAAAGAAACTAAGTGCCAATTTTTCACACCTAAATTGGAAATTCTAGGTCATGTGTTGACTGCAGAGGGACTTCATGTAGATCTAAAGAAAAGAACTACTATATTGACATTTCCAACTCCAAAGAGAAAACGGAATTTAAGAGGTTTTCTAGGAATTGTTAATTATCTAAGCCATTGTATTCCAGATTTAGCTTCGTACGCAAGTACGTTGTCAGAACTACAGGGAGCAACTAGGAAATAGGAATGGACAGATACTCATAATACTGTGTTTGAAAAACTAAAGGAACTCGTGAATTCTCCATATGTTTTAAAACCCTGGAACAATAAGTCTACTGATCTAAAATATTTAGTTTGTGATACAAGTGATGTAGGATTGGGATCTTGGATCAGCCAAGGACCATTAAATCAAATCAGACCATCTTGTTTTCACTCTCGAAAATTTAATCCAGCTCAATTAAATTATCCTACCTTCCAAAAGGAATTGTTGGCAATTATTGACTCATTAAAATTTTTCAAGGCTCAGCTGAGAGGTTACAAATTTACAATCCTTACCGATCACAAGGCATTAGTTACATTCCACACTCAAGCACCATCTAGCCAGAAGCTCAGCCGATGGCAAGATTATCTAATGGAATTTGACTGTACTATCTAGTACACCATAGGAAAGGAAAATTTGATAGTAGATACTCTATCCAGAAAGTATAAATATCAGGATATTCCCACTATAGAGGACGACTATATCTTCACCAACATCGATCCTCCTAGCATTACCTATCCTCCTCATATTTATACCAATGCAATAACCACATCTCGGAAAGTTGCTCCACAAAAAAGAATCGTTATTCTAGACAAAATGGTATCTCGCAGAGCTATCAATTTCAAGCATGTCAACTGCGACTACAACAAGTGTCATGGAAGATTTGAAGTAGCAGGACACCACAAATCTTGCCTCTACCTCGACGATGAGGACCAGACAGAAACCGAAGAAACTGATTATAATATCGTGAAGGATGAGGACTCTTCATCAGATGAAGAGGCCCTCACGGAAATTCCAGAAGAAATATTTGAAGGGTATGATCGAGTACGCAAATGGAACACAAGCCTCTAACAGTTCTTGAACTTAGATTTGTTCCTCTCACTAAGGGACAACTCAAAGAAATATCCAAGGGGAAAGCAAAAGCGGAGGCAATGGCACCAGATATTTCTACCCCCAAAATCGAAATCGAAATAGCATTCAGATTAGATGCTGCTCTCGAGCACTATCTACAACATTGCAAGGAATATTGTTCTTACTGCAAGGACTACTATTGTCTAGCACATGGAAGCTCTTACCAAATGAGTAATAGATATTTTTCTATTATCCAGTGTGCTATCTGCGGAGAAGAGGGACATGGCAGCTTGACCTGTATCTTCTTGGATACAGTATTTATAAAGAGGAAGGAACACCTCAGAACTATAGTTAAGCAGCTAAGTGACAAACTAGAGTCCAAAGGTGCTGTCATCATACCACCTCCACCTCCATTTCAACCTACACCAGTCGAGCTTTTCCAGACCTCCAATGTGGTAATGATGTACCGCCAAATAGAGGAAGCTCTCAAGAATGCACCAATCGCACCTCAACAACCGTGGAATCCTTCACAACCTCCAGTAGCGAGCGGTAGCAATGCCATCCAGATCGAAACTGCAGCAGTCACCACTCATTCCCAAAAGCGAGTAGTAATTGAAGAAGGACCAATTCTTATTCCTATGCCAAAATACAAAGGTCCCAGGAAACACTGTGATTTTTGTAAACTCCCAGCACACAATCCTACCACCTGTGAAAAGAAGAAGCCTACTATCTATGACTTCAACCATCATATTGAGCCAACTCTCAACAAGCTCATCGATGACAAGCACATCAGTGATGGATAGGAAGACAAGGACTACTTTATTATTCAGTGGATGGATCAAAGAGAAGGAATAAAGGCAGCATACTAAGTGTATATGAAGGTATGTACAACCTGGAAGGAATACTATGATTCACCAGGGAAGTGGAAGGATCATAGGAAAAGAGATGTATTTTTGTATATCAAGAATATACAGGGACAATGGAGATTAGTCTTACTAAGTACTTTCAATATCGAAGGGGGAAACTATCTCGAACTAGTGATAAATAAAGTACATGAAGCAACAGCTTATGGTGGAATCGAAAAAACCATGAGATACCTTACTGACCGATATCAACATCAGTCCTTTGCAGAAGCGGTTAAGGACTATATCAGTTGTAATAAGGAAGCTTATTGTTTTGTATTTCATATTATGTATTTTCTATATTTATTACAGCATTATGTAACTAGCATTCACGGTTGAAGGGCTAGCCTTCGTCCACTCTCAGGAACTGCCGGATTCGGTAGTTCAACTGCCACGGAATTTGCCATGGTAAATTCCATGGAACTTGCCGTTTCGTGGACACCCTCTTGGGCTC
>ML121534.1:189335-204585 GCA_003788615.2 Terfezia boudieri ATCC MYA-4762 | reverse complement strand
CCTCAACAACGCTTACGAGGCCCGTATGAAAATGATCCTAATTTGTTTAGGAGGCGTCATTCACATGAGAAAAGATCTACACATGGCGAATTGTATTTCCAGTATTATAGTAGTGTAAGGGAAGAATAAAGGCAAAGGTAAAGAACCTGCAAAAGAATCAGCAAAAGGAACAGGAAGTTCCGATCCTCCTCCTCCACTAGACGAATCGGGTGAGGAGTGACAACAAGAAGAACAAGAAGAAACTGGAACGGACCGTCCACAACAACAAGCGGCAGGACGAGGTAATCCAGACGATAGGGGAGATGATAGCTCTGATTCAGATGATGCATCGTCAGTAGCTAGTCAACCAGTAGCCAGAATAACATGGAGAAGCAAATCGGTAGAACATCAATAATGGGAATCTACCACTGGCATAATCACCACCGGAAGCCATAAAGTTTCAAAGAAACTCAAAGGAATCAAGTTGGATACATCAGAGAAACTGGACGGAAGTGATAAAAGATTTAAAGACTCACAGTATTATGATGAGTGGGCAACAGCAGTTCAGCAGTGGTTGAAAATCAAAGGAATTGATTTGGAGAGTATGGAAGCTGTGGAAATAATCGGATTTCTACTCAAGGGGAGCACTTTGGTTACTTATAACCAGTATCTGAGAGATAAAGAGAAGGACGCAAAATTCTTTGGCTTTATATTGGTACTCAGAGATTTTCTGATACCATCCACTAGCAAGGATATTTTATGGAAGCAATGGGAAACAGCCACACCATATAAGGATGGACGATATATGGGAATTAAATAGTTTGCCAACTGGCTCACTGAAATGCAGATTAAATTAATCGATAAAAGCGGAAAGCAGTCGATATCAGAGGAAGTCAAGAGAAGGAAGTTTCTAAATCATTTACCTGCATATATGTCGGCCACTCTAATTCCTCTAATTAAAGAGGATGAGACATATGATCACCTGGTATACCAGGCAGAGTCATATGAAGCGTCAAAGAAACATATTGCCCCACCACACACACCAAGTGGACCACAAAAGCAACGTCAAAAATCGTTCAACAAGGATCGAAATCCTCGCTAGGATTATAATCGATAAAAATCAGGTTTTAATCCCAGCAACAAGCCTGTCAACAAAAGCAACAATGAAAAGCGTAAGGATTCAGATTGGGACACCATCACCAAGAAATTGGATCAAAAAACGAAAATGCAACTGATTAAGGATAAAAAATGTTTATAGTGTTGGAACTCTGGTTACTCCTACAAGAATTGCAGGAAGCGTCAAAATAAAGTACCCATGCGTACTGCAGCACAGGATTTAAGCCTATCTGCATCGAAAATCACCAAGGATAAAATCAAGGGACGACCCTTGTCAGCTCAGACCCTGGACTATAATAAAGTTTTTGTTAGAGTAAATGGACACTCCGCTCTAGCACTAGTAGACCTCCAAATGAAGGGAGAAGACCTAATTAATTCTCAGTTTATGTACTTGTACAATATTCCTACAAAGAATATTGAGAAGGTATCTTTAGGTACAGCAATCAAAGGCTCCAAAGCCACCATTGAAAAATCGTGTACAATAACGTTAGATTGGATAGGATATGTAGAGGAACGTACCTTCTATGTAACGCACTTATCAAAATGGGACATGATATTGGGAGAGCCAGCTCTTTCCAAGGTCCGTGCCATTATTCCTGCGCACCAGGAACCAGTTACTATCCAACTGGAAGATATTCCTAGGTTTGCATTAAGCACATGGAAGAAATCCAGTGCAATGGAACATGGTATAAGATCGGTGTATCTAGAAGTATCATGTGAATCAGTTATAGATTATAGTGAACCAGAGAATTGGGAGAATATCAGTGATGCGGAAGATACTAATAATGAACAGGGCTTTTTAACAGCCATTTCATCCATAGAGAAGCAATTTAATCCAGTAACGGAATTTCCCAAATTATTTCCCAAGGAAATACCACGGGATTTACCACCCCTAAGCAAGGTCAACCACACCATCAGACCTAAGCCGGGAGCCACATGGTTACCAAAATGGAGACCATCAGGACATCGATTTACATAGCAGATCAATGATAAAATCACTGAGAAAGAGAAAACAGGACGAATCTACCGAGTCGAGAATGACACCAATGTGGTAGTTATGTTCACTATACCTAAAAGAGATAAACCGGAAGAAGCCAGATTTGTCAATGACTGTCGAGACCGGAATCTAGCAGTGGAACCTGACCATACACCCCTACCAGATATAAATGAATTTATTGAATTAGTAGTGGGAAAATCCTTTTGGTCAAAAATAGATTTAGCAGATGGATTTTTTAATGTCAGAAATGATGAGGAATTAGAGAAGCATTCCACCTTCCTAACCCACCGAGGGTACTACAGAAGTAGAGTTATACAACAAGGAGACCGAAATGCACTAGCTACTATGGTCAGAGTTAGGAATGAAATATTCAAAGATATGATTATAAGGATATAATAATTTATATCAATGATATCATAATCTTCACTAAGACATATGAGGAACATGTAGATATTATCAAGAAGGTTCTACAATGTTTACAGGATGAGAAGTTCTATCTAAAAGAAACCAAGTGCCAATTTTTCACAAAGAAATTGGAGATTCTAGGTCATGTACTGACTACAGATGGACTTCACACAGATCCAAAGAAAAGAACTACCATATTGACATTTCCAACTCCAAAGAGAAAACGGGATTTAAGAGGTTTTCTCAGAATCGTCAATTATCTAAGTCGTTTTATTCCAGATCTAGCTTTGTACGCAAGTACGTTGTCAGAGCTACAGGGAGAAACGAAAAAATGGGAATGGACAGACACTCATAATACA
The DNA here is from genome assembly GCA_003788615.2 of Terfezia boudieri ATCC MYA-4762. Classification (NCBI taxonomy): domain Eukaryota; kingdom Fungi; phylum Ascomycota; class Pezizomycetes; order Pezizales; family Pezizaceae; genus Terfezia; species Terfezia boudieri. The sequence goes on along the minus strand of ML121534.1, from coordinate 201,729 downwards.
GCGTTTGAAAAACTAAAGGAACTCATGAATTCCCTACATGTTTTAAAACCCTGGAATAATGAGTCTACTGATCCAAAATATTTAGTTTGTGATGCAAGTGATATAGAATTAGGGTCTTGGATCGGCCAAGGGCCATTAAATCAAATTAGACCATCTTGTTTTCACTCTTGAAAATTTAATCCAGCTCAATTAAATTATCACACCTTCCAAAAGGAATTGTTAGCAATTATTGACTCATTAAAATTTTTCGAGGCTCAGTTGAGAGGTTACAAATTTACAATCCTTACCGATCACAAACCATTAGTTACATTCCATACTCAAGTACCATCTAGCCAGAAGCTCAGACGATGGCAAGATTATCTAATGGAATTTGACTGTACTATTCAGCACAACGCAGGAAAGGAAAATTTGATAGCAGATGCTCTATCCAGAAAGTATAAATATCAGGATATTCCCACTACAGAGAACGATTATATCTCCACCAATATCGATCCTCCGAATATTACCTATCCTCCTCATATTTATACCAACGCTATTACTACCTCGCGAAGGGTTACTCTACAAGAAAAACTTATTATTCCAGAAAAGATGATATCTCGCGGAGCTATCAATTTCAAGCATGTCGACTGTAACTACAATAAGTGTCGTGGAAGAGCAGAAGTGGCAGGACACTACTACTCTTGCCCTTACCTGGACGATGAGAACCAGACAGAAACCGAGGATACCAATTATGATATCGTGAAGGATGAGGACTCTTCTTTGGAAGAAGAGGCCCTCACGGAAACCCCAGAAGAGAGATTTGAAGGGTATGATCGAGTACCCAAACCAGAACGCAAGCCTCTAACAGTTCTTGGACTAAGATTTATTCCTCTTACTAAGGAACAACTCGAAGAAATATCCAAGGGGAAAGCAAAAGTGGAGGGAATGGCACCAGATATCTCTACCCCCGAAATCGAAATCGAAACAGCATTCAGATTGGATGCTACTTTCGCACACTATCTACAACATTGCAAGGAACATTGGTCTTACTGCAAAGACTATTATTGTCCAGCACATGGAAGGACACACCAAATGAGCAATAGATATTTTTCTATTACCACGTGTGCTATTTGCGGAGAAGAGGGACATGGCAGCTTGACCTGTATCTTCTTGGATACAGTTTTTATAAAGAGGAAGGAACATCTCAGGACTATAGTTAAGCAGCTGAGTGACAAACTAGAGTCCAAAGGTGATGTCATCGTACCACCTCCATCTCCACCTCAACCTACACCAGTCGAGCTTTTCCAGACCTCTAATGGGGTTCTGACCTACCGCCAACTAGAGGAAGCTCTAAAGAATGCACCAATTGCACCTCAGCAACCGTGGAATCCTCCACAACCTCCAGTAGCGAGCGGCAGCAATGCAATCTAGATCGAAACTGCAGCAGTCACCACTTGTTCCCAAAAGCGAGTAGCAATCGAGGAACGACCAATTCTCATTCCCATGCCAAAGTACAAAGGTCCCAGACAACACTGTGATTTTTGTAAACTCCTAGGATACAACTCTGCTACTTGTGAGAAAAAGAAGCCTACTATCCATGACTTCAACCATCGTATAGAGCCAACTCTCAACAAGCTCATCGACGACAAGCACGTTAGTGATGGATGGGAAGACGACAAGGACTACTACATTATTCAGTAGTTGGACCAGGGAGAAGGAATGAAGGCAGCATACCAAGCATGTATAAAGGTATGTCCAATCTGGAAGTAACACTATGATTCAACAGTGCAGTGGAAGGATCATAGGAAAAGAGACGGATTTTTGTATGTCAAGAACATACAGGGACAATGGAGATTAGTTTTACCTAGTACTTTCAACATCGAAGGTAAGAACTATCTCGAACTAGTAATAAATGAAGAACATGAAGCAACAGCTCATAGTGGAATAGAAAAAACCATGAGATACCTTACTGACCGATATCAATATCAGTCCTTTGCAGAAGTGGTTCAGGACTATGTCGGTAGTTGTGATACTTGTCAATGGATAAAGTATTCCAATAAAGTACCTCTCGAGCAAGTAATGCGGTTACATGTACCAGAGAGACCATGGACGGATATATCAATGGATTTTCTTAAGTTAGTACCTGTTTTTACTAAGTGTTCTATCCTGTATCCGAATATTCCTGTTAAAGAAGAACATATTATTTGTTTTTCTCGACTTTGGACGATTGTCGATAGACAATTAGGATTTAAATTTCTTATTCCTGTTCCAGACAAGTTCACAGCAAAACAATGTACTGCTACCTTTGAGACTCATGGAGTCCCAATTATGGGATATCCTTTTTGTATTGTTTTTGATCGAGACACTCTTTTTATGTCAACTCACTTTAAGGATTGGGCAAGGAATAAAGGAATCAAATTGGAACCGTCTACTGCGTACCACCCTCGTGCAGATGGACAATCTGAAATCATTAACAAGGAAATCTTGCAAGTAGCAAGAGCATGTAAGATCGAAGGATTTGACTGGCTACAGAAATTACCAGAGACATAGTTGAAACTTAACTCGAGGTATAATGCCGCCAGGAAAAATAGTCCTTTCCTTACATTATTAGGATGTAATGCATACCACGGAGTATTGATATTACCATATCCTATCAAGGCCTATAAATCAGCAACTGAACGTTATAGTAATATATCTCAAAATCTCTATAACGCCAAGAAGACTCAAGCATCTCAAGCCAATAAACGAGTACCCATGATGACTAAATTTAATATTGGGTAACAAGTCATGTTATCCTCAGAAAATATCAACTTATCGAACATCTCAAACAAACTCAAGCCACGATGGCTAGGTCCCTTTCCTATTATATCAACTAATTGGAAACGAAACAACTATAGCCTCGATTTATCAAGTCAACCAAACCTTAACCTCATATATAATACTTTCCACATCAGCAAGCTGAAACTTTATCGAAACAATGATCCATCTAAATTTACAAACAGATAATCCAGAGAACCTGGACCTGTAAAAGATGATCGTTATGAAGTAGGGAAAGTATTAGAATTCAGAATGGCACCACACACTAGTGAACGTCAATATAAGGTTAGATGGCTCGGCTACTCTCCTAAGCATGATTCTTGGGTTAGCGCCAAGGATATCACTCAGGAGATTCTTCAAGACTTTTGGCCAACCGGAAGCTTAGAAGATATATTTAAGAGACGTCGAACAACAAAAGGAAGACAAGGACCTCGTACTAGAGATGAAACTCAAGCTCTCATACAACAAGAACGAGATCGAGTCCTAAATCAGATGAACCCTACTGAAATACACACCAACGCCAATATACTCAAGATGCATAAAATTCTGGGAAGAATGGAAGCGAGAAAGGCAGAAGCATAAACTATAAATATAGTAAATTCTTCTAAGTAGGGAAGTGTAATAAGGAAGCTTATTATTTTGTATTTCATATTATGTATTTTCTATATTTATTGCAGCATTATGTAACTAGCGTTCACAGTCGAAGGGCTAGCCTTCGTCCACTCCCAAGAACTGCCGGATTCGGTAGTTCAACTGCCACGGAATTTGCCACGGTAAATTCCATGGAACTTGCCGTTTCGTGGATATCCTCTTAGGCTCCACACCCTCCTGTATGGCACCCTCTCCTCTGGAGGTGTGCCAACCATCATTATGTATTTCCTTAGTCATTAGGGTCTCTGAACAGCTATATAAAGGCCGCTGGATCCCCTCTGGAATCTATCAGTCTTCAGACAACCCACACAGTAGTGATCAGATAGATAGTATAATTACAAATGAAGATTACACCTGTTATATTATTGTTCCTCATAGAATACCCCTCTTAGTAATCAACCTACCCTTCTAAGGCAATCCCTCAGCAGAACCGGCATACACAAACATCTGTCCTCAAGTGGATATAGATTGTATAAATGGTACCGAATGACTACTGTCTAGTATTATTCATTACATCAGTAGTTGTGATACTTGTCAACGGACTAAGTATTCCAACAGAGCACCTCTCGGGCACGTAACGCCTTTACATGTACCAGAGAGGCCTTGGACGGATATATCAATGGATTTTCTTAAGTTAGCACCTGTTTTTACTAAGTGTTTTATCCTGTATCCAAATCTTCCTGTTGAAGAAGATCATATTGTTTGTATTTCCCGACTTTGGACGATTGTCGATAAACAATCAGGATTCAAATTACTTGTTTCTGTTTCAGACAATTTCACAAGAGCACAATGTACTGCTACCTTTGAGACTCATGTAGTCCTGATTATGAGATATCCTTTTTGTATTGTTTTTGATCGTGACAATCTTTTTATGTCAACTCACTTTAAGGATTGGGCAAGGAATAAAGGAATCAAATTGGAACCATCTACTGCGTACCACCCTCGTGTAGACGGATAATCTGAGATCGTTAATAAGGAAATCTTGCAAGTAGCAAGAGCATATAAGATCGAAGGATTTGATTGGCTACAGAAATTACCAGAGATATAGTTAAAACTCAACTCTAAGTATAATGCTGCCAGGGAAAATAGTCCTTTCCTTACATTATTAGGATTTAATACATACCATAGAGTATTAATATTACCATATCCTATCAACACCTATAAATCAGCAACTGAACGTTATAGTAATACATCACAAAATCTCTATAACACCAAGAATACTCAAGCATCTTAAGCAAATAAACAAGTACCCAGGATGACTAAATTTAATGTTGGTCAACAAGTTATGTTATGCTCAGAAAATATCAATCTATCAAATGTCTTAAACAAACTCAAGCTAGGATGGCTAGGTATCTTTCCTATTATATTAACTAATTGGAAACGAAACAACTATAGCCTCAATCTATCAAGGCAACCTAACCTTAACCTCATATATAATACTTTCTACATCAGCAAGCTGAAACTTTATCGAAACAATGATCCATCTAAATTTCCAAACAGGCAATCCAGAGAACTTGGACCTGTAAAAGATGATCATTATGAAGTAGAGAAAGTATTAGAATTCAGAATGGTACTATGCACTGGTGAACGTCAATATAAGGTTAGATGGCTCGGCTACTCTCCTAAGCATGATTCTTTGGTTAGCACCAAGGATATCACTCAGGAGATTCTTCAAGACCTTTGGACAACCGGAAGCTTAGAAGATACATTCAAGAGACGTCGAACAGCAAGAGGAAGATAAGGACCTCATACTAGAGATGAAACTCGAGCTCTCATATAATAAGAACGAGATCGAGTCCTAAATCAAACGAACTCTACCGAAATACACACCTACGCCAATATACTTAAGATGCATAAAGTTCTGGGAAGAATGGAAGCGAGAATGGCAGAAGCATAAACTATAAATATAGTAAATCCTTCTAAGTAGGGAAGTATAATAAGGATGCTTATTGTCTTGTATTTCACCTCATGTATTTTCTATATTTATTACAGTATTATATAACTAGCATTCACGGGCAAAGGGCTAGCCTTTGTCCACTCTCAGCAACTGCCGGATTCAGTAGTTCAACCACTATGGAATTTGCCACGGTAAATTCCATGGAACTTGCCGTTTCGTGGACACCCTTTTGGGCTCCACACCCTCCTGTATGGCACACCCTCCCCTGGAGATGTGCTAACCATCATCATGTATTTCCTTAGTTATTAGGATCTCTGAACAGCTATATAAAGGCTGCTGGATCCCCTCTGGAATCCATCAGTCTTCAGACAACCCAAACAGTAGTGATCAGATAGATAGCATAATTACAAACAAAGATTACACCTATTATATTATTGTTCCGTACAGAAGACTCCTTTTAGTAATCACCCTACCCTTCTGAGCCAATCCCTCAGCAAAACTGGCATATAAAAACATCCGTCACTTAGCGGATATAGATTGTATAAATAGTACCGAATGACTACTGTCTAGTATTATTCATTACAGCATCCCACTAGCAAACTCGATATGTTTATTGACTACTCTTCCCAAACGTTGTCGCAAAAGCCAGCTGCTCTTGAACTCTGGCCTGCTGAGACCTCTCGTCACTAATACTGAGTTCCCCATATATTTCGTTAGGAATATGGTAGTATATAGTGGGTGTATCAGGGAAGTATATTGCTCATTATAATTATATTACGATCATGTCTTCGAGCTAGCTAATCAATGCACTAAAAAAACCCCCTATACAAAAAGCTATAAAAAACCGATACAAAGAAAATTCATAGCACTAAAAAACAAAAACCCATGTAAGAAGCCTGAAAAAACCCATCCAATAGCCACAAAAAAGAAAAACATATGTAAAAAGCTATAAAAAATACAGACAAAGAAAATTTATAGCAATAAAAAGGAAACATAAATGTGGATGTATTGGCTCTTAGGGTATCATATAGGGAGGCTTATGCATCAAGATCTTTATCATGATTGGTCTACTCTTCATCAGTGTGTTCATCTTCAGGGGCTTCCAGATCAGATGAAGAGTCAGCTTCCACATATGAGTTATATTTAGTCATATCTGTGTAGTTATAGGAATAGAAGCACGTAAAACTTACTTAGGCAATGGTTTTTATCCTGGTCTTAGTCACGCTAGGGCTGTAAGGTGTCAGGAAGGCATGGTCGTGTATCCCGAGTTGCTTATTGTACCTGGAATAGTTCCTTTTTAAGCTCAACTGCAAAGGCTAAGGCATCATTGATTTGTAAGGGTTCTTCAGATTCGAGTAATCCCGATTTTTATGAATCCACCAGATGTGTACGTAAATCTGCCTTTATGGCAGCTAATAGGAGTTTGTGCACATTGCTTGGGTAGGCATTCCAGGCAGGTAAAAACTGTTTATATATTGCTATAGCTATCAGAAAATGACCTTCCCACATCAGATTAGAAATACTTACAAACAGTCATCTCATATTTGAAATCCATATTTTTTCCAGGTTCAATATACATGCCAGTGCTCTATGTCTTGAGGCAATAAGGCATTGTATAGGCTACCAGACAAATGAATACTTTATTGATAGAATCAAAGAAGCTTGTATTGAAGTTCTTCCACATCTTAACAGACACAAAATATTTGCAGAAAATGACTTCCATAATCTCGCTTGCTCTGAAATACCTTTGGTGGTTCTGTGCGAGTATTAGATATGTCTAACACCCGACGCAGGAAGAGAAGTTTACTTCTCAGCTGTCTGAGTGGCAAATGAACCGATCCTGAAATAATAGGTCGGTAATTTGTTCAGCAATCTCATATTATGAGAGCTGATTCAACATGAACACCTTAACAATGCTGTATTTACATACGTAAACAAGATATGAGTCAGTTTGACAATGGGTGCTATGTAGCTGTAATAGTTGAGATTAACATCCAATGTCATACATAGAGAATGTCACATCTATGGGTGTTTGCTATTTTCATACATGGCAGTGCTCACTCAGTTTCCTCTTGTGCTTTATGCCAGCTAATAGATAACAAATACTCAAAGTCCTCTATATTTAGTATGGGATTGCCAAACAAGGTGTAGTAGCACAGATGAGAGGCTGCAGGATTGGTAAGTTCTCTGTATTGTTCTAGTAGTGTGTAGAAAGACCTAGACCTTAGCCTAATATAAGATGGCTTTTGGACTATGAGGTCCAGCTCATCCGGCTATGGGCTATAAGTTTCTGAGTCAAAAGTAAATGGATCACTTGATGCAGGTCTCATATTGAACTGAGTTTGAATATGCTGCCTTGCTCTGGCAGTAGAGACCGGCATTAGCAAGGACTATATATATTATAGTTAGCCACTGATTTAGATGTTGCTATAGTACTTACTGACTGCCTGGAACTTGGTATTTGAGCTCTGATAGTAGAGACCGGCATTGGGGAGGACTATATACATTATGGTTAGCCACTAATTTAGATGTAGCCATAGTACTTACTGGCTGCCTGGAACTTGGTATTAGAGCAACATATTGGATGCGTATTTTTCTGGTAGGGCATATTCCATCCGATACCACACATTGTTTCAAGGACAGGGCTAAATGAGGAGGCTGTAGTACAGTGTCCTCATCTTCCTCGCCTTCATTCTCCTCCTGGAATGGGGGGGACATAACTGTTAGTCGTTTTTAGACACCTTAGAAGTGTCTAGACATATTTTGTAATAGTAGGGAACTGGGTTATTGAGGGTTGAAGGAGGATAAGTCTGAGAAGTCATAACCCCTCTGGGAGGTGAATAAGGCCAACTCAGCAGACTAGAGACCTTTGACCTAGTGACCTGCATTCAATTGCAGAAATCTGACTTCTATTGTCTTCTATTTTCTATCTTGAAGCCAATATCCAACCCTATCTAGAAAAATACCTGATAAGAAGATACAACCAGAATGATAATAAGACTAAATCTAAATAACCTAAAACGCACTTGACTAACCCTGAAAAAACCCAACTAACCCGACTAACACCTGACTAATCAGAATAATACCCAACGTACAAAGTCATTAAAACTATATATAGAATACTATACCAGATATTAGCATTACTTGAGGATAAGCCTCAATCCGATAGATCCTCACCTGATCTATCCCAAACAGACTACCTAAATCCCAAGCAGACTACTCTAATCCTCACTGCCCCATTGGCCCCTGCTGGGTTGGTTAGTGCGCTAAACTTGTAATGTATTATAGGGGGATTAGGATAATCTGATAAGATTTGATCTGATAAGATAAGATAAGATATTAATCCAGTTATCTCTAATTAATACAATAGATTATAAGGCAAACAACAGCTACTACTGGTAGAAAGATATATAGAATAGTAGCAAGTATGTAGGTTATAACCTTGTGCATAATATGCAGTATAAGATAGAAGTTATAGAGTGCCAAAGGCACTAATAGATTAACCAGTGGAACTCTTATATTGATTCTATCTATCTCTACTTGCTTAAATCTCTCCAGTCTATTCCTTAGAGGAATGAATCTGGTATATATGTAAATTCTCCACAGAGAGGTGAGTCAGGATTGAGGCAGTGCAGTGGCAGTGCTCAGTCTCTGACTTATACATGATTTGAAATCCATACTAGTTATAACTCAACATATAAGTCATGTGAAATACATGAGTCAATAAGGCAGATAGCCTAATGTTTTGGGTGCTTGTTGAGGTTAACATAAGAAATTATATAAGTTGTAGGGTAGGGGGTTATTCAAGGTAACTGACTAATCCACTTCCTTACATGCCTCCCTGTTTAGATAAAAAGTCCATCCTAAGAAATTAAACAGGGGTAGAGGATTTATGTACATAGTTAGTAAAGTTTGAAAGGTATTCCCATACTTCCCAAAAATGTTTTATCCTCCTCTGATACATGATTATATTCAAGAACTAAATCATTATAATAGTAAAGGGGTACATATTCCTTAGGGAGTTGCATATTAGGAGGGGGAGGAGATCTATAAACTTTCCTAACTGTCCCAATATCCAGTCCATCAATTATTGACTTAAAGAACTTCTGGAAGTTTTCCTCCTCTTGCTCACTAACTTTTAGGGCATTAGTGGAGACTGGGGCAGCTAGTACCTTCTTCCTCTCATTATTAATCATGTCAAGGGTTTCTTGCCTGGTCTTGTGAATACCAGCTTTATAATTAGTGACTTTCCTTTTCTTAAAAGTACTTCCCTTATTACCATTCAACCAAAAGTCTCTTTTCAACCCTAAGTCAACTGCATCCTCTGATACCTACTCATTGTAGATCTACCATTACTGTAGCTGTATTTGTTATTTGTAATCTGCTGCCTTTAATTGCTGTTTCCAAAGGTTTCTTGCTGATCTCTTTCAAGGGTATATTGTACAACTGACAGTAATTTGCAGATATCAGGTCTCCACCTGATGTACATGGATCAAATAATGTATAAGTACTATTTCCATTTATTTTAATCTCTACTGCATTAGATGTTCTATGACTTTCTGGTACTAAGAACTTTCTTGAGTCATTTGGATTTCTCATAATTTGTAATGCTGCTGAGTTTCTCTGACCTTCTATCTCCTGATAAGCTGTTTTAATCTTATTGGGTGATTTAGGTTTAATATTCTGAAAAGCTGAAGATACTTTCCTAGTTGGGCAATCTTTTGCTATATGCCCTTGTTTATTATACAAGAAGCAGGCTCCTGTTTTAGTTGCATGTTCCTTGGGTAACTGTTCTCTTGATTTGTACTTTGTCTTATCTGGCTTTACATTTGGGAAGTGACCAAAGTTACCCCCTGGTCCACCTTTCTTCCCTGCTACCTTAGCTGCAGATTTCTTCATTTTCTCAGGTATTTTGTAATCTGATTTTACAAATTCCATAGCCTTCCCTGGGCCCTACTGCTTATCCTTGTTAGGCTTTTTTACAGTGTACTAGGATCTTGTTTCTGTCTTTAGAATATCTTCCTGTATCTGTATCTTCTTTAGAATCTCCTGGAAGGTGAGGTCATAAGTGATCAAGGGTTTTACCCTTGCCCTAAGTGCTGGTAAAAGTCCCTCAACTAATTTCATCTTGAGTGCATGATCACTTATCATATCCTTTCCTTCTAGATCCTAGCACTTAATCTTATACTCTTGCAGATTTTATGCATATTCCATTGCAGTCTTATCATGACCTTGGTGGTGTCCCAAGTATTTTTTCTATTGGGTTTCTGGAGCTGTGGTAGGAATTAATTTTTCCCTGAATTTTAACATAAATTCATAGTAATTCCTCTCCTTCTCAATTGGTTTCTCAGCACAGTATTGGTTATACTAGATACTAGCACTATCAGGGAACAGAAAGCTCGCTCTATCCACTGCTTCCCAATCATCCATATCAAACCCTTGATACCTGAGCCACTTCTCTGTTTGTCTTGTCTAATTATCAAAGGTAACTTGTTCCTTCCATTTATCATTCTTTCCATCTAGAATTTCAGGGTTTGGAATCTTAGCTAACTTATTGGCTTTGTTGATAGTCTTGTTACTGAGCTATCTAGTTGTTACTGGCTGTCCAGATTTCTTAGCCCATTCTACCTGGTGAGGACTAGGTTCTTTGACTTTCCTTCTCCTATCCTTCTCACTATCATCTGAGTCTGACTTGTCTCCATCAGATCCAGATCCAGGGTCATCTCCTCCTGCTGCTGCTGTCTTACCAGCTCTCTTACTAGATAAAGGCTTCTTCCTTTTGCCTTTATCAAGACTAGCTTGTAAGTTTCTATTTTCCTCTTTCAGTTGTTTCATCATTTCAACTGCTCTAAGTAATTCCTTAGATACCTGTTCAGGTCCTAGTTCTTCTATTTCTGAATCACTTTCTTGTTTTGTTCCTTTTCCAGCTTCTATTTCTGGCTCTGGTCCTGGTTCCTTTTCCTTACCTTTTCTGGTAGGAGATTCCTGGATTGCTTGGAACTGAACTACCGGTTCTATCAATTCTGGTGTTTCCAATTCATACAAATTTCCTAAAGCCATATATTGTTTTATCTCTGGCCAATAGGTTACTATTCAGGGTATTCCTTTTACTGGATTATACATGGGATCTATCCAATTCTTTGTTGTTGTATGCTTCAATTCCAGATCAATAGGTGTATTCTTGTCTAACTTCCCTCTATTCTGGTATATCATGTACTTGAAGATAGCATCCCAGAATATTTCTGTTTCATATTCTGACATCCCAAAATAGTTCAATTGGTTATATATATATGCTTGCATCAAATTTCTTTCCCAATCTTTTCTGTGTTCCCTCTAGTATGCAGTTGATGTGTAAGGAAGTGGATTAGTTAGTTACTCTGAATAACCCTCTACTCTACAACTTATGTAATTTCTTATGTTAACCTCAACAAGTACCCAAAACATTGGGCTGTCTGCCTTGTTGACTCATGTATTTCACATGACTCATATATTGAGTCATAACTGTTGTTGATTTCAAATCATGTATGAGTCAGAGATTGAGCACTGCCACTGCACTGCCTCAATCCTGACTCACACCTCTGTGGAGGAAATGCATATATACCAGATTCATTCCCCTAAGGAAGGGACTGGAGAGACTCAAGCAAGTAGAGATAGATACAATCAATATAACGAAACACGATGACATGGAGAACATGACATCCGAATGACCATCCATCAAATATGAGACCATCCATATTTGAGAAATGACTAAATCCATTCCAACTAGTCCGGAAGGAATCTATTCTTAGATTCAAGAATCCAATTTTTTTATATTACATAACATCCCCTAATCCTATTAGACTATTCTAGACTAGACTAATCTATTCTATTCTAGAATTAGATCAATAGAGATTAAATACGTCTCCTAATATTCCGTCTATTATCGACAATGACCATCTTTATATATACGTTCACCATGTTGATAATCCGGATCTTAGAACATGTATTATACATCATATTCTATCTTCATTATCTCACGGTTTCCGTGATCATCTAATTGGTCACCTTGAG
>ML121534.1:170131-181763 GCA_003788615.2 Terfezia boudieri ATCC MYA-4762 | reverse complement strand
CCCATGACTCAGTGCGTCTAATGTTGGGAAAGATAGACATTCCACCCCAGATTAATAAAATCCCATCTGAACTTATAGGTTACTTCGATGCTTCTCTAATGGATTGTACAAATAGTCGAAGATCAACTGGAGCATACCTATTCTTCTACAAAAATGCACTAGTATCCTGGTCATCAAAACGACAAGGATTGGTTGCTCTCAGCTCAACAGAGGCTGAATTTATTGCCGGGACTGAGGCTGCAAGAGAATTAATATGGATCATGGGATTTCTGGAAAATATCGGTCTACCAGAAAAGAATCCAATACTGTATGGGGACAATAAAGGAGCTTTAGCTCTAGCAAAACACAATGAATTTAGGCCACGAACGAAGCACATACATGTACGAGAACGCTTCATTACACACTTAGTCGAATTAGGACAATGTCTCATTAAATACATACCTACAAGGGATATGATCCGAGCAGATACCCTGACAAAAGCCCTACTATATAAACCTTATAAACGCCATACAATATCCATGGGTTTATCATTCCATCACTCCCATCACTATCAATGTGGACAATGCTTTGGTGTTTTCCCTACAAGAAACCAATTGTATATCCATATAAAGAAGGAGGAGCACTATGTTGATGAACAATTTCCAAAACCAAGTATTTTTTACTCCTAAGAGGGTATGGAACATAGAATTGAATGTACTATTCGATTTATAAAACTGAGTTCTGATAGACGTTTTTCCTACAGAACCAGAAAAATGGATGTCCTTCCCGTTGCAGATGTTTTACCTGCTGCAGACGTTTATTCCTGCTCGTGGATGTTTTTTCCCACAAATACACGATTTGGCAGATGTCCTTCCTGCGTGGATGTCTTTCCCACATCGTGATTAAAGAAGTGAGTATACAGATAAGAATTATTCAAACAATGCTACCCCACTTTGCAACAATAACACTAACATGGATATTAGTATGCAATACTCGAGAAGAAACGGCAGAATCAGGGGAGGTTATTGTTTCCATTGATTTTTTTTTTCCTTTTTTCTATCATTGTTTCATTTTTTTTATGATTTCCATGCGCCCGAGGGGAGGTGTTAGTACCCCATATTAGGTACTCCATATTGGGTACTATGTGTGCACTAGCGGGCTGGCATGTAGCTATAGATAGGATGATCGGGGTGATCCGTATCCGGAGGATCATCATGACGGAGAAGAGAGACATGCGTTCTATCAGAAGAAGGCCTTAGTTAATTTTATTGATAGCAGGACCGTTACCCTCTCGTAAGGATATGGAGCTGACGGCGTACCGAAAGCTTCTTTATTCAGAAACCATGACCTCAGGTCGTCTGCCGATGACGCTTGGTTATGCGTTTGGATTTGTCAGGCTTAGTAAGGATATTAACTAGCTTGGCACGCAGCTTTTCTATAAATGACTCACACCAGAAAAGGTTTCCCATCCTTCGTCGCTACAACGCGGAGGAAGAACTATTCCAACCATACGATATAATTCACAGAAGGTATTTTATTTTTATACTCCAAATGGATCTGAGCTAATCACATATGCTATTGACCAATAGATATGTCTGGTCCAAGCGAAACGATGACAATTCCTGATGTGTACTATTTTGCTGCGATGGAACAGGGAGGAGGTCCACCAGAATCAAATCGAGAGAGGCATTCGTTCGAACAATGACGAATGGGCCTGTTGGACAGCAGCTGGTTAATATAGCTGGGGTACTTTATGACGTGGGCAGAAAGGTTGATAAGCTAGAGGTGAAGGTCGATAAGCTAGAGGTGAAGGTGGATAAGCTAGAGGTGAAGGTCGATAGGAATCATCAAGAAATGATGAACTTGCTGAGGGGGTTCATTACAGAGTATCGGTACAATCATCAGGTGTAAGGTGGGTTTCTAAAAATCATCCATCTATTACGGGGAACCCCAACTTAAACAGAGAAAAATAGGGGGCATTAATTAGCGATCAAAGGGAGGCATGATGGCAAGGAAAGTTCATGGAATGAAAACATTTTGGCTAGGAATATTTTCCTGTTGAGGAGCGAGTCTCATGTGGTTTGGATTTATAATGGTATAGAGGCACTTTTCTCCTAACGGAGGAACATACACTGTGTGACCGGATATCGAGAGCTACAACGAGCAATAGAGAAAAACCAATGATAGGAACGATAGAAACCATGTCGTAAATATCTTTTTATTCTGAATGGATGTTCGAATAAGTACTTAGACAGCCGTGAATGATAGTGCGACGAAGATCCATATCCAACATAATCCTTTTTTTTTTTTTCGCAAAACTTCTCCCTTCTTATCCTCCTCTTGTTTCACATGTTAACTATAAATTCTTGATGGATGTCGTTCTGACGGGAAGCTCATAATACCAAGCAGACCTCTTATGTACCGCTGAACGACTTAATACCCAAGAGCTGGCCATTTGAGTATTAGGAATACGCATGATCTCAGCAAGCACTGGGCCTGGCTCGACAGGAGGAAAAGGTTCTCATCATGGCTGACTCAAAAATAGCATTAATGAGGAGGCTGTGAGTCTCGGGTGAGTAAAATCTCATGGCGGAATAATCGGCAATGAAGAAGCGGATAGACTAGAGCAACAACAGAAGAAGGAGGGATGATTAATGAGGGCAGCAAGAAGAGGTAGGCGAGCGAAGAAGGCATTAATTAACTTATTTTACTCATAGCAGGATCGGGAAAGTGAAGCTAGATCCAACAGCAGATCCCGAGTGGAGATTTTGTGAGATGGGTCTGGAGACCGGAAGGTTATCATGTACGGGATACAGCTGGAAGGTGCATCGGAAGGGGGTGGAGCTATTGGGAGCAGGCAGATCGTTGGTTACGGAAGGTTAAGGACCTTTTCTACTAATCTTAATGGAGCTGACGGCGGAGGTGCTGGGTACTGGTACCGGAAGCTTTGGTCGAACCTTCAATTAGGAACCTGTCATGACCTCAGGTCGACTGCCGAGTATAGCTTTTTATAAAAAAGAAGCAAGTATAAATGACATTCCAAGGGAAGCGCTTCAGGCCAACAGCAGGGGTCTGCCACTTTACTTATTGTAGTATCGTAGCAGCACGAATATTAGACATTGCTACACTCAACATAGGTAAGTATATTTTACGTAGCTAAACCAAATTTAAATAGAGAGAATAGGAGTCATATGTAGTCTGGTTGTGGAGTAGATACTTATGTATGTACTGGGCCGCTCGCGGGCGGCATACCCACTATGCCTCCCGCGGACAATTCATTTAATTACTGAATTTGGTACATCACGTACTTGAATATCTAACAATATATCTAACTAGACCTATATTAAAAATATACAGCTAGGCTATCATTGATCCTAGCGCAGGCGGTATCGGCCAGAAGCTGGCCTGGGAGCAGTGTAATAGCTTCATCTAGCTCAAAGTCCATTGGGATCTCCTCCGGGTCATCCTCCGGGTCATCCTCCGGGTTATTATCTGAGCCATCATAATTGCTTCGTTTAGCTGTTGTCAATCCCCCTATTTTTCTCGTTAAATTGGGGTTCCCGCATCAACTTAATAGATGGATGATTTTTATAAACCCACCTTATACCTGACGATTGTAGCCTCGAACCTCTGTAATGAACCCCCTCAGCAAGTTCATCATTTCTTGTTGATTCCTATCTAGCTTATCGACCTTCACCTCTAGCTTATCGACCTTCACCTCTAGCTTATCGACCTTTCTGCCCACGTCATAAAGTACCCCAACTATATTAACCAGCTGCTGTTCAACAGGCCCATTCGTCATTGTTCTAACGAATGCCTCTCGATTTGATTCTGGTGGACCTCCTCCCTGTTCCATCGCAGCAAAATAGAACGTATCAGGAATTGTCGTTGTTTCGCTTGGATCAGACATATCTACTTAATTGGTCAATAGCATATGTGATTAGCTCAGATCCATTTAGAGTATATAAATAACTAGTCTGGTTGACTAAAAAATAACATACATTCTGTGAATTATATCGTATGGTGGAAAAGTTCTTCCTCCGTGATAACCTTTCTGGTGTGAGTCATTTATAGATGTAATAGCAAGGTAAAGACAAAAAAAAATACGTACTTACCAGTTGCGTACCAAGCTATTATCCTGACTAGTGCCACACTAAGTAACAAAGTTACATGTTCTCGCGGTTAGGCCAAGCTATTGGAAAAGATGACGTAGAAACACGTGCAATGGATTTTTTTTTTTTTTTTTTAAATACTCATTACTCCTGTTCAATCCCAATTAGGGGGACTATGAGGAGCCCCCCGGAAACCCGGGAGGATTCAGGAGAAGGCAAGTTAATCTGCCAGCTCCGCCGAGTGCGAGAAAAGTAAGCAGATAAAGACAAAACAACGAAGCGGGATGTGTGAGAAAGGAAAAAGCGCTCATGGAAACTGTTCAGTGAACAACAAACATGCAAACAAAATTCGTAATGCGCAGATCCCCATGCACGTGCGACGGATGAACATGTATAACTGTTGGAAGAAAATTATGCTTTGTTGAAATATATATGCTTTATTGAGTTCATATGCTTTTACACGAGGTTACTTACGTCGCATCAATTGCTATTGCTTCTGACGAAGTCTCTCTTGTTACAGTGGTTATATAAACCGCTTAAAAGTCCTGTCTGTATTTGATAGATCAGTACAATCCAGTCTAATCCAACCGTCCGTCCGTTGCATTCATCTCCCTGTAGATTTCCAACAGGTTATGAGTTCCGGTTAGCACTTGTCGCAAGCACTCAAGCTCAAGCTCTCTACTCTCGCAAGCTCTCTACTCTCGCAAGCTCTCTACTCTCGCAAGCTCTCTACTCTCGCAAGCTCTCTACTCTCGCAAGCTCTCTACTCTCGCAAGCTCTCTACTCTCGCAAGCTCTCTACTCTCGCAAGCTCTCTACTCTCGCAAGCTCTCTACTCTCGCAAGCTCTCTACTCTCGCAAGCTCTCTACTCTCGCAAGCTCTCTACTCTCGCAAGCTCTCTACTCTCGCAAGCTCTCTACTCTCGCAAGCTCTCTACTCTCGCAAGCTCTCTACTCTCGCAAGCTCTCTACTCTCGCAAGCTCTCTACTCTCGCAAGCTCTCTACTCTCGCAAGCTCTCCAACGCCCTGTTCCTCTCCCTCTTCAAATAATGTCAAATCCACTGCCGTCCGATGCCAAAGTGGGGACTGTTCCGCGCCTCACACATGGAAACTTTGCCGCCTGGTCAAATGCAATTAAATATGTCCTCATTGGAATGAACTGCTGGGACACTGTTAGAGACCTGAAGAAATACACCAAGCGAGCTGGCAGTTTCGGTGATCTACGGATCCATAACACCAGCGATTCAAGCATATGTCGCTGGCCTAACTGATGCTGCGGAAATGTGGACGACCTTATCTAAGACGATGGATATTGTTCAGAAAGAATCCGGATCATCGTATATTGAGGGATAAATTCCACCATGACTCTTTAAATGATACTATTGATCTCTGTATCAGTCACATCCTCTCTTACCAAGAAAGACTTGCTAATACAAGGCAGAGGTTGCCTGACGAAGATGTTATTACCAAGCTTCTTACAGCCCTCCGGCTCCAGCATACCATCTTGTTAAAGGAAATTATCTTCAACCAACCCGACCGTACTATTGCTACAGTTATTGCAGCTCTACGCCGACATGCCGAGATTATTCAACTTCCCGAAGCTACCTTCTGATCCTAGCTTGTGGCAAGCACTGGAGGTCAAGCTCAGTCTACTCTCGCAGGCTTTCTTGTCTGGGAAGCATCTCTACTCTCGCAAGCTCCATCTACTCTTGCATGCTCTCTTCTCTCTCAAGCTCTCTGCTCTCGTAAGCTCTCTACTCTCGCGTGCTCTTTGCTCTTGCAAGCTCTCTACTCTCGCACGCTCTCTACTCTGGCAGGCTCTCTACTCTCGCAAGCTCTCTACTCTTGCAAGCTCTCTACTTTCGCATGCTCTGTACTCTCGGAACTGTCTAACTCCCTCGTCATTACTCGTATGTCGAAATCTACACTTCCCATGAAACAAAAAATACAGTGCTATGCTAACTCTGTAGCAGGGACCATTACCCTTTTGGAGGAGACTGTCTCGAAAGCATTGAGACAGGCCCTTTTGGAAGGACTTGTTTTTGAGGTTTAATCTTCACCCACCAGACCCCGTCGGCATTTGTGTGTTGTGTTGTATTGACGTGTATTCTCGCCGATATTTAGGTTATTGAACCCCACATCACACGATGTACACAACTTCAATTGGAGAAGCAGATGCTTCAATTGAAATTGGAGTCGGAGAATCGGAAGCTGGAGTCGGAGAAGCAGATGCTTCAATGGGAATTCGAAAAGGCCATAGATACTTTGAAACGTGATTTACAGGACCGACACGCTGCAGACCTAAATGACCTTCAGAGTCGTTAACAGAAGATATGTGGAGATATCTTGTTAGGCAGCGGAAGTGGTCCTAGCGAGGCAGCAGCGGCGGCGGTAGCAGCAACGGCAACGAGCACGGGTGCAAGCAGATCTCTAGTAATAAACCTACTGGAGCGGATGGTAATACGCAGAGTGGGTAATAGAACTAGGAGAATAATAATGCGAGTGAGAACGAGGCGAATTGAAGACTCGCTTAATTCAACGAAAAATTCAGGTCCGGAGCGGTGTCTATATACATGGAAATTCAGGGTAAAAGACAAAGCGCAGGGATGTGTTAATCGGCCAATAAGAATCAAGGAAATGCGGGTAGCGGTACCGGGTGGCAACCAGAGTTGACTCAACCCGACATACGCAAAACATTGCGTGTGTGCGAACGTAAGGAGCTTGCGTGTGCGTGAGTTCAGCTGAAAATGGTGGCTTCGGCGATATCGGCGTTGGCGGTTGGCGGTGACGGCGGTACCTTCGCCGTGTTGCGGGTGTGCCGGATGTGCGTTTTAACAGTCGTATCATCGAACTTAATGCTAGCCTTGCGCAATTTCAATGCACTACAGAAGACCATTGCAGAAGCCATTCATGATCAGTTCCAACTGGGGCACTTCCTCCAGGTTCCCCCCAATCGCACCACCCGTCTTGTCCGCTCCACGACGCGCGCAGAGGCATGGGCTAGGGCAATTAACGAACCAAACTCAAAGATCGATGTGGACCTACCGCCACGTGCTCGAGGCTCTAGCCCCTCCCGGGCCCAGTTAGAAATTAGAGTGAGTGAGGACTTAATGCGCTTGGCATGCACGGAAGAAATAAATATTGACTATATCAATGTCGCGCGCCTCTTTACTGAGTATTTCAATGAACAATCCACGCTTGGCTTCGGGAAAACTCACATCATTGATAGGCCTGGGCACGAGCCGGCTCGCGAAAATTGCAAGAGTGAATAGGTAACTGCGTACTCTACATATCTGTGTAGGTCATGGAAAATATGAAAGACGAAGAGATATGAAAATACGGATATAAACAATACGGATATAAACAGACATGGAAATAGGACAGAAACAATTTCAACCCTCATCGCCCACCTAAAGTCCACAGCGAAATCGCGCGATACATAGGACTGCAGTTTTGTAGCCACCGAGCAAATTGTAGGTTACAACCATAGCGAGATACAGGTCATTTCATCAATTTTTGTAATTTCCTCCTCTTGTGGTGGTAGGCGTGGTTGGTTATGTCAGAAATTGAGCGATTGTAGAAAGTTCCGCCGAACAGCGAAAGTTCCGCCGAACAGTGAAAGCCCCGCCGAACAGCCAAATAGCTATGCCTCCTAGCAGTCAAAAGGGTGCTCGCCAGCGGAACTGGACGAAGGAAGAGATGGAGCGGCTTGTATGTTGGATGGAAGAGAATCAGGAAAGCCTTCGTGGAAAACAGGCTGTATGGCATAAAGATGTGAAAGCACAGGTGTTTGCGGAGGATGAAGAGATGACAGTAACCCGGATTAGGGACAAGGCACACAACATGAAGAAGGCTTGGAGTGAAGCTCGACAATTAAGGGAGCAGTCAGGATCTGGTGTACGTGCGGAAGATCAAGTTTCTAGCTTCAATGCTCTTTTGGAATCTAAGTGTCCTTTGTTTTGGAGACTGGATGAGATCTGGACCCGACCAAATGTGACACCAATTTTGATAGCAGATTCAATTCAAGATCCAACACAACAAGACCCGGCACAACAAGATCCGACAAAACAAGAGTCCGAGAATGAAGACTTTGAATGGGAAGATACTCCTCCTCCTCCGGCAAAAACACCTGTACCTACAACAATAGCTTCAAGTTCTAGTTCTGGTTCTAGAACATCTAAAAAGGTTGTTCGAGATAAAGGAGGAGATCTTCAAAAGATTATGGGAGATCGAGCAATTCTTGATTTAGAGAGAGAAGATAGGCGAATTCAATTAGAGAGAGAAATACATAAGGAGCGGATAGCAGCAGATGGAAGACGATTAGAGGCAGAAGACCGGCGATTTGAACGTCAATTGGAAGTACAAGAGAGAATTGCAACAATTCAGGCAGAGGCACAAGCAAAGCAAGCTGAGATCCAAGCAGAGGCACAAGCAAAACGATTTCAAGCTTTCATGCAAATGATGGCTATGGTAGCTAAACCTCCTCAAAACCCAGAATCTCACTAACTCTGTTCACTAATTCTTCCCGTCGAATTTTTCTGGCTCTCATCTCCACTTTTGTTGTTTCATTGGAATCTATTCCAAGTTATTCATTTGTAACTTGAGATTGCTCATCTTGTGTAGATAGGTTTAACAAACTCTCTATCCACTCATCCTCATTCTGCATGTTATGCAAAAGATTGTGAAGGACTAAATAAGCAGAAATCCATATGATAACTCGTTGATGTCCTATATGTTGATCTGTACCAATTTTGATAGGTAGGCATCGAAGTGAAGGGAATCGGCCTTTAAGCACGCCAAATACATGCTCAATTTTAACTCGAGGTATAGAAAGTTGGTAATTGAAGGCGGCTTTTGGTCGTTCTCGAGCATAAGGGTCTTTAAATGGCACTATCACATGCTTTTCCAGTGCGTAGGCTTTATCTGCAAGAAGATATTCATGATTGTTGAAGTACAATGTACGGTTCTTGTAGAGGGTCGAACTTTTGAATGCTATTGAATCATGTGTTGCTGCTGTATGTCCCATACTGATATATATGAACCGTCGATTCCAATCACAAATCGCTTGGAGGTTAATACCATATTCCTTCTTTCTGGAGAAATAAGCTTCTGGATCTACCTGAGGCTTATCACGCAAAATAATAATTGATCCATCCACAAATCCAATACAATTTTGGAAAATCTCTTGACATCCTCCTATCTTCCGGTCTTGAGTAGATTTTGTACGCTCTTGCAATGAAGGCCACTTGATATATGTTGGTAAGAGCTTGCAGCAATTCTTGACCGCTCCAATCCTCCTCCTCCAGTACTTCCAAGAACATATAATGCCACTGCTAGTTGTTGATAGATAGGACGAGGTTTCTTCCTTCCTATAGGTTCTGCTGGCCACATTGGAGTTACGGTCTCGACAAGAGTCCAAAAGGAGGTTCGATGCATTCTAAATAGATTTAAGAATGCTGGCTCTGGATAATTCTTAACCAGGTTTTCCAAAATTGATATTCCACCAACTCCATGATGTATGTGCCTTCCAGCACTAATTCCTCGACTGGCGATATAGCGACGTGCTGATATGCTCTTATAAACTATCCATAGCTCCTCAATGAGATCCTTTCCACTATCATGCTTAACCAATCGTATAAGCTGTTTCATCATCTTAATAATGCTGGCTAGTAATATACTCCGTTGAGTAGATCGAGGCATCTTATCGTGGTATATAGTTCTGATATAGAGAGTTGACTAAAGATACGTTACTCAGAATTCTACCCCGACTTCATTTTAGGTGGGTCAATTGAAAATTTGCGGTTGTGCTCTATTGGGGCTAGTTTTTCCATGCCAAGGTGTTGCATAACCTGGGTTACCATTACCCAGTTTAAGAATTGACCACCACTAATGAAACTCCTGGACTGTCGCTGGAGGTTGTGTTATTGAGGTGAAAAAAAAAAGACGAAAGGGAACGCATTTTGAAGATTTCCACTCCCCGGGTTAAGACACTACGCCTGCTACGGTCGTAGCCAAAACCGGAAGAAGCGATCACTTAGACTCCGAAAACTCAATGATCCCCCACCCCATGTTACCATCCATCACAAAAACGTAAGGCGATAGGACACAGGTAAAGAAGATGTAAACTCTGTGGCCAAGAAGAAGAAAGCAAAGAGTTTACGAAGGAATCTATGGAGAACGAATCCAGCTAGTCTTAATCCAGCTAGTCTTAATCTAGCTAGACATATACTGGCAAAACATCCGACATTGAGTCAGACCCGGTGTAGGTAAAGGTGATTAAAAACAGCGGTAACTAGTCCAACTAAGACTTCCAAGAGCATCACGCAGTAGAAACTCGCATTAACACCGAAATGAGGACACTCCTAACGTACATACTCCACGCAGACCCTCTAAACGCGTATCCGTAAATCGGACAGTTACCACGGGTTCATTAGGACCTGCAACGGCCAGACAAACTCGAGGACATAAAGAAAGAAGGGTTCAGGAGGTGACCCCGTGTAAACCAAAGGTGGCTCTCTCACGGCCTAGGAAGTCTCTGTAAGGTCGGTGTCGGTCGAACACAGACAGTCACTGCTGTAAGAAATTTCATTTCATAAGAACGTTGACCTTTTCTTTAGGGAGATCACTGCGAGCCAAAGGACTTTTAAAAGGCCACCTCCCTATAACTAACTCTAACAGAGCAGTAGCAGTTGAGACGCACGGCTTGCCGCCGGGCGACCCCAACCAACGTCACCCCAACGGACGCGACCCCAACGGCTGGGCCTAAGGTTTGATCACTCGGCCAAGAGTTAACGTGAATCAACGAGTTCGTAGGATCTCGAGTGTACCCACTCACGCCGTTAGCTAAGAGGTCGTGAACCACGTCGACTAACCCCACACCAACAACACCTTCAACGTCCGACGGAAACTCCCAACCTCCCCGGTCGTCAGCGACTCGAGACTCCCTGTACAAGCCGCGGGCTGTAGAATTTACGCATTACCATCCACTATATATTTATACAGCTCCTGGCTCCTACAGACTCTAGCTCGTGACATTACGATTCCCCGCTTGGCACTTTGGCACATACCCGTACAATGTCAAGGATTCCAAGCCCGGAAGATTTCTTCGTCTCGAGTTGAATATATATATATTTGTTCTGTCACGAACCCAAGACAGGAGGATAGATCTATGTTCTCCGAGAATATATCGGTCGAGGCGGCCAAAGTATACGATTGCCGGAAAATGGAGTGTACGGGTACGGCTTTCGATTATATTGGGAAGTGGTGTATACGAGTATGCAATTGGGTAGTCTTCGTCAAATAGGTATTTATCTATGCTGGATCGGAAGCGATCGCTATGTGTGTGAAGGAACAGGGCCGGGCAGAGAGAGAGAAAGAGAGCACCCACTAGTCAGGTGCACGAATGTACACCCGAAGCCAAAGGGGAGACGCATCTGGTGGAAGTGCACTCTTGAGCATTGTGGCCGAGCTCTGGTTCCAGTGTGTTCGAGCTCGGGCCCGAGCTCGGGCCTCCAGCAACGTTGGCGCTTTATGGCTTCCAT
>ML121534.1:77040-170106 GCA_003788615.2 Terfezia boudieri ATCC MYA-4762 | reverse complement strand
AGAAAGAGGTATCTAAGGAAGCATTTGAGAAATGAAAGAAGAAGAACCGGTGTCTCAAATGTGGAAGAAATGGACACAGGATAGCGGAATGCAAAAACACTACCTACCATTGTACCCCACCCCCTAGTAACTCAAAAGCCTCAGATTCACTAGCGAAGAAGGCCAAAACCGATGCTGGCATCGTCCGCATCACAGAATTAGACTTGCAGACTGAAGAACAGCAAGTGGAATCTGAGGACTCTGACTCGGGAAACGAATAGGGGGTTCACACAGTATTGTCGGTCGAACCCCCAGACATGAGCCCTTACTGACGGTTCCGATTTGGATTGCGGGGCTTCTGCACCTGTGGTAGGCTCCAAAGTTGCGAAAAGACTAGGAGTCTAGAAAAGAAAAAACTGCGTGTTGGTGTCTCAAGGTGACGGCACCAAGCTAAAAGGCGGTAAATTTGTGGCAAATACCATCTTCTCTATACCTGGCATAAGCCACAAATTCTCGTTGGATGCAGAAGTATTAGATATCGGAAAAAGGGACGTTATCTTGGGATTATCTTTGTTAAAGGAAAATAATTTAGTGATTAATACCCCAGAGTCAAGGCTAGAATGTTGGGATAAAAGAGGAAGCTCTATGATACCCAGCTATACAGTACACTGCAAAACATACAGGATACCCACTATCATGATGTTAGACTTGGAGACCGAAACCCCAGATCACAGCGAGATTCTGCTTATAATTGATGCAACTCATCGTTATACTCATCGTTATACCCAATACGTGCAGGTATTTTCTACAGAACAAGCTTCTAGGTTGCCGGACCATAAACCCTGGCTTGGCCTTTGGGTTATTGAGCGGAATGGAGAGATCCCAGGGTTTATGGTCCGGCAACCTAGAAGCTTGTTCTGTAGAAAATACCTGCACGTATTGGGTATAACGATGAGTATAACGATGAGTTGCATCAATTATAAGCAGAATCTCGCTGTGATCTGGGGTTTCGGTCTCCAAGTCTAACATCATGATAGTGGGTATCCTGTATGTTTTGCAGTGTACTGTATAGCTGGGTATCATAGAGCTTCCTCTTTTATCCCAACATTCTAGCCTTGACTCTGGGGTATTAATCACTAAATTATTTTCCTTTAACAAAGATAATCCCAAGATAACGTCCCTTTTTCCGATATCTAATACTTCTGCATCCAACGAGAATTTGTGGCTTATGCCAGGTATAGAGAAGATGGTATTTGCCACAAATTTACCGCCTTTTAGCTTGGTGCCGTCACCTTGAGACACCAACACGCAGTTTTTTCTTTTCTAGACTCCTAGTCTTTTCGCAACTTTGGAGCCTACCACAGGTGCAGAAGCCCCGCAATCCAAATCGGAACCGTCAGTAAGGGCTCATGTCTGGGGGTTCGACCGACAATACTGT
This sequence comes from Terfezia boudieri ATCC MYA-4762, assembly GCA_003788615.2. Lineage (NCBI taxonomy): Eukaryota > Fungi > Ascomycota > Pezizomycetes > Pezizales > Pezizaceae > Terfezia > Terfezia boudieri. The sequence goes on along the minus strand of ML121534.1, from coordinate 168,689 downwards.
GTGAACCCCCTATTCGTTTCCCGAGTCAGAGTCCTCAGATTCCACTTGCTGTTCTTCAGTCTGCAAGTCTAATTCTGTGATGCGGACGATGCCAGCATCGGTTTTGGCCTTCTTCGCTAGTGAATCTGAGGCTTTTGAGTTACTAGGGGGTGGGGTACAATGGTAGGTAGTGTTTTTGCATTCCGCTATCCTGTGTCCATTTCTTCTACATTTGAGACACCGGTTCTTCTTCTTTCGTTTCTCAAATGCTTCCTTAGATACCTCTTGCTTAGGTCGATCAGAATTAGGTCGATCAGAATTAGATCGATCTGTATATGACCGTTTTGTAGGCTGTAACTCAGTCTGGGCCACATCCATTTCCACTAATTTTTGTCGCCATTGGTCAGGTTGATTCTGAAGGTTCTTGTAGTGCGTCATCTTTGAGCGTAATTGTGGCTTTACTCCTGTGAGGATTGCATGTATGAGGTGCGTCTGGGAGATTTGTGCATAGGCATTTAGCCTGTTAATGGTACCCAAGTAATCCTGGACGTTGCCGGTCTGTTTGAGCTCCTGTATTTCTCTATATGCACGTTCAACCTTGTAATGATCTCCATAGTAGGATTGGAAGGCTTGTTTTGCTTCTTCCCAAGTCCTCCACTGGGGCACATTTAGTTTCCACCAAGAGAGTGCTGGATCCTTCAGAGATTTTCCAGCCACAGCCAGCTTGTGTCTGTCAGTGATGACATTCTTTAAAGTAAAACTGTAAAAGATTCTTACAACTGGAAAAGAAATCCCTCTAGTGACGCTCAGTTTCCTGAAAATTTTTTCGGGTGGAGGGATATTTGATTGAGATTGTCTTGTCATCGTCAACTCTGCGTGCCGAACGGCGGCCCGCTGGGGTTGGTTGCAGTGGGGTTGCCTGCACTGGGGTTGCCGACCTGGATTCCAAACTAGTGAGCTGGTTCTCAATTGCACTTAGTTGCTCAAGCATCCTAGAGCTATTGGGGTGTGGTTGTTATGGAAGTTGCAGGCTGCCTTTGAGGGTTGGAGGGGCCAGCAGTCGCTGAGCTCTGAGAGACATGTTCGGCACCCGACATCTTAAATGCGTAATGGTAGGTGATGGATCCTACAAAACTGGATACTATATCTAAATGGCCGATTCCCACTAAGAAAAAGGAAGTACAAGCTTTCTTAGGCTTCGCCAACTACTATCGCCATTTCATTGCAGACTATAGTACCAAAGCGAGGCCTTTAACACAGCTAACCGGAAATCTGCCATTCTCTTGGACTTCTCAGCAACAACAATTATTTGATGAACTCAGAGCAGCATTTATGTCAAGCCCAGTTCTAACTCAATTTGATCGCAGTTTAGAAACTATTATGGAGACTAATGATAGCAACCAAGCTATAGCAGGTATTCTGTCTCAGTATCATGTGGATAACGATAGTGACATCCAGTTGATTACCACTCTAAGACTCTTAACTCTACTCAGCGCAACTGGCCTATCCATAATAAAGAACTCTTTGCCATAGTCGACTGTTTCTGCAAATGGCGAGCTTGGCTTGTTAGTATACCAGTTAATATCTTTACGGACCACCAAGGCCTGCAGTACTTCAACACCAAGCAAAAGCTCAACTCCAGACAAGCCACCTGGTATCAAAAACTGGCCGAATTCAGGTTCACAATAACATACCGGCCAGGCCCTAAAATGGGCAAACCGGATGCGCTTAGCCGAAGAGCAGGACAAGAGAAGTCGGGTGCAGAAGAACGTCTGCTAAAAGAAGGCCAGCTGCTATTAGGAGAAGAAGTAGACCAAAGCCAACCACCCCAAAACCATATCGATGCGGACGACTATATCGATGCAGATGACCATATTGTCCAAGCGGAAGATCCCTCGCTAGATAGCATTGATGTATCGGGATGGCCTAGGCGGAACAGCGGCTTATTGGAGGTACCGCCAGAGCACAAATCGGAGGTTTTGAGACAGTGTCACGACAGCAAGGTTGCAGGGTACTGGGGGAAAGCACGCACAGAAGAGCTTGTTAGTCGAAATTTTGTATGGGAAAACTGGCAGGAAGATGTAGCATCCTATGTCGCAGGGTGCTTGCCTTGTCAAAAGGCCAAAGCGGACAGGCATTCAAGGCAAACTAAGCTTGTACCAATGCCAACTGGAAACCTGCCATGGGAAGAGATTGCGATAGATTTTAGGGTGGCACGAGCGGTGCGCACCGGCAACACACACATAAGGGACCTAGCCACCAACCCCATCACAAGAGCCGCCATGGTAAGGGACTCGGTCATCCGAACACCCACCCTTAACAACCTCATTGCAAGGGTCTTCAGAGCCGCAACGGTTTTCGAATCCCAGAACCTCAGCTTCGGTGACTGCGACTTCCGGAAACCAAGCAGCCTCACACTCAACGTCCTATACGAACCTTCAGACCCATACTCAAACGTCAAGGGTGGCTGGGCAGCCAAAATAGGAGGCCTACTGGACGAGGGCTGGCGGGTATGTTATACTGACGGCACAGGGAGACAAGGCCACTCTGCGTCAGCATTGGTATCGGAAGATAGGAGGGGAAACCCGACACTAAGCGCTCAGTCATATCTGGGCACGGAGGCCACAGTAGCCGATGGGGAAAGGGAGGCCATGGTCCTAGCCCTAAAGACACATAGAGACTCGTCGATGATCGCAATCCTCTCCGACTCGTCCTCGGCCATCTCAACGGCTACGGAAATCTCACGAGGCGTGAGGCCACCAAGGAGCGGCATCGAGATTGAACTAGGAAACCTTTTAGCCGAGCGCCAATCCAAATTGAAGGGAACGAGAAGGCCGACGAACTGGCCGCTTTGGCATCCGCACGAGGACAGTTCACTGTTCAAGAACCCATAGTAACAGAAGGAGGAATAAGACAGGCCTCCAAATCCATCCGCGCCAAAGCCAGAACAGCCCCCGGGTTCGGCATAAGGCGGTGCGAGTGGAATCGCCACGCGTTATCGGCTTACACATGGCTTCGCACCGACAGGGGCCCTCAAAGGTATTGGCTTCACCATATCGGCAAGGCAGAGAGCAGCTCCTGTGAATGCGGACATCACACAGAAAACGGGCACCACATTGCTTTCGAATGCCCGCTCTATAACACACATCGACGTTACATGGGCAAGGTAAAGGAGTGGGAGGATATTGACCGCCCCGTATGGGTCAGGGAGGAGGAAGAGGAGGATGAGTGGGGCGCGGTGGAGGCCTTCTTCGGCTTTTTGTACACAAAGCTCTACGGAAGTGGCGTTTAAAGCGGGTTTCTTGCTTGCAGGCCTCAGTCAGGCCTCTCGAGGTCATCTGGCACGCAGCCGGTTAATGACAGCATGGGGGTTCTGCGCATCACGAGTTTTATTTGTATTTCGGTATCACATCTTGTTCTAACGGTTTTGCGTAGCTATTTTCCCGTTCTGACACTTTTTCACACATCTCTTTCCACCGTTGGTTCACACAGTTTTGATTTACACAATGTCTGTATTTAGTCTTCTCTCCTCTGCTTTCTGCGCGCGGCGGATCTGGCAGATTAACTTGCCTTGTCCTGAATCCACCCGGGTTTCCGGGTGGCTCCTCATAGTCCCCCTCACTGGGATTGAATAGGAGTAATGAGTATTTAAAAAAAAAAAAAAAATGCGATAGATTTTATGGGCGAATTGCCAGATTCTGAGAGTTTTAACGCAGTTTTGGTAATCACCGACAGATTCACTAAAATGCAACAGTATATACTAGCAAAAATAACATGGACGGTGGAAGACGTCACCGATATTTGGAAGCTGCACGGCCTACCAAGGCACATCACCTCTGACCGCGGACCCCAATTTGCCTCAGAAATGTTTAAGCAGCTGAATAAAAAGCTGGATATACATCTCCGATTATCTACTGCTCACTACCCTCAGAAAGACGGCTTGTCTGAAAGAGCGATTCAGACGTTGAAGCAGTATCTGTGCATATTTTGCTATGACCGACAAAACCGCTGGGTAAAATGGCTACCTCTAGCCGAGTTTGCTTACAACTCAACAGCAACCTCCACACATGGATATTCACCATTCCTCTCACTTTATGGATTCTACCCTAGAACTATCCATATATCTAGTGATTATCAGCTAAGCTCACCAGCAGCCGAAGAGTGGTTAGACCGCATGACTACAGTGCACAGCCAAATACATGACACCCTTAAGCGGATTAACGATAAACGAAGTCAATTGTCTATGGAGAAAGCGCGAACATTCAAACCTGGAGATGAGGTATTGGTAGATCGACGGAATCTCACCATTAAAGCTGGTAATAACCGATCCCTTACAACTAAATGGATCGGGCCTTACAAGGTGCTCCGGAAGATTGGAAACCATACATATGAGTTAGATATACCATACGGAATAAGGCTACACAAAGTGGTTCATACAACCTTGCTAAAACCATTTCATATACGCTCAGAACTGCAAACTGTGGAGAATAATGACGAGGGTATCACATATGGAGTAGAAGAAATTATAGATTCGGTACGCAGGAAGGGCAAGGTTCTGTACCGAATTCGTTGGCAGGGATACGGCCAAGATGATGATACCTGGCAAACGTTGGACACAATGTCCTGCAGAGACAAAGTGCAAGCATTTCATGAGAGATTTCCGAGAAAACCGAGAGATACAAGATTTTAAGGAGACACAAGAATTCGTTGAGTATAAGGTCATACCTTTACTACCCTTTTATCAAGCTTTTTTGCCCATAAGGTTTTTGCAATAAACGGAAGGTTTTACTGGTGACCGAACCATATAATGAATACGATAAAACACACCGACCACCAAGTGGGCCCCACGATCGATGAATCGATGAGATTGGGATATTGGAATCTGGCATTAGCAGCGGAAACCATTTTTGTGGCCCATTCACACTCACATAGAGAAAAAAGATTTACCAGAGCCTGAAGGAAGTTAGCAGTCGGGACGACCTGCTTTCCAACGGGGGGGTAATGTTACGAGTTCTCACGTGAAGGTGGTCTACGCAGAGGCGGAACCGAAGCCCACATGTAAGCACGTGGACTGATCACCCACGAGAGAGAGAGAGAGAGAGAGAGAGAGAGAGAGAGAGAGACGGGCCGGGACAAGGAAGTGTGTGTATGGATAAACTGCTTCTGATGGGTTAACGTATGAGCATATGTGGTGAAGGGTTATATTAGCTTTCGGCATGGGCATGTGAGGTAAAAGGCCGTTAGCATATGAAGCTGGCGGAGCTGGCTATATAAGAGCCTCTTGTATCTAGATAGGAAGGACAGAACCCAAGCACTGTCTTGTTTATATATATATATATATATTCGTTGAGCTCTGCTTCTTTAGAAGGCCCGAACCTTAGGAACTCGTAACACGCCCATACACGGTTTCACGGTTCGCCCCTTAGCAGCCGGCTCGTGCCCAGGCCTAAGATTCATTGATACACATAGACAGCGGTTCCTCAATGATTGTGCCCCGGATATTGTTATACAACGTCATACAGGTTTCCCAGACAAATTCAACGTTGCGGCAGTCATTGACCTGAAAGCTTTCAGCAATACCTCCAACAATCAACTCGGGACCTATGAGAACTTTGGTCAGATTCTAGATTACCTGCCCATTCTTGCCGAAGCACAGGATGGCCGCAAGAACTTCTTAGGGCATTTGACAAATCTCAGGGATGCCTATTTGGTCAAACTCTCAACTGGTATCTTGAAGGGCCGAAGCCGCCGAATTAGTGCTCAAGGAGCGCATACTTAGTAAGCTTGTGCAGTACTGCAAAGTACCCCTCAATGTTGCACTCAAACACTTGTATATGGAGTTGACATCGGCACAATCCAATCCCCCTGAATCTCCCTTTTCGGAACAAGCAGGCTCCCTCATCCGTGTCCTCCAGCACCACCCAAGGTCGGTCGTTGCTGTCTTCTCTCGCGCAGAGGCTAGGATCGTTGTGAAAACTGCGCCCGTACCACTGTGGATACCTGGGATTGTGAACGAAATCAAATTACTCCAATTTCTCCAGGGCCCTGACAAACCGATATCCATCCCAACGCTTATCTACCATACATTGGCTCAGGATGTCAGTACGGTGGAATTTGGAATCCAACCAGTCGGCCAACCAATCTACCTCGAGCTATTCCCAGACTCCAATTCCTTTCTGCGCTGTTTGGAGGATCTCCTTATAGCACTGCAATAGGTTCACAACCATGGTCTTGCACATCGTGATGTGCGGGGCGATAACTTCATTGTATTCCCACAGAAACAGGATGCTGCAGGGCAGGATGCTACAGTGCAAGGCGCAACAAGCCTTGAAAACCGTTGTTGGCGAGGCGTCTTGATTGATTTTGACCGCGCAACGATCCTTTGCAAGGAGTGCCACTATGAAGGAGGCTATATTTGTTGTCCTGTGTTACGGCGCATGTTGGAACGCACATCCAATACACCCGGAGATTACTATTGCGCCAACCGCTGTCCGGCAAAGCGCTATCTATCAAAGCTATTATTGCCACAACAGCAATATTCAGCTGAACTCGCACACACGCAAGTAACTTACGTCCGTGCATACGCAAGCATCTGTACGCAAGTATTTTTTCATATGTTGGGATTGAGTCACTGTGGTTGCCACCGACCGCTATCCGCAATCCTTGCATTTCCTTGATTCTTATTGGCCGATTAACACATCCCTGCGCTTGTCATTTACCCTGAATTTCCATGTATATAGACATCGCTCCGGACCTGTATTTTTCATAGAATCAAGCAAGTCTTCAATTCACTTCGTTCTATTTCGCATTATCGCACTCTTAGTTATATTGTCCACTTCGCGTCTTACCATCCGCTCCAGTAGGCATATTACTACAGATCTGCTGTGCACCCGTGTTCGTCGTCGCCATCGCCGCCTCGCTAGAATCACTTCCGCTGCCTAACAAGATATTCCTACATATCTTTTGTTAATGCAGACTGGGCCGGCACCACCCGATGGTGGGTGGCCTGAAGTCAACCCCGCTTTCCTATATATATGCCCACTTCTTGTATCTAGCTTTTGCTCTCTAAGACTCGAGCGAAGTCTTGTATCGCTGGGTTTACTTTACTTTATCGAATGAATCAGTCTATATTCTTCGCTATATGCTTCGCATCTTTCGCCCAGTTAGGCCCGAGCCTACATAGTGATTGTGCCCTCGTAGGCCCCAAATACCGATATACCGACAGATATCACTATATCGCTAGCTCGCCCCTAACATTACTTCGCTATATTCTTCGCACCTTGTGAACCCAGTTGTTATGCGGCGTATACCATGGCAGCTCGAAAGAAAAGCTGGGTCTGATCGCCAACCTGGAGCCCTTTGAGTCCAAGCTACACGACGAGTATGCCACACAAATGGAACGGGCACAATGCATCCGCCTTTGTTTCGGAAGATAGGAAGGGCAACCCAGGGCTATCGGGTCACGGATACCTCGGGGAGGAGTCCGTAGTAACCGACGCTGGGGAAAGACAGGCCATAGTCCTCGCCCACAAATTTCTGAAAGATAGATCGATGGTTACGATTCTTCGATTCTTCCTCCGCCATTTCAGCTGCCATCAAGATTTCTCGAAAGGAGCAACATTGAACTCGAGTTAGGAGAGCTCCTAGCGGAGCGAAACAGCTCCCACTATGACACATGCATCTCCTGGGTCCGGTCACACATTGGTATTGAATGAGGAAGCCGATGAGCTGGCCGCGTTCGCCTCAGCCTTAGGTCAAGTATCGCTAGCTCTCTCGACGGTGATAGAGGGGGGTATCCTATAAGCCTCCAAGGCACCTAGGAGCGCAGCACATACATCTAAGGGTTTCGGCGTCCGGAGTCAGAATGCATTTGGCACGCCATTTCGGCCTACACTTTGGTTACTAACGGATAGGGGGCCCCAAAAGCATTGGCTCCATAAGATCGGGAAGGCAGCACAGCGGCGTGCCAATGTGGCAACCACACACAAAACGGCAGACACATCACCTTTGACTGCCCCGACTACCGCGAGCAAAGGGAGGCTCTTTGCGGTATCAAAGATTGGGACGATCTTGATCGTCCTATATGGATTCAAGAGGAGGATGGAGATGATTGGGAAGGGGCAGTGTGATGCCCGGGGAACCGGGAAAGCTGCCCTCCTGACACCTAGTCGGTTCGTGGGGTAACTTGCAACCGGAAGAGGGGTATAGGGTGTTAGATATCTTCCCAAAAACTAACCAACGTCCCACTGCTACCAGTAGTTACGTACTGGCCCCATTGTGCAAGTGCTAGCTGGGATGATAGGTCCCTCTCGTGCGCAAGTCCCGGGGGCGAGGCAAGAAATTGTCGATGTAGCATTGGTTTGTTGGCTGTGGGCCGATGCCTCTGACCTACATACCAAAGTATCTCGTTGGCGGCATTGGGTCATCCAGCGAGACCCTGAGGGCCTTGGAATCACACAGTTTCATCCGTCAACACTCTATGTCTTCGAACATGGGCCCTGGAAAGGCAGCATGAGTGCGCGGGGTCACAGTGGCTCTTAGGCAGCCAGAAAGGGATTAAAGAATTCCGAGCGGCAGTCAGCCAGCCGTAGGGACTGGCTGGGCTCGACAGGACGCTTCTAAAGCCGGGGTCGGTCTCAGCGAGTACCCATGCTCCAGTCTTTGAAGTGGCAACTCGTGGAGTTATTTTCTTCTGGTAGTCTTAACTGTTACGCTTATCTTCAAGTCCTGTTGGGGCCCAGACAGTCGAATGGCTGTAGTTGGGTCGAAATGCAACTGTTATAACCAAGAGCAGAGACAGCAACTCGCCAGAAGAGAGTATAAGTAACATAGTCCACTAGGGGATTTTGGCGAAGAGCCTTAAGGTGCAAAGGGCGCATTTCATTTGCAATAGGTACGAAAGTTGGTCACTTCACACCAGAATCATCGGAAAAAAGAGATGTTTACAGACGTTCACCTGTCTCCATTTGGGGGTCAGGGAGATGATATTGCGATGGATACCGGGTGAGGTAAGCCCAGGAGCTGTACGGTGGAAGCCTTTTCCTGTCTCCTCTACAGGTGCTTGATCAGAAGGCCTCTGATACATTTATGAGATTGGTTTCATTCTTCTTTGGTTTCCCCCAGGATGGCGGCATGGTTTTCTCTTCCTAGCTTACGTCTTTCGATTTCTCTCTTTACTCGCTTACGTTCTTCGGTATTTTGGCACTTTCAGTCAGGTCTCTTGGGGACTATCTGGCATCTACCCGGATAATGACAGCATGGAGATCCGTGTCCACTTGAGCTATTTTTTCCAGCGTTTCTTACATTATATGTTTTGTTATTTATGTTTTGTTACTTTGCTCGCATTTTGGCTCTTGAGATGTTATATGTCTTGTGTATCTAGCGTCGGACCTGGCAGAGTTACTTGCCCCGTCCATTAATCCACTCAGGTTCCTGGATGGCTCCTCATGGTCCCCTTATTGGGACCGAATAGGAGTAAGGAGTTTTTTTATTTTTATTTTTATATTTATTTATTTTTAATTAAAAAAGAAAAATTATACCTGTCCTCAACACAATTCCATAATCCGTTCGCATTCCAATTTTCAAAGATCCCTTTCAGTATGCAACTCTTAATTTAAACCACCTGTACGCTCCCCCCCCTCTATATACTCGATTCTCTAGTGATTGAGAAAACGAGCCTCATTACCTTGAGGATGTTGAGGAGATCAATGCCGGAACGAGGTATGTATTAAAACAAGCTCCTGTGTTACCTGTCCTCTACTTAGTCCATTTCCCTGTGCTAAGTCCATCGCTCCTCTCAGGTGGACAAGAAATCCTCCGCCAGCTGCTTACAGAATAACATTTCAACCCGCCACTTCCGCCTGCAGCCGCAGTGCAGCGGTTGCACGGAAACTTACGCACCGCCCCTTACGCTTTCTCCAAACAAATGACTCTCCCCCTGGATAGACCCAAACAGATCCCGTGTTGCAAATGGATGATTTTTCAGCTGCAGCGGAGGACAGGCCATATCAGCCCTCACTGGGATTACAAAAGCCCCCGATATTCAGTTCTCAAGAGTTCTCAGAAGGAACAAACCCGAGACTTGAAGATGCCGGGGTTTGTGATAGGAATGATGTTTTTCGCTCTAGTTATTTAATCTTCCCACTGGAGTGATGAACTCGGGTAATAGAGGGTTATTTGGTTTTGCTTATGGTATTGCTACTCATTTCCATCTTCCTGCTGGTTGTGGAGATTAACCTATATATACGTTGAATTCTGGCTAGCTTGTCGTCATCCCTTACTGGAACCACAAATCATCAAGCAATTCAACTCTTACAGGCAAATTACGTTAATCCAGTCCTGAATCACCATGAGAATGCAACACGACACATCAATATAAGTTAAACCCAGGTTGAACAATATTGATATATAGTAATTGGAATCTTGTTGAAAGAAATCCACAACAATGATAGCAACCCATTTGAAGCCCAACTGTTTCCCAGAAAGCTGCGAATAACCAGCAACACTCCCTACAAATACAATCAAGGAGAAGGCGGACATAGCATATGGAGGAACATAAATGAACAGTTTTGCGGAAGTTACTGCCCCTTCGTTGATACCTCCTACTTTTGCTATTTTGCATTTGACGTGGATAGTTAAAGTTTTCCTAGTGATTATAGACTCATTAGCAGGACGTTCGGCCTAGAGCTTCAATCTTTATTTGGAATTGGGAATTGGATATTAGGTTTTCTCACTACTATTTCCTAAATTGTCGTAACAGCACCCACACCTGACCTCTGAAACCCAAAGGAATGTGGGTATAGGCCTCCTAGTGGTCATGACATCATTTGCGGCATATCCAGCACACAACCTTCCATATCCTAATGATGTAATTCCTCCCAGCATGTATCGCTGGATTTTGAAAATCTACGGAGACCGGGTCCAAGACGGGGCATGTAGGCGTCATTGACAGCAAGAATATCCATTGATGGTAAGAAACCCACCAAATGATCTCTTCCTGGCCCCAACTTCCGCTCCATTATTTTTCTCAGCACCCCGGGCCCCAACTTCCTTTGGGTTAGTATTGTTCAGCGACCCCTGCCCCCGGCCTAGGGTCAATTATAATCTGTTCACCGTCCCCACCAAATTCCTCTCTATTATTTTTGTTCACCCTCTCACCAGCCCCACCCCTAACTTTGAGACTCTATAAATTATTGTCGGTTCACTCCCGGCAACCCCGACTTCCTTTCCATTATTCTTGTTCATCCCCTCACCACCACCCCTGACTTGGGCTCCATTATTCTTGTTCATCCCCTCAAACCGTCCCTAAACCTGGGCTCTATTACTACTCTTCACCTCCTGACCATTCCCGCCCTCAACTTCCTTTCCACTAGTATTGTTCACCTGCTTGCACTGCCGGCACGTTGGTACCTCCTCCTCAACTTGCCCTACCCTCATTTTGTGGAAGTTGGTGTCTCGGTAACTACCGGTTCAGTAGCGAAAAATTCGGCTTTATAGCGGGAGGTCATCAGGGGGGCCATATTGGAAGGGGCGGTATTGTTTTTTTTTTTTTTGGTATTTGGTATTTGGTATTCTCATCACTCTTTTCCGATAGTCACCAATAATGGGATATCATGGATTGACTCCAGATTATCAGCTAACAATGGTATACTTGAAAAGTTTATCGGCTGAGTGATTAAGCTTTCTTTCGATGATCTGGCCCACAACCTTTACCCACCAACAATCTTGGCCTGGCCTACAACCTTCGCATCCTTAGCCCGTGCAACCAGACTACCTTAGCCCTGGCATCCTTTCTTCCCGCAATCACCAAACACAGTACGTTTTTAAGCGTATTCACGATACAGAAGGTTTCCAGAGGCCAAACAGAAAGGGCTCGACGAGCTCTCCAATCTCACACTTGGGAACTCCTCCCTACACTTTTCCCCACCTTCTTGTCCCAAGATTCCCACGATAACCTGCAATTCGTGGGTCTGCCAGAACAGCACCCCCAACACAACCATCATTAACATTTCTGTCCAATCTACGGGGCCGTAACTCCCACACCATCCACAGTCCAATCACCCGCCTCCTCACATCTCCGCTGCATAAGCGCGGTTCCAAACAGCCAATAGGGATCAACATAACTCCCACACTACCGGCTCACATTGCACACAATCGACATGACTTTTAAAGGAAATGGAAAGGACAGTTTTGGAAAGTTGGATCGAGTAATTCCACCACTCAGGACCCGGCTGACAGTCACTGAGCACCCACAGCCACCGCCGCTCAATGGATGTGAAAACGATATCAGCATGGCCACAGCGCCACCATCAGACACCCGGCAAAGCCGAAAAGCGATGGCGGTCATCGCCCCTCAGAACCTGGAGATTTCACCTCGACCGCACGAGTTGTTTGGAGCTGGCTAATGAGACGGTTCTCGACCGATGGCATTTCTTGCCTTGGGGTTGTTAGATTATGTCTCATAGATTCCAAAGAAATCCAAAAATGGAAACGTCGGGATATCACGTATATTCAGAAAACAGCACTGCCCCACCGCCACCAATCTCACCACTAGGTTCCGACTCAACAGCCAGACCACTTCGATAACGGCGGAGGCAGAGACACAGACAGCAGCACCCAGGACCACGATACAGAACCTCCCCCAGTACGCACATATGTGAACAGCGTGTCCACCAACACCGACCCCCCCCTTTCCGGCACTCACGTACGCGGAAGCAGCAACCAATACCACCCGGAAACCTACACCAGCACGACCTGCAGCACCTCTTCCCGCTCCCCCTCCCCTTCCCCAAATCACCCGCCCACCCACAAACGTGCGGAGGCGGCTCCGTGGAGACCCCCGACCCTCTGAAGGGTAAGAGGACTAGGCCAGCGAGGGCGACACCTAACCCTCCGAACCCCAAAAAGCCACAACCCTAGCACGAACTGCGGTCCTACACGCAGCCCCGACAATATACAAGCCCGCTCTGAAGCGCTGCTGGATCATCGAGGACAACCAGAAGGCTCAAATCAGGGCATTCGCTGGTTGGTACAACGGGTTACGTTGGCAGAGGGTTAGGAAAGGGGTTTTTCCACTCGAGCAGGCCGTCAATTTTCCCTTTCCCACCGCGCGGGGTTTTCTTGTCAGCGCTTGGATCTTTTATTACCTTCGAGATGTTTCGACGGTGTCTTTCTACTAGCTTAGGACAGGGCACGAGCCGGCTCGTCAGTTTCCAAGGAGACTCGAGCCGACTCGAGCCCAAAGGAGCTCGAGCTTTTACCCTATGTTTTGGGCTCGAGCCGGCTCGCTTCTCCCCGGTTGGGCTCGAGACGGCTCGGGCTCGTGGCTCGTGACCCAGGCCTATGGCAGATCAACTTGCCTTGTCTTGAGTTCCATCCGGGTTTCCGGGTGACTCCTCATGGTAATGGTCCCCTTACTGGGACCGAATAGGAGTATTGAGTGTATATATATAATTATATATAAAACAACAACAAGGTTTAGCTCGGAAGATTTCATCTCCACTCCGACGCCTCGCAGTGTAGGGCTGCTGACCCAGGTTTGGTCAATATACCCAACCCTACGTCCCATCCTATCATACAGACACAGGGCAGACATGAACAACCTCGATCGCACCTGTCGCACCCTGAATTCTATACTTAGGGACTCTGGTTCTCCACTATGTACACCATTCCCAGGGGTATATCGACCCTCGAGTTCTGTCACTGGTGTCGAGCTATTGTATGCACCTCCTGCAAGGTTCGGGTCCAACGGCTACATAAACCATATGTTATGGATTATAGAGGCTATGGTGATCAGACCCCTGAGACCCCTGACCCAACTGAACTTCGCTCGACGTACTAAACAAGAAACTGCAGTATCAGGGAGGTCGGACGCATCATCGTGGACTACAGGTAATTCAAAACACAACGTTATGTGCATCATGCTTCAGCACATACAAGGATCCATGCTTAGCCAAAAGAAGGCAGTCAGCCACGTTTTCTGAAGGTACCAGATTGGGATGGGCTCCTAAACACTCACACCACGTGTAACACCCACGCAGATTGTAAAGGGGATAAGCGTTTGATGGAGTTCAAAGATATCCCTCCGGAGAGTGCTCGAGTGCAGAGGTGAATTACTAAGGCATACGCCAAGCTCAGAATTCGTTGCACTGTATGTTGGTTGATTGGTTTGGACCTCTCGGGATTTGCTCATTTTACGAAGGTTGGTGCCCTTTGTCACAATCATCCAGTTTTGCCACTTTTACAATCTCCTGTTTCGATATTTTGTTTTCATATGGACTCCCGCTAACCACCTCGTCTCACCAGCCACACTGTCGGATCCTCAACCCCAACAAATTACCCATCTGTCGATGAGGATAGCATTCCTCTTATGCACCAACTGAACCGAAGCTGAATCTCCTCATGGCCCCACTACCGGGACCGCATAGGATTCTTGAGTAAAATAAAAACAAAAAGATGAACCCCTGATTTGACTGGCAAGCATCAAAATCCCTGCATGGGAATTTGCTGCCGATTCCCGGACAGATTAAAACAGTGGCATCAACGTCTAGGGATTCATTCTTTTACCAAAGCGAGGGGTGTTGACGCCATAAGGGACATATATTTTTGATTGCCATCTATTCTTTCTTATCCTAGTGTTTTCACTAAGCTGGGTGGAACGAAAGAACATTGCAACTCTGTGCTTTTTTGAGTCTTTTTCTTTGCTTTTTTCATGTTAGCTATTTACAATGATTTACATCATAAACAGAACCAAAGGTGATCTGACCGATTGATTTCACCATATTGACCAATGGGCGCTCATAGTGTTTCGTTCGACCGATTTCCAAATGTGAGACTGACCAATTCACCAAGTGGTGAGCGCAACCTGCCCAGTTCAGCAAGAACAATTAGAAATGTTTTGATTTAGGTACATTGTAATCCAAAAGTACAAATAATAACACCTCATATATGCATTCAAGACCCATCAAATGCCTATGCTGTCCATGATCTCATATACTATTATTGACCGAGCTGAAACCTGCATACTTGGCATTTCTCAGCAAGGCCCTACGACCACATCTATGCAAATTTATATTACTTAAACTTGTACTATAATTATATTGAACCGGATATATCATACGCATAGTAAGTTAGAGGCAGAGAAACTTCTTGGACCGCTACATATGAATCCGAGCAAAAACTTACCCAAGACTCCCCCTATTAACAAATTACACTGTATAAGCACTCTATCCAGGCGTTAACCTACTCCAATATGTGCCTTAGATCACTCAAGGACCTATATATCTATTATGCTACCAGCGAATATAGATCCCCTAGCCCTTGTTAGTAGTACATGTACTAAATATAGTAGAGCCGACTAGGCTAGCGGGCTGAGTATGATGTATATAGCGGGAACATGATCCCAGGGATCATGTTCATGGTCATCACGGGGAGAATAAACATACGTTCTATCAGGTTATGAGAGCCCTTTATATCTACCAAACCACAGATACAACTAAGAAATTTCCTCCTTGATCAATCAAACCCCTCCGAAATCAATATAGATGACCTAGAAATCCCCAAATCCCTTCATCAAGAGACTTTGGTCTTTGACCCCTCTCGACAACACCAACCACGGCAAACATTAGTGAAGCAAAGGCTGACAAGTGGGTGTTCTCAGAGATCTATTTCAGATGCAAAAACCAGCAGAATCCACTGCTCCTACTTTCATGCAGTAAAGGATACTCAGAACAATATACGGAAAAGATGTGAAGAAGTCAAGGATACTACAAGGATAACAACAAACCTCAAGACAACAAAAGAGTTCAGGGTATTCTGACTGAAAAGAACTTGAACATTACAGGGGTTGTTAACTATTCCTGCGCTGGGAAAGAATATTCTTGAACAACAACAACAACCTTCCTATAACGACCACATACATATTGTTGAAATGGACATACGCACATGAGCTTGTGATGAGGAATACTTGCTATCAAAACAATGGAAGAGTAGCTACAACCAGTTTCAAAGGATCACAATACATCAATGCGGAGAATGTTACCGAGTATTCCCATCTCACAACCAATTGTCCCTGCATATGAAACTGGAATCCCATTATGTGTTGGTGAATTTATCCTACCTCAAAAAGACGTTTTATGGTGTGGAGCATAACTGCTCCTTGGTCCCGAAGACCTGAATTACTCAATCTAATAGAAGTTTTTCCTACAGATTTGAATGCTCAATCTTAGAAGTTTTTCCTGTCGGTATGGGGCATAACCGCTTCTTGGTCCCGAAAAACCTAAATTACTCAATGTGATAGAGGTTTTTCCTACAGATTTGAATGCTTAATCAACTAGATGTTTTTCCTCCTCGCATCAGGTAACCTCTCCCTGACTTAAATGCCTACACTAACAAATACTACCCTATAATAGTCTTTGAATCTATGACAGATAGAACCAGGGGAGGTTTCAGGGATCATGTTCATGGCCATCACGGGGAGAATAAACATACGTTCTATCAGCCCTCAACCCATGGGGCCATCTACTTATCTCCAAAATAGCCCTTTGGAATTTACTCCTATTCTTTCTACATATGTACGTACGTGCAGATCTGTTTTCCCTCCCCGCAATGTGCTTTTGGAAATACGCGTGAGCTGGCTGTACTGTGATAGAATGAAGAAAACATAAACAAGACTTCCGTTTTGGCGAGTTCAGGGTAAACAGGGGTGTGTTGACATGCAAAAATAAAGCGACTGTATGGCTAGGTGGTTGACCATCAGGCAGGGGATTGGGCTAATCTTGTACATATGGTGGGTTGAAATCCAGGGAAGGGGCGAATATTGAATATATCGCGGACCGAAAATCAAGCTGGGGAATGGGCGAATATTGCATATATGGCGACATCTTAACTACTGATCACGTCCAACTTATCACGCCCCTTCCTTGCTCTCGTTTTTGTCAGTGAACCTGTCGGCAGTAGCTGCGGAAATAGCTGCTAGCGTGTATGTGATGCAGAGGACCTTGCAGAGGCACAACCGTCGAGGCCATTTATTCCCAAAACAGCGAACTCTCGTAATAAGAAACCCCCGTTATAAAAGCCCCCTAACTGTGGTCCCGCCAGACTTTGTACAAGAAAATAAGTCGCGATGTAAGAAACCTGTCGTTATAAGAAAACCTCCCGTCGGTCCCGAGAGTGTTTCTTATAACGAGAGTTCACTGTATGGCACAGCGCGATCCGGGAGTTTCCGTTGCGTCAGTTGGTTCAAATTGGTTGTTTACAGGTATACATAATTCAAGTAGGTTGGGATACCATTAACCATCTTAACCAATACTATACGTACAGCAATCATGGTGATACAATATAATTCTGTTTCGCGAGTTCCATGTCGTGGCTTCGCCACGCATTACCCCTGTTGAACGTAATGTTATATGTGTCGTGGGTCATATACATCCCGCTTCGCCGCGACTTATATCGGTTGTGGGTTCTATATCGCGGCTTCGCCGCGTATCATAACGGTTGTGGGTTCTATATCGACTTATAACGGTTATGGGTTCTATATCGCGGCTTATATTGTTCATTCTTCATTCTTCTCACTACTGTTCATTCTTCTCACTGCTGTTCATTCTTCTCACTGCTGTTCATTCTTCTCACTGCTGTTCATTCTTCTCACTGCTGTTCATTCTTCTCACTACTGTTCATTCTTCTCACTGCTGTTCATTCTTCTCACTGCTGTTCATTCTTCTCACTGCTGTTCATTCTTCTCACTGCTGTTCATTCTTCTCACTACTGTTCACTCTTATCGCACTGCTCGCTCGCTGTGAAGATGTATAAGTAAGGGAGAGAGGGAGGGCGGGGTGGAGCGAGGGGGGAGGGAGAAGGAGATGGGGGGGAGAAGGCACCGGTGGAAGGTAGGTATGAGAACTGCCAATTAGAGGTTAGAGTATCCTCAATCGAGACTTTAATTTCCTAACTTGTGTGTTTGCAGCGAATGCACAGCAGAATTCTAAAGTAGAAAGAGAAAAAATGACAAGTGGAATGAATGGTAATGAGACTAAAAGAGAGCTGGACAAATTGGGACCAAAAAACTGCCCCCAAACCTAATATGAGAGGAACATATCTTTCTATAACCTGATATATCCGCCACATCCACTTCAATTAGACCACCCTGAAAGACCCCACTACAATGATATGACCCCCAACACAGCACTCTCGACTCACTCCTCCCAGCGTCCCTCCTCTCCACGAGGCTTTCTCTTTCTTTCAAGGCTCCCTCCCATTGTTCACACCATAGATACTGCCTAATTCCTATTTCCGACTCATTCTCTGTTACCCTAGATTTTGTTTCTATATCCATCTCCTACGTTTCTTTCTAGATGATACCTCTGCGTCAGCCACATCCTCCACATCCTCCATACACTACCTTCTACACTTCATCTACTGCACCTTACCATCCAGTGTGTACATCAAATGAAAAACAATTCCACTTACTCATGTATATGCACTTAGCCTATGCCGTTTATTGACATTGCACTACCAAACAATTTCAACAATGATAGGAGGCTCATTAGAAAGCTACACTTCAGAAATATATGGCCGATATCAACACAGCTTTTGTTTTCCATATGCATTACATTTCCGGTCCCCTCGCCAATTGTCCACACTCTTCACACCAACTCTCAAGTTGTCCACCTTTCCCACTTAAAAGTTGTGGGGACTCGCCGTTGCCTTCTTCTTACCAGTGGTCCGCAGTCCTTGTGGAAATTCATTAGAGGATGGGTAGTTCACGGTTTTTGATCTCGGTGAAGCAGAGGAGTTGTTTGTTTGTATCAGGCCGGAGGAGGGTTCGGTTGGACCGTTGGAGTTGGACAAGCAAAGAACATGGGTTACCTCCTGCTGACCTGCATTGCGACCAGGAAATACAAGGCGCTGTTCAATTGCAGGATCGTCTTTCAAGATAAACCGAGGTTTCCATTTACTCCGTACTGATATTAGCGTAATCGAGCGTTCAAATGGCAGATTGACATAGCTGATTACGAGCGGAGGATATTGTAAGTAAAAATCGACCATAGGAGTTGTCTCTCTGCATTCACTGGTATTCAACAAAGGTACGTGAGATATCTTGTATTCAGCATGTAATATTGATATCCGTGCTACGGTGATACCAGCCTTTGGCTCCACAGATAAACTTCAAAAGAAACAAAAAAATCAAATAATTAGTTCGCTGTCCCCAATCTTGGCACGCCACCACGCGACGCACCCTCCACACTGACGACATTGGAACCAGCTAAAGGAGGGAATTCATCACACAAGGCTCAAGGATCACTCACGGAAGTTTCAGAAGGTACTGAAGAACTATGAAAAGGAACACACACAGAATAAAGCTCAACTCACAATCGTGTGAGGAAATCTGAACAGCGTGTATGCTATGAAAGCTATGGATGGTATCTTTGAAGGTCTAGCTACATGACCAGTCTTCATAACCTCTTCTCAAGCGCTACATTATTTCCCTTCCCAGCCTAGTGTGCCATCTTTTAGCGCGTCAGTACGTTTCTACGCGAAACCAGACTAGGAACGCACTAGTCTGGTTGGATCTTGAGATTTAATATCAACATATCAAGCCTCCCGCGCCATTTCATGTATGATGCTTCTTACCTGGTACCGTACATCAGATACGTCACCTACGCTGGCTTTTCGCATTATGCACATCTCGGCAGGGCGATGTATGATCTCCATGTGCTGAGAACCTTCATTTCCAGTGACAGGGGTATACAAACAAGTACCTATTCCCAAATCTTGCTTGCTCTTTTCGAGATACTTGTGCTCTCATTTACTTGCCTTTGGTCCACTGTGAATTCCTCCCAATGTCGCAAAGCATCCCACCCAAAGCTCGTTCCCGTCGGCTTGTCGTCAGGAATTCGTTCAACCGATATCAGCCATCTCCGGTAGGTGTTCGGGGTGATCGTTTAAATTCCTATTTTTAATGTTGTTCACTGATATATTTGCTTCAACAACGAGTCGTTTAATTCCTAGGGTTACCTCAATTTGCCTATCCTCTCTCACAGGTAGTTTAACCCTGGGGGAGTGGATGGTGTATTTGGGGGACCATCCTTTTGAATGGAGTAGATTCAAATCAAAGACATGAGCTAGAGTATGGTAGTCTCATGCCAATAGCAAAAGGGGTCTTGGGGGTTTGTCCTGACATGCTTAGTCAGTGAAGTTCATAATGAGACTGGTCCCTAATCGAGACTAGTCCCTAATGGGCCTTGGTAGTGGAGGATCTAGATTAGTCTCTTTGGCACGATCTAGATCCGGGCACGAGATAGTCTAGGTTGGCATAGTCTGGGTAGATCTATTAGCTCCCTACAGTTGAGACAGATGGCCTTCTAGTTGAACTACAGTGAACTCTCGATATAAGAATATTTGATATAAGAATATACTTGATATAAGAATATACCCCCCCCCCCGCCCCCATACAAAATAAGAATATATTTGATAGAAGAGTTGTTTACTAAGGTATTCTTATAGCAAGAGTACCTGATTGGGTAATTATAAACAGCCTAGCTGGAATAGGAAGGCTTATCGATAAGAAATACCCCGCAACCAACTACACCGCCAAATCCAACACTGTCAAATATAACGCCGCCAAACACAATACCGCGACACACAATATTGCTACACCTACAATACCACCTCCGAACCCCCAAACTAATTCGATATGCCTGCTAGTGGTGCATTGAAACGTCAGTTGGACGGAGGAAGAACGCAAGGAGATATATGACTATGCACATGCATATCCTGATCTGACATGGCGAGAAGGGGAAGGCAAGCAAACAGTCATTACTGCCTTCTTCACTTCATCTGGGGCTGTTCCTGGTTCTCCTGTACCTAGTTCTTCCTCTACCTCACGTTAATTCTCTTTTTTGATGTAGTAGATACCCTGACATTTGATATAAGAATATATTTGATATAAGAATATTACCCCCCCGCCGGACGATATTCTTATATCGAGAGTTCACTGTATTAAAGGTGACAACTTGGTCTCAGATAGTCTGGTTGCATGGTCTCAGAGATACGCAAACTACATGCAGCTATTAGACAGAGTATGTTGAAGGATGCCTTTACCGTGAACCATGGGAAAATTTTCATAGCTAACTTGGGGGCCAAATTTCAGAGGAAACAAATCTGAAAAGGATCTAGTCAACTTGTGAGGACGTTACAGGGGCCAAAGCATTCCTCGAGTTGTGTGTATACACTTGAGTCTAAATTAAGGATTTTCTTGATCATTGAGCCCCTGTCTCGATTGAGCAAAGGACGTGGGGCGAAGAACAACAGGATGTTGAAGAAGGGGATCACAACATTTTTTATTTTTTTTTTAAAAAAATTTACTCATTACTCCGATGCAGTCCCATTAGGGGGACCACGAGGAGAGGGACCACAACATCGTTCTAATGCCACACTAGAGTTTTCTAGACTTCACCTTCCAGAGCCTAAGGTTTGCAATCCGCCACGCCATGTCTTGTGAATTGTTGGTATGATACGTCGGGCTCAAAGATACGACACTCCATTTCTGTGAAATGGAATTTTTCCTTCATTGTTTCAGAGCATTTTTAGCCGGCACGATTCTAACTGGTAACTTGACCCTTTTTAACCTCTCGGGTGTGTTAATCCTCTCCCATGTGAGAATATTTAAAATCTTGGGGAATTGTTACGGATTCATAGTGAGGAAAACTTCCTTAACTGAGTCCGATAGCTGGCTAGGCTGACGAAGTGGACTGATAAGTTACTAGGTCTAAGAATTGTCTATGGTCTGGTGGCAAAATAACCAGAGCAGAACAGAGTGTGACCTTTTACGATTGATTACGATGCGATCGGGTTGTCTATGGAATTTGATGAAGTCGAATTTGAGGTTTTATGGGGATCCGGAGATCTCGTTGTGTATGCGGAGGCAGCATCCCAAACGGCACCACCAGGGAAGGAAACATATGCGGGGGCCGCATCACAAGTAGGGAATGGGAAGGAGTAGGGGAAGGAAAGCATTGCTCGGCCAAGGACGGTTGCCGGCGCCGTCCAGAGCTGGAAGCAGGAGGCAAAATGGGAGCCAGCACAGGAACGGCGCTCAACACAGGAATTGGAAATCGGCAAGCCACAACTAAGAGTATCGGCGGTAGTGCGGCTCGACTCAAGTACAAGCCAGGCATGATGCGGTGGGTGGTTTGAGGAAGACGTGGGTCGAGATCATTGAGATCAGATGGCAGTGCAATAATATTTTTTGGCACCCTCCAATCAGACTACAGTATACTCTCGATATAAGAATATTTGATATAAGAATATACCCCCCCCAATGCAAAATAAGAATAATATTTGATGTAAGAATATTATCCCCCCACCGGACGATATTCTTATATCGAGAGTATACTGTAGCATCCTCCATGGTCATCTACATGAAGTCAGCGTGGGAGATCAACCACTTGAGGATGGGTGGAGGCTGTTAAGACCACACAATATGACTAGGACGGTGGCAAGCAAGCCAAGACCTCAGTATATGTTCTGCAGTAATGAAGGGAAAGTTCGGATAGGGAAGATTTCACACACACGTTCCAGGTTTCATCACCAGTGGAATGGAGGGAATTTTATTACTTGCACAGCTAGGGACTACACATGGGACGGCGCATGGAATTGGGAACCCCATAATCTTTTGGTTTTTTACTTGCGCTGAATTTTCACTTGAATTGGAGGGGGTGGATTTTTATACATGAGTCGGATGTGGTCTCATTTTGAGGAGGCGAGTTTTCGGGGGCAGGAAACATAATCTTGAATCCTAGCCACGATAGGCTGCGTTCCCTGGTCCTAAACTAGAAACTTTAAATATGAAGTACTGAGTATTTCCACATAAAGGAAAGGTCTTTTGGCTCGGTGCACGCCAGACTAGTGCGTTCTGAGCTCACGAGAATATTGATCAACCCAGTATTCTGGATCGGTGAACATAAAACTCGGCTCATGCATCAGTTATCTGGTCATCATCCCAATAGGTAGTCTGGTTGCATTAAGTATCGATGCTGATGTGCTTTAACCAGACTAGATGTGCTTGTATTTTTATTTGATGACAAGAAAATCTCGGCAAGACATTAGACATTATTACCCCGCCCGTCCACCGCTCTCCTTGCGTTTCTTCATTCAACCTACTCGAGCAACGGATACAACAAGGTCACAAACCCAAGGTCATCTAATAGCCCGGAACTTGCTGGAAGCGCTCATAACCTCCGCAGTTCCTATATTGCAACAGCACACTACATCGACATGCCACAATTTATGAGAGCCAGTCTTCTCTCCCTTCCCCCTGAAATTAAGCTTGAAATATTCAAGCACATCTACAACGATGAAAACCTCGCACCGTATTCCATAATCCACCCCAGCCTCACCCCAATAGTGGAGTCATTCACCTTCAGAAACCTAACTCTCGATGCGGAGACCGTGAGGGAGGACATGGAGAGATATTTCCCGAGTGAAGGGGGAACGCGCTGGTGGAGGAGGGCGGCAGTGAAGCTAGTGAAATATATTGTGACTCTGAGAGTACCCGGGCCCGTTGGTCCGGCTGAACACCGTGAGCAGGTTGAGGAACTAGAGGGCACGATAGCTGGGCTAAATGGATACTTTACGCACGCGATTGAGAATGTCTTTATTTCACTCCACGATTGGGAACGCGATGCATCTACTGGCCCCTACTCCTACAGCCTGCGAAAAGACATACGCCTCAACATTCGAACGGAGAGGGGCATTCCCTTTCATGACGGAACCTTAACCACCAGATACTACCGAACCCTACCCGGCCCCAACAAAACCATCCCCTCCTTGCACCTTTCGTCAATCCCTAAGCTCTCTTGTATCTCTAGCCTGTCTTGGAACCAGAGCGACTACAGGCTTATGGACCCCACAACTATCATCCACCTCGCGGGGAAGCTTGGTGGTGAGTTAGAAGAACTGCTGTTAGTAGATGGATTAAGGCAGGGCCAGTATGCTGCTGGTGATATCTATGGTGATACGAGAGGAGGTAGATATTTACTGGCGACACATTATTATACATGTTTACGCTGACGATGGATTGGCGCCGGGTACGTAGGGCTTGCTCAGGCGATTACAAACAATATTCATTTACTCAAGCGTCTGAGGAAATTGGCACTTCATCTCCTGTGGGTAGACGCGGGGAATGAGCAGCTGTCAGCTATCTCTGCCATCCCCCCCCAATCTGCTGGCCCCAAAACATCGAGCCAGCAGGGCACAAACAGTAATAAGAATATCAAAAGAAATACTTACCCCACCTATGAGCAACCCGACCCACTTAGTGTAGCACTAAACCGCCTATCTACTGCTTCTCCGAATCTGACCACATTTACGCTCACGGGGAATTTTGTAATTGGAGCGGAGTTGTTCTGGCCCCATTCTCACGAACTTACTCTTGCAGGGCTACGCAATGATGCTAGTGGTAGTGGGAGTAATAGTAGGAGTATTTTACCCCCATCCCCATTTTGGCCAAACTTAGAGCGGTTGTGTGTGGAGCTCGAAACCCGCACGAGCTTCCCCACTCTCATCCTCGCCCTTAGTATGGCAACGAGGAAACAAAATATGCCTAAACTGAGCAGCGTAAGTATCAATCTCTATGGTGATTCTACAGAGACTTATGTCCAGGTTTGTGGGCTTGAGAATGCGGAGAAGGGGCAGGTTCATCGCAGGGAAATTGGGGTGGAGCTGGGAAGGAGTTGGGAGGTTTTCCTTGGGAGGGAGCTTTGGCAGCGATTGGGCTTACAGGGCACGTCGGAGGCAGATGGGTTGTTGGTTGATGAGAGCCTGGTGGTGAAGAGGGAGGAAGTTGATGAAGAAGAATATAGGGAAGTTGGATGGTGGAGGTTCTGTAGGAGGATGTGGGAGGAGTGGGTAGGCGTCGGGGGAAGGGTGAGGATCGTAAAGGATTAGAGGTGGTGGAGAGGTAGAGAGGTCGAGGGGTGGAAAGGTTAGAGGTGGCAATGTTAATAAGATGTTGATATAATTCATTGTGATGCAAGCAGCAGGTAGGGAAGTGATGAAATTGAAATATTAGCAGACTTACTCCAAAAGAAAAATAAAGAAAATGATTCTAGGGAAAGTGAAAAGAGGGTGTATGAGAACGGGATGAAGCGAGAAACAGGGAAACGAATAATGAAGCGACCAAGGAGAGCAGCACCGGAGGTCAATTTCCAGAAATAATGTGACGGTAAAGTCAAGAGGACAATACAGGAATGGAGATAAGGACTTAGAAGTGAATAACTTTTCAAAAAGTTTAAAATATAAAGGGTGAGGGAAAGCGGTTCTAGTCATATACTGAATTCCAGGGTTGAGGCGGGAAAGAAGTGCTTTCGAACAACAATTTCATGGGGCTGCGATCAACCGTGCCGATATAGTTTTTGGTCAGATCTACCTTCGCTCTTCGGTGAATTGGGCTTGCACAGGGCAATTACTGGGCCAGGGAGGATGGACATTAAGGGCTCTGAATACGAGTCCCAAACACAAATTAAATACCACACTTTTGAAATGAACGGTGGCTTGTCTGCTGCAGTTAATAATAATCTAGATACCGACTATCCATAAAATATGCAGCATCACACTTCCGGGTACCTGAATGCACCAGATAGAGTAGTCATTTCCTTTTCTAATCATCAAATTCCCAGTTTCGTCTAGTTTCGACCATGGGTTATCCCTGTTTCCCATATAATTTGACTGTATGAATATATGCATGTACGCCACAAACATGGCGCTGCAGGGTTTGGTTGCGCAAGGCTCTGGATATCTAAAAATCGTATTTATGTCGCTGCTCAATTTTCTTCAACAACTCAAGAACAACATGTCGCTGAAGTCTAAAATTGAGAATAAGGCCAGCAGAGGTTGTAAAGAAATAAAATTCAAGATCTCAGGAAATAAACAGGAATGTGAAGTGATATCTTGAAGGTGTAGCTGCGATCAACCCAAGGCTATAACCTGGTACTGATGCATCATCCTGTTTAAATGCCTTCCATACGACAGACTCGTGCAAATTCCAGCCTCCCGAGGGTACGAAACAACAAAGGAAATGCCCCGTTCTCAGTATCTCGGTAACTCCACCGCCAGCTGACCTTAGATTCCCACAGAAATTCGTAATTGCAATTAACCCATGTCGAACTTGGTGAAGTATGGTCTCCACCAAAATCGACAGTCACCATCGCACCATCTTATACGCCTCCTTCACCTCTTTCATCCACCTCTTCTTATCGTCTTCCCACGGCCCCATCTCTTTCCCAGCATTTCCCCATATATACACGTCAGGTCTACAGGTCGCCTTGTTTCGTCATAATTTCCGCACCTCCGACAGTTTGAGTTAACATCACGGTTCAGTACCGCCGCCTGTTTCCTTTCCCGGACCCGTGCCGAGTTTATTCTACCAACCGCAATACATCCCTCTATTTCTCCCGTCGTTATGCTCCCATCCGTGTAAAAGGACGTTTCTGTCCTCGCTCGCATCTGGAACATGCCGAGTCTGATTTTGACTTGGACTGGACAGTATCTAGAGTCCCAACTGCGTAACGATCGACACCCACGTGACGATCGGCATGTGGTTCTCCCGCATGCATGAGATTCTCAATATATCTGCGCCCCAGGGGATCTCAACTTGGCGTCAACCTAAGAGCACACATATCGAAAATGGAAGATAGAATCTGATAAGATTCTGCCTATGATAAAGTCACGTGTACTGCCTTATCCAGCCTTTGCGGCATCTTAAACTGGCCGGTTTAAGACGCTGTCACGTCCTAGTCCAGCCTCTGCGTCTTAAACTGGCTGATTTTAAGACGCTGTCACGTCCAGCCTCTATTGAAAATATTACCCTGAACCTGTGCAGGCTTGGCTTGGCAATGTGTGGGCTTGGCACTGCGCGGGCTTGGCACTGCGCGGGCTTGGCATTGTGCGGCTTGGCATTGTGCGGGCTTGGCATTGTGCGGGCTTGGCATTGTGCGGGCTTACCACCTTGCATGGCTAGCTCCCACGGAAGCGCTTCGGACACATCGACAGGGGCCTGTCACCTTTCCTATAGAGGCGGCTAGTCTTGGACGCCTTGCTCCTTTTGGGTACATAAAAGGGGCTCGTCATGACGAGTTATTATTTCTATTTTCAAGTTGCAAAGCTTCATGGTTCAGCATCCACCCAAACATTTCTTCCGCATGACCTATCTATTCTTTCAGTCTACGCCCTGGATATCTATTGCTACTAATTGTACATCATAATTCACTTTCTGAAGCCGCAAATGAAGAACCAGGAAATTGGCGCTGTTGCCCTTCTCGAGCTCATTCCCTTACCTATCGCGTAATTTATACATTCCAAAACCACACTCTGCAAGTATCATCACGTTTCGACGCGAAGCTTGTTTGGATTTCCTTGCTTTTCACATGCTTTAGGATGGGTTTGGGATATCTGCTTGTTCATCGGTTTTCTTTCTTACATTCATGTTTGTTTATAAACAGTTCAAGTGATGTTTCGAAAGCTATGGCTATACACTAGAACTCCCTTGTATAACCGATCTAGGAAGCACTTTCATGATGTATCTGTTCCACAAGCCTGAAGCAGCTCTAGGTCTTCCTGTAATCCGAATCAATAGTATCAGGTCCAGTCAAACAATTCGGGGAGCATGGCTACTGGCTATGGCACTTGTGTTTAGAGTATTTTTCTTACTTGGGATTCACGCTGCTATGGTATTTGTGTTAGTATGGGATTCGTGTTGATAGGTAGTCGCGTTGATATGGTTGTCGCGTTGATAGGTAGTTGCGTTGGTTAGTTGGGTGATGGCGAGATAATCGTAACTCGTCATGACGTGCATTCAAAAGTAGCAAGGCGTCTATGACAAACCCCTGCTGCCACCTTTCCTCTGCAGGAAAGGTGTCGATGTGTCCGAAGCGCCTCCGCTCCCACTTGGACCCAACGTGCGACAATATACCTACTATGGCGGTTAGTCTCATGCCAAGCCTCTGTCGCTGACGCATTGCTTCGCTTTACATGTGTATGATGGGGGTAATGACATTTAGGACTTTCGGAATGGGTGGATTCGAACACTTAGGCAATATGCCAGCTGTGCGGAACAAGGACTTTGCATGTTGCTCTACCAGCTACTTGTTGCGTATGATCTGTAATGTTTTGTTTGATATAATTGAGACTTACGTATATACATAAATATGGGTATCTTGCTACCAAAGTGAAACTCTAACCCTGTTCAGAAGTCTCTTGTGAAAGATACTTGTAGTCATATGGTAGCAATATAATCTCGTCTACATAGAGTACAGGGAGCTATTATCACAAATTGAGTTGATATTCCGGTTAGTTAAATATACTACCATTATTCTATTGGACTTTTGATCTTAGAACCCTGATGCATATATCAAATAGATAGCTGTTTGTAATTTGTTCATATCTCATATCTTACATCGATTATGTACTTCAGTGTTACAATCCTCCTGTTTTCCTAATCTAGTAATTTTATTAGTGTATGGTACGCACAATGCCAAGCCCACGCATTGCCACGCAGTGCCAAGCCCGCACAGGTTCAGGGTAATAATTTCAATAGAGGCTGGACGTGACAGCGTCTTAAAATCAGCCAGTTTAAGACGGAAGGCTGAGGACGTGACAGCGTCTTAAACCGGCCAGTTTAAGGCTGGATAAGACAGTACACGTGACTTTATCATAGGCAGAATCTTATCAGATTCTATCTTCTATTTTTCGAAGGCTTATTGCTATATGAATACATATGTGCTCTTGTAAACAAAACGTACACAAACCCGTGCCAACCAGACTACACAAACCCCATTGTTCTTTGCTATATTTTTCAAAAGTGACTACGGTTGACGCCAAGTTGAGGTAGAAAATTTGCGGTGGGGGAATCCCCTGGGGCGCAGATAAGCTAAGAATAGGGGATTCGAAACGATCCCTTCATTCTTAGCTTATGTGACCCGTGCATGCCACAGGTGCTCAAATCTATACTAATAGGGCTTATGGAGCATACTTATGAGGAGCTTATGACTACTAGTAGTGATTATGATAGTAGGTAGTTATCGTAGGAGAGGAGATTGTAGTACCGGGGGGTTTGTAGGGGGCGGTGAAGGTGTGAGGGCTCTAGAGGCTTCAGGACAATTCAGGGTGGGTTGTAGATATGAAATTTAGATTTTTCGAGTGTTTTAGGCTATATTCAATATTCTCATGACAGGTATATGTCGATCGTTACGCAGTTTGGGACTCTACCTCTATTCTTTCTACGCTTCCCCCAAAGGTCAATATACCATTCCTTCCCCACACACCCTTCCGGCCCTGCTGGCAAAGCCCCACTCCCTATTCCTGCCTTTGTCAAAGTCGTAGGGCTCGATTAGGTGCCACCGGCTCTTGGACTTGACATGGCTACTTGAGCGCCAACACCTATTAAAAATACACAATCACGGAGCTGGTGGCCCTCCAAATACCACCAAAATCCTGTATAATAGTTGTCATTGGTCTCTGGCAGGGTCGCTCTAGCTAGATTGCCGTTTCCCTAAATGATAGGTAGGGTGCGTTTTTGGCTGGTCGAGATTGCTAGACACTGTGATTCGCTGCCAGACGTGGGGCAGCCTCTGTTTTTGTGGCTAGAGGAGCTACTACCGGAGCCTCGTACTAATACCCGGATGGGTCTTCATACCTAGGCAAATCTCCTAGACTAGATATGTTTGACCTTTCCTTCGTAACAACATTCCCTGTCCCTGGTCATTTTCCTTCTCCATCTCCATCTTCCTTTTCCTCTTTATCTTCCTCTTCCTCTCCTCTCTGTTTGTGTCTGTCGCTATGCTTTCCACCTCTACCTGCGTCGCCCCTATTGCCAATAGTATAAACGTAGGATCAGTCAGAGTGAGCTGTGATATTGTCTCAGCTGGCGGCTGCTTCCCTTTTGCCTTCCATTCTTCCGTTCTGTCGCTATACACCGCCTTGTCTTCATTCGTAACTCCTTCCCCGCCTATTACTGTATGTCTAGGTACCCCCTTGGTTCTCCGAAGCTCCCTTCCCAACGCATGATTCAATTTTTTTCTACTCCTCTTGCCTCCTCCTTGAAGGCCAGTAGAGTACCATTTGGTAATGGCCTCCCTCCCACTGGAGCCAACTGCCGGGTTAGGTATCTTACTATCTTCTTGTTTCTGCATGTATAACATTCTCCTCAAGGATACTAATCTCATCTTCAAGTCACTCCACTTCCTTAGTAATTCCATTGAAATCAGAGGAGATTATTTTTGCTCACTCAAAACTCTCACTTCCATCACCTCCCAAAATCATTTCCGCCAGTTCGTCGCCTTTGTCTATGTCGAGCCTCGAACCAACAAAGAAGCATGCCGCACGATCCCATTCTTCCTGGGTCATTGCATAAAACATCTTTCTCCCTCAACTTTCTTCTCCCAGTTTTATAGTATAGCCGCCATTCTCCTTCTGCTTCAATTTCCTTTTCTGCCCATGACCTATATGTTGGCTTTGAGCGAGGGTCTTTTCATCAGATGACCTCTTCCTCTACCTCTGCCGCCCTTGCCGCGGAGGGAGTTGATTTTGGTGTTGATAGTTTGATATGGCTTGAGGGTCTTCACTTCGGTTTGTTGTCTACCTAGCTTCGGAACCAACCAACCGTTTTCTTCCATTTCCTCACCAGTTTCGACGTTTTTGTATTGATGCTAATTTGCCAGAATGAATTGTGCTGCTAAAACTCGTAGACTTGAGCTGCTATATATTGTGGCTCCAACTGTCAAAAGGACCGCAAAGAAAGCAGAGGTCAATTGTCAGTGTTCGCTGGTAATATCGCTTTGGAAATCGTCAAAGTTCTGGGGAGGGGAGAAGGAGAAGAAGGGGGGAGGGGGTTCTCAAATGTTTTCCCACTTTTTGCCATCAAGAGCGGCATCCACCACTCGACATTGTACTCTGAACCTCCCATGCAGTGTATCTCTGTTGTCTAAGGCTTAGGCAAGTCTTGCTGTTACGTTCGGTTTGTATTTGCTAGCCATTTGTGTGTAGTCGAAGGAAATGGCCCATGATCGATAGCGTATGGCAATTGAGGCCGGCCGTAATCCTAGATGACGAGAGTGGGGTTCAGTACAAGATAAAGGGTGCAAAGGGTTGTTCAATTGGATATTTGTATAAGGCAAACAATCATAGGAGGGAAGGGATTAGTTAGGATCTTTATTTTTTTGTTTTAGATTCATGCAGGCAACTTAATCTGCCAGGTCCGGCGGGTATGTATAACAACATATCAAACTCAAGTGCCAAAAGGCAAAAAACCACCCGAGAGGCTTGCCTCAACCACAAGCCGCAGCGTAATACAAATATGAATCACTCACGTCCTTGTCACCGTTCCGTTTAGGGCCCCCTCTTCCACTGGCATAGTCGTATACTGAACTCGAATGCCAATTGCTAAAACAAATACCAGACGGAGATGATACGGTCAAGGGCCTACTGTATTGGCCAGGCAAATATGTGGATCAAAGAAACAAAACTAATCAAGGCTCAAAACCCCGAATGCGGGACGTTCACGTCAAGTATGCTAAGGGGGCCAATCTTAGATGGAAGAATAATTGTCGGAGTTGTAGTCCTCGGGGTCTTCCACAGACTCTGGTGCTTTCCTTCATGGTCCTCCGCCGAATTCCGCAGTGTAGAGGTCCGAGGAGCAGGGTGGTGGGTAAAGTAGTACCTTCCAGAGATGTGGTCTCCATAAACGATTCCTATAATTTTGGTCAGAATGGTGGAGGGAATGGCAGGAAAACATCTCCACCCACCAAAGATACATTATGAATTGCTCGGATGGTTGAGTAGCGGCACATGCCAATCTCCGGCTCCGTCTGTACTGTCACTTCCAACTATGCTTTCCCTATCTCCACCGCAACATGGTCTGACTAGTTTGCGACCGATACCATCTCAACTGGTAGTGCCTTAGGTACCCTTTCAGAACCTATTTTGGTGCCATAGCTCACATGTCTCCCAGGGGCCAGGTGATGAGGAAGAGGTTTTGGCAGGCATAGTATGAACACTGCCGGATCAGTTTTCCGGGCATAGCTAACATCACTACTCAGCGGTCCTTCCGAGGCGAAGAGCGGAAGCAAGCGTACCTAGTTAAAACCATCCGGTTTTGCGATTTTGCAGGCTTCCCATGGAGACTGATTTGAGGTGGATATAGAATATATGCTCAGTAACGGCCTGGTAGTATCTATGGGCCAATAATTGAGTATACCTGGACCTTTCCCTGTCGTCCTCTATGCACTTCTTCTCCTTCAAGCCATATGTGGTGAACCCCCTTCATAGCTTCTTGCCCTCTCCCGCGGATTGGACGCAGCTACCTGACCGAGGCGCAACCCCCGGCACATGAAACATGCCAGCTATGTTCTTCTCAGCTTATTGGCCGCTCCAATTCTCCGCTCAAGATGTACGTACACAGTAGAATGAAGATCCTACATCATGCATGGATGAATTGGAGCTATGTCAAATAAGTATGTAAAAAAGTGCAGAATTGGAGAGTGAACTAACCTCCGCAAATGATTATTAATTCCCACGCATGGCACCTCCCTCCACAACCGCAAACCCCATAGCCATTTCAACGCGTCCCCGCGCAGCTTGATATACCAGCATGGCAAACAGAGTTGAGTATCAGTATGTGCACTCTTCGCTGTGGTGAATGCTTCGTTGTTGTGAATACTTCGCTGTTGTGAATGCTTCGCTATTGTGAATGCTGCTGTGCTGTGCCCTAGTAATAACAAGTGTGAAAGGAAAATTCTGTTACAGCATCTGACGTGCGGGATGTTTCCGGGCAGGCCAAACCCGCTGGCCAGTGGCTGGTGTACACTCGACATGCTGACTGATCTATCATGACTAACAGCGAACGGCGTATCAGGGCACAATGCCAGAACGGCCGATGCCAGAACCACAACACAACACGCATACCACAACACAATCAACGCAACACAATCAACGCAACATCCGGTCTACAATAACAATAGTTATCCGAACGCCAGAGATGGCTCAGCAAGACCCAGTCACAACAAGTCCAGCTTGGTCTCCAGACCCTCCCTCTCTTCTGCCAGCTGTACTTTTTTTTTAAATTTTTTTAAATACTCATTACTCCCATTAAGGGACTATGAGGAGTCTGCCAGCTGTACTTACAATCTGCAGTTGAGTCTATTAACATTGCCCATCGCCTGGCTCCAGTATCAGGAGAAATCTTTAAGCATCCTGGTGCGCCTACAAGAGTATGTTTTAATGGGATTTGCAGTAGTAAAAACAGCAGGATCTGATACTACAGGGCGAGTTCGCTATGCATCCATCATGGCCAGCGTCGGAACTACAGATTATTATTCTAAGGTCGCAATTTAGTTAGATAGTTACACTCATCATACATATGTAGATAGCTTGAATAACATTTGGCTCGGATTGTGGTAGTGCCATTCGCATAGATCAGTCATAGATCAGTCAGCATGTAGAGTGTACACCAGCCACTGGCCGGTGGCCGGCGGCCGGTTGGTTTGGCCTGCCCGGAAACATCCCGTCTGACGTGTTACTGTTACTTGGTAGAAGGTGCAAAGTTGGGGATGTATTGACATATCTACGTCAATCCTTTTGGCATGAGAACAGGTTAATGTTTGTGATAGCAAATGTATGCATATGCCACCTTCTTTAAGTGAAATGTAATGCTCGGTAGAGACGTCTCAATGTTACTTAAATCAGGGATTTGTATTTGAGAGATACTAGATACTAACTTTGAACTGGCCCACGACATGCATATACAAATAGCAAGTAATATGTTTTAATAAGAACTGGGAACTAGAATATCCTGAGAGAACACCCATATGGAACAGAAGCCTAAAGCTTGCTGGAAAACCCCTCCCTGTCCTTTTCACCTCATTTCCTTTGAAGTGAAGATATTTTGATCTCAGGACCCTGCCTTATCTGCTGCCAGACTTTCCTTTGAGTGTCTGGAAAAGTGTTCTACATCCTAGGCCAAGGAGGGGCTGGATGTCAAGATAGTTTGCTGCCTGTATTGTATTTATGTTAAATTTGCTCTGTAGTTAGCTAACCATCCATGGGTCAATTGGTTCAGATTACATTACCAAAATGATCTCAATCAGCAACTCCTGATCAACCTGTATGAATGTCTTATCCCACTCCGCAATTTCTCTGTCCTCATAATCCATCTTGGCGTCAGCGGGGGTAAGATCATTCTTATGGTGCTCGCACCACTCAATAACCTTAGTGAGAACCGAGTGGTTGATCTGGAACAAGACTAAGTAAGTAAGGAAATTTCACGTAAGGGACTGAACGGAAAAAGTTCATGTTGGTAGTTCGTAAAAAACGAACATTATGAATGGGTATAGCTTCTCGACAGATCTCCAACTGATCCATTATAAAGATCGATTGCGTAGCAATATCCCAGGCTATAGTAACAACACACAGCATTAGAATGACTCCCAAGATGGGGGAGGAAACCAGCTACATACCGACCTCTGATTTGACACCATCAGAGCTCACGAGCTTGACCATCTCAAGATTTGGACAAGTTGACATTGGAACAGGAGTCTAAGAGACTTATAGAGATGGAGAGTAGTAATCTCAGTGTGTAATGTGATGTCAATTTGTTTGAGTAAAGATTGTCAGGGAATGGAAGTGTGGGGATAATGGTGACAGTACTTAGGTTAGTCTTACAGTAGGTACAGTCTGGCTGACGCAATTAACCCAATCAGGACAATGCTATTTGAAAACGAACTTTATTGCAACTAGACTAACCTAAAACTAGGCATAAGAGTTGTCCTGCTCGCCAACCGTAGTTGGGAGGCCCTCTGCTACATCGCGATTAGTCTGGTTGGGTCCTTTTATATATTTTTAAAGTCTATACCCCCATCGACCTAGGGTCATGACGGGTTGGTTGGGTCATGCCAATCAAAGATACTGATGACCCCCTCCAAAGTGATGTGGTGCAGAGGGCATCTATTTTCTATTCTTTCAATTTCTTTTATACTTTACATACAAAGCACTGGTATGCGGCTCTAGCCACCAACAAGCCAGAACCCCAACTGGATTCTAGGCACATGAACCTTTTTTTACCTCATTACTGGTATATGGTGGCATGGGGACCATGGTGACTATCTGTATTGATTCAAGATAGGGCAAGTTAATCTGTCAGGTTTGCATTGATACAACATAGTGGATAGAAAGCTTCCTGACTGGCAGTTATGTGAACAGGTAAGCATCCTTGTGTCATTGATCTTCTGTATCGTTCCTCAGGTCAATGCCACTTCTAGGCACTCTTGTCTAATTGGCTGGTGGTGTGGACAGTCGAAGGTGATGTATAATCCATCCTTGGAGAGGCATAGACATATGTTGGTAGGCTCACGTATACGGTAAGTTTTCCTGACGTGATGCAGCCGGAAACATTGGGGGACTTTCTCCGTCCATAGCCAGAAATTATCCGAGAGAGGATGCCACTCTCCACACTCATACCCCCATTGCCCTCCATATTGTTGGCAATGTCGTTCAGTACTGCTTGGCCGAGATGGGCACCATGAATAGTTTTTAAAGGTAGTTACAGTCCCATTCAGAATTGTCCAGGATGCATAAAAGAGAGCAGTCATGCGGGGGGGAATATTCTTATATCAAATATATTCTAATATTAAATGTCAGGGTAACTACTAAATGTGTATATGAAATAAGAGAATTAACGTGTGGTAGAGGAAGAACTAGGTACAAGAGGACAAGGATCAGCCCCGGATGAAGTGAAGAAGGCAGTAATGACTGTTTGCTTGCCTTTCCTTTTGTCTGCGAATTGTGCAGCCTCAATGTGCCGGCGTTCGCGATAATAGAACTGTTCCACTGTTGCTGTTGTAGTATTGTTGGTTGTGTTCTATCCCATACGTCAAGTTGTCAGGTCCAATACACAAGTCCATTTGGCCAAACTGGCGGGTTGGCAGTTGGATCATCCCATACACCAAAGTGCACTAATACCCCTCTCCATTCATCAACCTCGGAGGTTTCCCGTGCTTTGTCAGTGAAGTTCATACTGAGAGAGTCGCAAATGGGCCTTGGTAGTGGTGGATTGGGGGTTAGGGTGGCCTGTTGTTCCGTGGGCAAGTGTGGAGGCATACCAAGTCTTCTAAAGATGCAGTAAACGGGGCCGTCTCATAGCCTAAGGCTCCATAGACGTACAGACTTCAAAAATAAAAATAAAAATAAAAATAAATTCATCAACCTCACCGTCGCATGCACCAATGTCACGATACCGGTATGTTCAATGTACATTGCATTCAAAACAATCATCACCATCCACATGGCATACAAAACAAATGACCGCGCCAACAAATAAACAAACACAAGTGAAATTAACCATACCAGCAAACAAACCAAAATGTTAACGCAAAAAAATTAAAAAAAAAACAGAAAAAAACTTAGAATGCGACAGGGAAAAGTTAATAAAATAAAATAAAAACCCAAAAGATAACACGACGGGAAAAAATTTAAAAAATTGAAAAAAAGATGCCCTGATCATTGAGCTTGCTTATGGCCTGCTCGGTAGGTGGTGCCTGCTGAATTGTTTAATTTTTACCACTGTTGCTTTGCCCCCTTAGCCTGAGGGTTTCTATTCGGGAAGGATAAGAAGGGGAGGTACTTGTCATACCATTCGCGGACCGGGTGTGATTCTGGTTGGACTGCACCCATGTAAGGAATGCAGTCTGGATTAAGAGTTCATTAATTTATATATATCATATTGGGAATGACAGTGGGAATTAACAGAAGGTAGCAAAAGTAGAGGATATATACACGGAGGTGCGGCTGGTTTGCACCACTCCTTCCCTCCAACTAAGCGGAAGCAGATATGCGAAAGGAAAGAAGGCTTCCGTATTGCCGAGTTCAGAAAAACATGAGTATAGTAAATGGGAAGATATAACGCAGCCATATGGCTCTGTGGTTGCACGTCAAGCTGGGGACGGGGCGAATATTGGGAATCTTACAGGCTGGACATCGAGCTGGGGAAGAAGCGAATATTGGGTATATTGCATGCTGAATATCGAGCAGGGGAAGAAGCGAATATTGGGTATATTGCAGCTGAATATCGAGCTGGGGAAGAAGCGAATATTGGAGTTAGCGAGTTCAGGGTAAACACATGTGTGGTGGATATGAAAAAATAATGTAGCCATATGGCTGTGTGGTTGCACGTCAAGCTGGGGAAGAAGCGAATATTGGGTATATTGCATGCTGAATATCGAGCTTGGGAAAAAGGGAATATTGGGTATATTGCAGGCTGTATATCGAGTTGGGGAAGAAGCAAATATTGGCGAGTTCAGGGTAAACATGCGTGTGGTAGATATGAAAAAAATAACGTGGTAATATGGCTAGGTGGTTGCACGTCACAAGCTGGGGAAGAAGTGAATATTGGGTATACTGCAGGCTGTAGACTCTCTTTAGTAATACAGTATATAACTAAGCATATTGTGAACAGTAAAGATGACGGATCTATTATCATGTTTAACTGATCATGCCCCTTTGCTTGCTCTCGATAACCTGTCAGCAGTAGCTGCCGGAAATAGCTCCTAGCACTTACGTGATACAGGTCGACCTTGCAGAACGCACAACTCTCGGCCTATTTATTCCCAATATGGTGGAGCGTGATCTGGGAATTTCCATTATAGTTCAAAGTGGCTGTTCGTTCATTCAACAGTTGCTATTGCCATCCACACATTACTTACAAGAATAATATTGCTATAGGTAGTACTCCAGAATACATAATGCTAAATATATATGGACACGTTGGAGTGTACGAGCATGCAATATACATATGTTTGGTGTGTATACAATAGCCTGTAAGCAATATACATGATCATAGATAGCAATTGTATGTAGTTTTGTGTGAGCAAGATATATATGATAAAGCAGCACAAAATAGATATGAACTTGGCAATTGTCTTCTATAATGGCTAATTTGAATGGAATGAACAAAATGAACAGCCAGTTTGAAGTCTAACTCATGTAACCGAAATTCCCGGATCATGCTCTACTATATTGGGAATAAATAGGTCCATAGGCAAGGTCTTCCTGCATCACGCATGTGCTAGCAGCTATTTCCGGCAGCTACTGCCGACAGGTTATCGCAAGCAAGCAAAGGGGCATGATCAGTTAGACATGATCATAGATCCGTCGTCTGTACTGTTCACAATGTGCTTAGTTATATAACCGCGTTATTTTTTTTCATATCTAACGCACGCATGTTTACCCTGAACTCGCCAATATTTGCTTCTTCCCCAACTCGATATGTATACATACAGCCTGCAATATACCCAATATTCGCCTTTTCCCGATATTCCGCCTGCAATATACCCAGGTTCTCAGAATCAAGCAACTTGTTCTCCGACTCCAATTTCAATTGAAGCATCCGCTTCTCCGATTGAAGCATCTGCTTCTCCAATTGAAGTTGTGTACATCGTGTGATGTGGGGTTCAATAACCTAAATATCGGCGACAATACACGTCAATACAACACACAAATGCCGACGGTCTGGTGAGTGGAGATTAACCTTAAAAACAAGTCTTTCCAAAAGGGCCTGTCTCAATTCTTTCGAGAGAGTCTCCTCCAATATGGTATTGGTCTCTGCTACAGAGTTAGCATAGCACTGTATTTTTTGTTTCATGGGAAGTGTAGATTTCGACATACGAATGAGGAAGGAGTTAGACATTTCCACCGACATGGAAAGTAGTATTGCAAGGTTTGTTAGGCGGTGTCGTCCAGATGTATGCGTGCTTGGTTGGACAGGAGCAAATCGCACGCGGGGGGTACAGACAGTGGTGAGAGAGAAGTGTGGACGCACGCGTGGGTTGTGCTTAACTCAATAGTGGTGGGTCACTTATTATGAAAAATGCACGTTTGCCAACTTGGCGCCCACCCTGATTGGCCAGCTCTCGAGTGCATTAACGAGAAAAGTTGTAATTGCAATTGTAATAATGAGCAGTAGTCATCAGGAAATTGCATCATCCAAGCACCCCAAAATTCAGAGAGAAAAGCACGTGTGTCACACATATCCCGATACCCACCAGCACATACCTGCTTTATAGAAGCCTCTTACGAGCATCTAATAGCCACAGACGTAGCTACAGCATATACTTGCTTTCTACAGCAAATATGCTTTCCTTAGTATATACCTGCTAGCAACTGCGTTATCCCTCTTCATGTATACATAGACTGTTGGGGAAACACCC
This sequence comes from Terfezia boudieri ATCC MYA-4762, assembly GCA_003788615.2. Classification (NCBI taxonomy): domain Eukaryota; kingdom Fungi; phylum Ascomycota; class Pezizomycetes; order Pezizales; family Pezizaceae; genus Terfezia; species Terfezia boudieri. Next base: position 129,462 of record ML121534.1, on the reverse strand, counting down.
TTCTGGATGATTGAGGAGTAGGCACACACACATACAGATATTCCTACGCCCATATTCTCATATACGTACTCATATCTGCATTCACATATACGTTCTTACATTTGTTCCCAACCCTTAGCGTCATTCGTAGTCCTGCACACCCAACCCCATTAGTCCACAACAAATAAACATTACCAAATAACTAATGCGAGAACTTGTGATCATAGTTTTATTTTATACTAGTGAATTAATAATTCTACAGTCTTCTTTTCCCTATGAAGTCATGTGGAGCCGCCACCAAAGCTACTTTGAAGGCCGCTACTCCTAGGTGTAAGCTGGTTAGGAATATATGCTTTCACGCATATATCTAATTAGTAATGCGAGAACCTGTGAGCGTAGAATTGTTTATACTAGTGAATTAAGAATTCTACGCTCTTCTTTTCCCTATTGAAAACAAACCTGACAAGAAAAACATAAGTATCTCTAAATCCAACACTTATGACCTTTCTACGCAATACAAAAAGCGTTCACTATACCTGATTGATTAACCCTGCAGGGTTGGCTGGAATAATGAATGAAGCTGGTTGGGGTCAGGGGTGGAACGCCAGCTGTTAATTATCGGGGAGTTGAATAAAAATGTTTGTTTACTAATAGAGTAGTGCTATCGGTAGTTATACAAGTGACAACCCCAAGTAAACTAGCATGTCCACTAGTAGGTTCGTGATACCTCGCAACTCCCACATAGACAACAGCTGGTTTATACGAGGCTACCTTATTGGGACCGAATAGGAGTAATGAGTTCTTTAAAAAAAAAAAAAAAAATTACTAACCTGTACTGAATTACTACAAAGGATATTAGAAGAAATTATATACAATGCAAGAGGAGAAAATCAAGTTCCCTTCTGTAGCACAATAGTATCCAATGTATCATCCAAATCAGGGTACCGGTAAAGAGACCGAGTGATATTCTACAATATTGCTGTGGTGTTTGTTAGGTTGGTGAATGCCTGGGAGGTTAGCTATTAGATTTAGATGCCATGAGGCTCCCCAGAGATCAACAAATCATAGAGGTATATAATACTAGTCTAAATATATAAACTATCTTAACCGTCAATCTGATACCTGCTGTGCTCATCCCACCGCACGCTTTCAAACAATCTCTTTGATATCTATTTCTTCAAAGAAAATTGCTTGCAGTGTTGAACCCTCCCTGCATACTACGCTTGCATGCTTAGCTCTGGATTTTCAGCCAATGAATATCTTGCAACTCGTCTGCCTCTGTAAAAGTACTTCCAGATCCACTTGCTTTAGATTGAGTTTTAATTGTATGGTGGAATGGCCTTGAGCCCGTGGCGTTTTGTAGTATTCTCTGACATAGGTAGGACATAGAGCGACTTTTGCGAGAACATTCTACTTTTCAGCAACACCTTTCTTGATACATGCATCAATCCTTCTACGTTCTGAAGATTACTTTCTAAACCATTATTAGTTCCTCCATGGTTAGTGCACTATGCGACCTATGCGAGAACATTCTACTTTTCAGCAACACCTTTCTTACTTTCTAAACCATTATTAGTTCCTCGTTGGCGAGACTGTACCGTAATTCCCTGCAATCTAACAAGTTGGTGAACCAATTGTTGGTCCAACTAGGTAATTCTTTCTTTTTTTCTTTAGAAACTCGTTACTGATATCGGTCCCGTTAGGCGGATTGGTGTGGTAACGTAAAGTAGGTGTGTCATAGTCTGTCCCAATCGTATCATGGTGAGGTAATGTCCGTGTTCTCATAGCTACGCCCGAGGCTGCGTCGTACTTTCTCATCTATTTATAAACCTCTATCAACAACTCAACCGAGTCCGACTGGTTACTGTATCGATCACTTAACACTTCATCAGAATGTTTGCTAGCGGAAATCCAGAAAGCTACTACAATCCTGTGGGGTATATGGAACAACGGCAACGCCTTCAAGCGTCTGGCGACCTGCCCCTCATCGACATTGACAAGCCCATGGAAATCTCTGGTGACCTTCCCCTCATCGACATTGACAAGCCTCTGGAAAGCTTTGGCGACCTCCCCCTCGACTTTGACAGGCCTCTGGAAAGCTGTGGCGACCTTCCACTTGTCAATCTTAACGACGTCTCTAGCTGCCCGCCGGCCACCGACATTGAACAGCCCCTCCAAAGTTACGGCGGCAGTCAGTTGCTCCAGAGCTGGAACAAACTTCCTTATTTCAATGTTAATGGCGTCTCTAGTTGCCCGTCGGCCACCGACATTGAACAATTACTCCAAAGTTACGACGGCAGTCAGTTGGTTAATTTGGAAGAAATGCTCCAGAGCTGGAACAACCTTCCCTTTGTCAATCCTGAAAATGTTGTCGAAAACTGCAATTATGCTCAGTTCCCCAATGGTGAACAGTGCTTCGATAGTTCCGGCAGTTCCACGATGGGTTATAACGAAAACCTCCTTATGGCTACGGACGAGGAGCGTACTACAGCGTCTGGACTATTCGATACTCATTTGGAGCCCTTGAACCAAGTCCCAGCCCAAGGGTATTATTTCGACATGGGGTTGGGGGGTGTGGGACTGAGCGAGGAGCCCTGTGGGGCGTGGAACGTTCCTGCAAACTTTCCAGTGGGTGGTCATAATTGGGAGGTAAGAAATTTCTCACTGATGATTTCTTCGACATTCCACATTCTGATTTTCAGCATGGTTAACTTTGTAGCAAACAAATGTATTCAAGCTACCCCAGACTCAATGTTCATCTTCCATCTCCACGGCCCCACATGGTGGCATAAGCACAGGGCTACAATGTTCCCTTGCCTCACCCCAGCTCGATACGGTTTCGGACTATGCAAACAATAAATCACTATGTTTGATGTCCGAGAATGATTACACGCTTGAAGATGCATTCATCAATGGAAATAGGAGGCAGCAGATAGGGCGGATAAAGTTGAACACGGAATCGGAAGGATGGAATGTAAACCGGAGGAAGAGCTGGGACGATTGCCAGGACAAGGGATGGACAATGCGGAAGCAGTGAATGTGGGGGGTTTTTTTTTTTTTTTTTTGAAGTCTGTACGTGTGAATGTGGGATGGAATGTAACAAAGCAACGAGGGTTCCTGATGTTATAATCTTCAGTAAAACTATACGTCAGTTCCACAATGTCCACAATGTGGCGGGGTGTAAAATATATTTATCAGTTTATCTTGGTTATATGGTTTGTGATCTCGCAGCGAAGTGGTCTTCTCTTACTTGAACCCCACTGTGCCTGAGATGTCTCCTGGTCAGCTATTAATAGAGCAGACAGGTTTAATCACAATCAGTGATGAGCAGTGGATTCAGCGAATACAGGCGTTTAATGTGTCAGGGTGTGATGATGTGTTTTGCGAAGGAATGTGATCTCGGGATGGAGGACGTGTTATCTCTGGGGTTATCAACAATGCCACCCCACATAGGTGGAGATATTTTTCCTGCTGCTAAATCTTTCCATTAGAGAACAAAAGTTTGTGGATCGAGTGTAACTACTGGAGATGGATTAAGTTATGGACATGGATGAAAATGTTGGGCTGTAGACGATCAATTCGTGTCAGAAAGGGTTTCTGCTTAAAGCAGATGTGCACCAGGCATTTGATCAATATTTGTCATTGTAAGGGTTCTGACCAAAGCACGGTTTACTACAGCTGAATATCTAACAAGCAAGGATGAAAGAGAAAGAAAATGAACCAGCGGCTACCAGATCAAAAGGCAAAAAACTCGATCGTGCAAACAGCCCTGTTCCAGAGCTCCATCAGTCTTTGAAACCCTGTGAATACTATCTTCATAATTTTCCACTTGACTCTAGCTCTTATGACCCTCTTTTCCCTTCATGTAATTAATAATATTATTTACTGAGTTCGCCCGTTTGATTGGAAAGAGCTTGACCGGTACAGCAAAGTGCAGCGAACTAGCCATGTCAGGTTAGCCGTCTAGTTGCACTGACGCTGTAGTTTGAAGGTCTCGATTAAAACTTACTTTAGGATTGAGATTTGCTGTAGAGGACCCCTGCTCTCTTTCTTTAGACCAAAGTAACATCTCAAACTTAAAGAGGTGGTATTGTGCGTATCGACTCTCTATTAGTCTGTGAGGATGCGCCGGTAGTAAATAGGGCGAAGGAGGAAGGTTGAGGCAGAGTTTGAGATAGGTATAGATGAGGAGAGATTGGTGAATCAAATGAGCACTCTTGCCATTGGGTATCTTGAAGATGCCAGTCTTCCCAACTATCACCTGCCATTTGACTCATTGTGCGTATAGATGAGGAGAGATTGGTGAATCAAATGAGCACTCTTGCCATTGGGTATCTTGCAGATGCCAGTCTTCCCAACTATCACCTGCCATTTGACTCATTGTGCAGTCGTTTTCTCCCATATTCCATATTCAGCTAACATGGATTGGTATGTAGAAAAGTGGAGGGGGAAGACGGGAGGCTGGATTAGGGGGAAAGGTGAGACGTCTTATGGCAGATCTAGAAATGTATGTACTGTAGTTATTGTGGTGTGATGCGAGGATAAATATCTTGCACATCTGTATATTCAGGACATTTGCCTTACTGTACATTTTGGATGGTTAGGGCTGGTCTCCCTTCCCATAGAATTGGCCCTAGAATTCTCATCGAAAGTCTTCGAAATACGAGCCACAAGAGGTAGTCACAAAGTGCTTACTTCCCAATACTGAGGCCAAGATCTTCAGTTGGAAAAACACCAATACACATACTCCTCTTGATACCTTAACACACAGAAAGTCGATACAGTAACAGAACTGTATCAATCACTCAAAACCTCAAACGTTCACAGCCGTGGGACCACGGCTTACAGCCTCATGGAGCCACAAGTGCCCATCACTATCCATGGAGAGTATCCAGACAGTGGAAGTGCTTGGGGAAGACAAAGTGGAACCAACATGGGCCAGGAGGAACCAATGAGGGAGACTGAAGAGGAAGACGAGCTTTTCATCTTTCGTCCTCTGCTTTCACACCTTCAACTTGATAAACTCCCCGAGCTTGCCATCTCCCTCAAAACAGGTCTTCTTGGCGGTGATATCTGTAGCCCCCTCACCTGTACTGTCAGTCCACGACCCCTGATCGGTACCTACAATATCCTGTTCCGTGTTACCTTCTCAGACAGTACCGAGTGGCTTTTCAAGATCCCTTTCATCGGGTACTTGCCGGAATGGCTGGAGGCAAGTGGAAGGAAGCTTCGATCCGAGGTGAATACAATGAGGTTTATTCGAAAATATACCAAAATCCCAGTACCAGAGGTTTATGCATTTGATTGCCACCTCGATAACCTCATTAATGCTCCTTATATTGCGTTGGAGTTCATTAATGGCATCACTATGTTGACAAAATGGTTTGCCAAACCAGGTGGATACGAGCAGCTGAGCGAAGAGCAGTTGGAAGAACGAAGAGTCAGGTGGCTTAAGGCAGTAGCAGAATACATGTTTGAGCTGGGGAAATTTAGGTTTGACCAATGTGGGATGTTGGATTTCAAGGAAGGTGGAGATGGGCCCATAGGCATTGACCCTCTCAGAGTCCCTGACATGCTAGCGGAAAGTCACGTAGAACCATCCTCAGATGTGGTTCCACAAAAATACTGCGATATCGGTCCCTTCTCGGATACCAAGTCTTATCTTCTCGGGCGTCTCCATTTGCAGGCTTCCAATACTAGCGCCATTCATTTGCACAGGATTCTCCGACAACTCATCAACTGGATCCCTGAGTCTATGGCGAACTTCGAACTAGGACCACATGGACATCGGTTTGTTCTATGTCACCCGGACCTGGACCTTGACAATATCATCATATCAAACGACGGTGAATGTCGTATTTTGAGCATCATCGATTGGGATGGAGCGTCAACCTCCCCTCTCTGCATTGGGAATGAGAGATATCCGTCCTGGCTCTCCCGTGAGTGGCACCCTGTGGTGTATCAATATGACCCTGATGATCCTGAGAGCGATGACCTGGAGAACTCCCCCGAAGAACTAGAGCGATTTCGAGACATATATGCTACGTATATGCAGGAATTGGTGGGTTGTGAGCGAGAGGCACTCACTTCATTTTCCTATATTTATGAAATGTTGGAAATTGCAGCGGCAAATATTTATTTCATTAAGGGCATTGTCTATTCGCTATGTCGAGATTGTATCACGGCATCTAGACCGAGGGACTTGGATGACGATGAGGATATATATTTGTCAGATGTGATTCAGGCGTTTCAAGAGGATTTCCCTGAACAAATGGTGATGGATCGCCTAAGGGATGGATTCTTGAAGCTTTGTGGGGAGGATTATTAACCTAAAGATAAGGCGGTTGAGTGAGGGTTGTGGGGCTGGGAGGAATGGCAATGTGAATATGGGAGGTGTGACCGACGTGGATATGGAAAGGGGAAGGGGAAGGGGGAGGGTATAAGGGGATTAGACGGAGCGGAAGTTGGGGATATATGGATAGAAGGAAAACGGTTTAAATGGATAGATGGTTGGGGTTGCTGGATGGTATTATGGCTGCAGAGTTGTTATATTCCTTGGGTTTACTAGGGGATGGAATTGATTGCTATGAATTGACAAAAGAGGGAGGTTATGTGGTGCAATAAAATCATAAAGCATCTCGAGATTTATACCTTACTGGGTAGGATTGTTCGTGGTAGATAATTAGGGAGTGGAATCGCTTTATCCTCTGCCTACAGAAAGTCATTATACATTGAGCGACAGTCCTCGATGTCTTTTGCCATGATGCTACTGCAATTCCGGCATCAAAACTTTACATTCGCCTCCCCTTCACCACTTTTCACCCACACCTTTGCCGTGCTAAACCAGCTAGAGTAGTCACTGCCTCTTGCGGCATAGCCAATGCCAAAGCCGGGATCCGTGGCGGGTTGCCCTTGACGTCAGCCATAGGTAACGCACGATAGAACGCACAACCTTCCATCGTTCAATTTCTCTCAATATATATCACCGACGTACCCTCGCACCAGTACTACCCAACCTGCCCCTCCCAGTCTCAAAGTCTGCCCCAGACGAATTTTGTTTGCACTGCTTCACCTCGCAGCGTAGAGCTCCTGGTGCGTGTTTTTTGTCAGCTTATCCAACCCCGCAATCCATCCTGTCCAACAGCCGCCGCCCTGATATAATAATCACCTCGCACGTACCTGTCTCGCATTCCTTTTCAAGTCTTACAGGGTCTGTTGCCACGCTACACAGACGCCTTTCCCCAAGTGTTCACCACACCTGGGGCACGGTTCAGCATCGCAGAGTGACTGTGTGCGCAGACAGGAGGTTTGGGAGCTAGCGAGACCACCTGTGGTAATGTCTTGCCGCTGGATAATTAAGGCTTTAGTTAACAGATTGAAGGTACTAAACCGATTGATCAAGACGAACGACGAATCCCACATGTCCACACCGATGGGTATTGCCATTGCATCCGCCAACGATTCCTCCACCGGTGATTCCGACTCCTCCGCTGCCAGTGATTCCAACTCTTCTGCCAGCAGATCCTTGCCAGCAACTCCTTCCGGCGACTTCTCCCCCAGCAACTCCTCCCCCAGCGATTCTGACTCCGCCGCAGCGACTCCTCCGCCAGCGACTCCTCCAACCAGCAACTCCTCCGCCAGTGATTCCAACTCCCCTGCCAGCAGATCCCCACCAGCGACTCCTTCCAGCGACTCCTCCGCCAGCAGATCACCGCCAGCAACTCCGTCCAGCGATTCTACCGCCAGCGATTCTACCGCCAGCGACACCACCGCCAGCGACACCACCGCCAGCGACACCGCCAGCGTCACCACCGCCAGCGACACCACCTCCAGCGCCGCCAGCGTCAGCGACACCACCGCCAGCAACTCCTCCGCCAGCAGATCACCGCCAGCAACTCCTTCCAGCGATTCTACCGCCAGCGCCAGCGCCAGCGACACCGCCGCCAGCGTCGCCAGCGCCAGCGACACCACCACCAGCGCCAGCGACACCACCACCAGCGACACCACCGCCAGCGACACCACCACCAGCGCCAGCGACACCACCGCCAGCGACACCACCGCCAGCGACACCACCGCCAGCGACACCACCGCCAGCGACACCACCGCCAGCGACACCACCGCCAGCGACACCACCGCCAGCGACCCACCGCCAGCGACACCACCGCCAGCGACACCACCGCCAGCGACACCACCGCCAGTGACACCACCGCTAGCAACTCCACTGCCAGCGACTCCACCGCCAGTGACTCCACCTCCGGCGACTCCACCGCCAGCCTCTTCACCGCCAGCCTCTTCACCGCCAGCCTCTTCACCGCCAGCTATTCCGACTCCGCCGCCAGCGAGTCCTCCGCCAGCCATTCTGCCGCCAGCGATTCCGACTCCGCCACCAGCGACTCTTCAGCCGGCGACTCCTCCGCCAGCGATTCCGACTCCTCCGCCAGCGATTACTCCCACTAACAGCTCCTCCGCCAGTAATTCCTCTGACAATGATTCTGACTTCCCTATTTGTATATATGTATGTAACGCTGTCCCCTTGAGCCTCACTCCAGCATGATTGACTGAAAGCTGCTCGAGATAGGTGTGCGGAGGAGTCGCTGGCGGGAGTAGTTGCTGGCGGAGCATAGAAGATCTGTTTAACTTTCGGGAAGATGTGTCCTCAGTTTAGATTCCGCTGGCGCCGAATCTACAAAATCCTTTGTCACGCTGTTCTCTTCCATATCTACGTACTTGGTACTCATTCTCTGCATACTCTGTGTTCATAGTGAGGTGACTTAATTTTCAATATAGAGAGAAGAGAATCCAACCCCGCAGTCCCTATATTTCCCCTTGAACATTACAGTCATATGAAACAGATTCCCGCTGATATCAGAAAATGTTATAGCGGTTGCTCCCCGATACATTCACTCACGAATCAAACCCTCTCCAATCCGATTAGGTTTGTGACGGTCAGGTTGATGCCAGAAACATTCGCAACTCCATCTCACCTCAAAAGAGGCATACCAACCTATAGACAATAGTGCCTTTGCTTACTCCTTGGATGGGTCTTGTTTTGGAGGAATCTCAGCTGGATTTGGGGAAATTGATGCTGCCACCAGATGGCTGATGTTTAATACCACTGTCCGCAAGCAAAACCACTTGCCGTGTGGTGTCTACTATAAAAAGCCCAGTGCAGATCCTAGAATACAGTGAATTTCCCTTTAATGTAGAATACAGGCTTGAAGTACATATTAAATTGAACATTTTCCTTGAACCAAGTATGACAGTGGAGGAAGGATAGGATAGTGTATCTGCAAGGAATACAATGAATTGCCCTCCACTGGTGCCAACCTGACTACTCCACTGCGAATACATGCTTCTTGAAGTACACAAATTGTCTCTGATCCACCCCCGCTGGCCGTAAATCCCTGCCACTACCGTACCCCAAAAACGGTCCGTTCTGGGAATATCTTGCTAACTTCACAAGCTGGTATAGGCTGTAGAAGGTTCCCACCAAGGTATCAAAATCTGGATTGTTCCTCCCACTCCGCGTTCCTCCTTTTAGCAGCGCAGGTTGGCATTGCACTACACCATATCGGCTTGGCTGATCCACCGGTTTAGATAAATCCCCGTCCTCTTATTCTATGTGATTGATGCTGGTCCTTGGCCGATAACGTCATGGATGAGGTGGACGCTGGTCATCGGGGCAAACCGCATATGAGTAATGATTAAGTATTTTTATTAAAAAAAGGGGTTATCGAGGCGACAATGTGATGGATGAGGTGACTGTGTTGATGTCACCCACCGTTGGATGAGTATTGGGTTGTAGGATAACTAGGTAGCGTCCAAAAGAGAATCCCACCGCGGTACTATGATCCGTGGTGTTGAGTGGGGCAAAGAGCGGATCTTCCCCGCTATCCTTTTTGACTTGAGAATGTTTAGAAATGGTTTAAAAAAAGGGGGTTGTCTTTGCGTAATGTCAATTACGTCCCGGCTAAAAGTGAATCTCATCAGCATTCATTCACCATGACTTTATGCAAAGTAGAGCTCACCTTGATGGGCATTGAAATTCGTAACTGATGGTTGTTTGAAAGAGCTTGTGACTGGCGGGATTAAACTCTAGATAAACAAAACCTGCAACCTCGGAACTTAATTTGTTGTGGTATCGCTATTTTCTCGGTTGGCCTCTCGGAAATGTCTTCCTGGCCTCAAAGGTTTATGTTTCCGATTAGATTGCAGAGCCCTCTTGGGGTAACGGGTTCCTGCCTTTGCCTATAGAATTGAATTACATCAATACGAAAACAACCGGCAGGTGGAGGCTTGTGATCGGGGTGAAACAGGACGCAAGACGCAAGATGGAATACACCATAAGCCCGGCGAGGGTAGAGCCTGGACTCGGAAGAAGGCACACGGGAATGGGGAGAAGGGCGTTGAGCTGCCCCTCGCCGTCCCACAGGCGCAGGTCTAGTCTGGCTCAGGCCATTCGTCGAGGGAAGGAGGGGAAAACGGTTCGTATTGCCACTGGAGAGGGGGAGACTTGTATGAATTGCCACCAGAGATACGCCTACTGGGGCACAAGTAAGTCTCACGCACATCCGACTCTCTGGCTCTTGCTGATAACAATATTCCAGGATCAATGCCGCTGGCTTCCGTATGGCAGCAACCCCCCCCCATCCACCGACCACGACCTCCATATGCCAGCAACCTCCGTATGGCAGCGGCGTCTATATGGCAGCGACCTCCGTATGGCAGTAACCCCCATATACTACCGACCTCCGTATGGCAGCGACCCCAATAGGACAGCGACCTCAATAGCAACCTCCGTATGCCAGCAACCCCCATATATCACCGACCCCTATAGGACAGCGACCTCCATATGCCAGCAACCTCCGTATGGCAGCGACTTCTATTAGGCAGCGACCTCTATGTGGCAGCGACCTGCAACCCCCATATACCACCGACCCCTATAGGACAGCGACGTCTATATGGCAGCGACCTCCGTATGGCAGCGACGCCTATAGGACAGCGGTCTCCCATGCCAGCAACCTCCGTATGGCAGCGACGTCTATATGGCAGCGACCTGCGAATGGCAGCGACCCCCCCACCGACCCCTATAGGACAGCGACGTCTATATGGCAGCTACCTCCGAATGGCAGCGACCCCCATATACCACCGACCTCTATAGGACAGCGACCTCAATAAAAACCTCCATATGCCAGCAACCCCCATATACCACCGGCCTCCAGATGGCAGCGACCTCTATAGGACAGCGACTTCCATTTACCAGTAATTCCCTATAGGACAGCGACCTCCATATGCCAGCAACCTCCGTATGGCAGCGACGTCTATATGGCAGCGACCTCCGTATGGTAGCAACCCCCATATACCACCGACCCTTATAGGACAGCGACGTCTATATGGCGGCGACCCCCTTATGGCAGCAACCCCCATATACCACCGACCCCCATAGGACAGCGATGTCTATATGGCAGCGACCTCCGTATGGCAGCGACCTCATATGGCAGCGACCTCCGTATGGCAGTGACGCCTATAGGACAGCGACCTCCCATGCCAGCAAACTCCGTATGGCAGCGACCCCCATATACCACCGACCCCTATAGAACAGCGACCTCCTATGCCAGCAACCTCCGTATGGCAGCGACGTCTATATGGCAGCGACCTCCGAATGGTAGCAACCCCCATATACCACCGACCCCTATAGGACAGCGACGTCCATATAGCAGCAACCTCCGTATGGCAGCGACCCCTATAGGACAGCGACCTCAATAAAAAACCCCCTATGCAAGCAACCCCCATATACCACCGACCCCCATAGGACAACGATGTCTATATGGCAGCGACCTCCGTATGGCAGTGACCTCATATGGCAGCGACGTCTATATGGCAGCGACTTCCGTATGGCAGCGACGCCTATAGGACAGCGACCTCCCATGCCAGCAACCTCCGTATGGCAGCGACCCCCATATACCACCGACCCCTATAGGACAGCGACCTCCTATGCCAGCAACCTCCGTATGGCAGCGACGTCTATATGGCAGCGACCTCCGAATGGCAGCAACCCCCATATACCACCGACCCCTATAGGACAGCGACGTCCGTATGGCAGCGACCCCCATATGGCAGCGACGTCTATATGGCAGCGACCTCCGTATGGCAGCGACCTCTATATGCCAGCGACCTCCGTATGGCAGCGACCTCTATATGGCAGCGACCTCCGTATGGCAGCGACCCCTATAGGACAGCGATCTCCCATGCCAGCAACCTCCGTATGGCAGCGACCTCTATATGGCAGCGACCTCCGTATGGCAGCGACCTCCTCATATGGCAGAGACCTCTATATGGCAGCGACCTCCGTATACCACCGACCCCTATAGGACAGCGACCTCCATATGCCAGCAACCTCCCTATGGCAGCGACCTCCGAATGGCAGCAACCCCGATATACCACCGACCCCTATAGGCCAGCGACGTCCATATGGCAGCAACCTCCGTATGGCAGCGACCTCTATATGGCACCTCCGTATGGCATCGACCTCTATTGGACAGCGACCTCCTATGCCAGTAACCTCCGTATGGCAGCGACCTCCGTATGGCAGTGACTTCTATTAGGCAGCGACCTCTATATGGCATCCCAAATCTTTGTCGCAATTCCAGCCTCCTCACGAACTGTAGACTCCTTCAATTGAAGATCTGCTATCATTTGGCGAAATCCTCCAAAGTTTCCGCATACGAAGCTAATTCTCATTCCCGGTAGAGACGGAGAGGGGGAGGAGAAGAAGAAGCATGGTGAGGAGGGGAGTAATGGTAGGTAGGAGGACAAGGATGACAACGTAGGAGAGATTCAAAACTTGAGGAAGTTTGCCGGCCGCAGGAAGGCATCTGATCTTGATCTTCATATATTGCTCCTGTTCGTCTTAGTGACACATGAGAGATATTATCCTTGGCTCTTAAGTTCTGCTCTCTCTTAGTCTCTTGTTTTTTTCCGCTGCAAAGTGGTTAGTTAGGCCAATATACTACAATTTTTATAAGGTGTGCTTACTGTCATCTTCAAAATTCTCTTGCTCCTACACGGATTGATGTCTTCATATGTAAGCCATTCTGAGTTGAAAGTTGGGTTGTATTTACAATAACAATGGGCACAGCAAATTGGATCCATGCGTATATGTTGTTGAATCCATGAGTATATGTTGGATACAAGAGGGGTGAAGATTTGATTGGTTGTAATGTAACCAAGTAAGTTGCACATCAATGTACAGAACAAAAAGGTCACCTATAAAGTGTTAGGGATGCATCATTTCAAGACTTAAGCCTAATTACCTTTCACTGCGACGACTCAAGGTGCTATAATGAAGCCCATGAACCCCAGGGGGAGGTGATAGCAGCGGAAGCGGAGGTAACAGTAGAGGAGGCGGGGGTAACAGCAGTGGATCCAGAGGTGCCAGCGGCAGAGGTAACAGCAGCAGCAGCAGCAGCATCGGAGGTGGCATATCCTTCCAAAGGAATCTCCTTATGAGGGACCCGAATCACCTAAGCCTCCAACCTATCGGATTCCGATATTCCCTTTCCATAGGCCGTTCGAATAAACCGGACAGTATCCATCTTTCACTAGCATTTGTAGGTGATTCGATTGTTACTTGGTTTGCTGGCTCGCTGGTTCGCTGAGCTGCTGGGTTACTGAATGTTTGGTTAAATTGAATGAGTTCAAGGTTCCCAGAAGTTCAGAAACCGTGGCAATGCTCAAAGGTCAGGATGGAAGTAAGAGGGTGGGAAATCAAGACTGGGTTACTAGTACTTCTCTGTTGAAAACCGGTACTGGCAAAAGCAGGAGCAAGCAGGTTCGTTTTCCTCACCAGTTTGATACGGCGAGCCTCCAATACGAGCTTTTTTAAATTGACCATGCCTTGAATCATGAGATCGATCGATTGCGGAAGGTAGAATGATATTGATTGGTAGAACGCTTGGAAATAGATATAGATTTTCACAGGTAGGCACCTATGTACATATACTGTATGCTGTTTTTTGTGCTTCGTATCCGAGTTTATTCGTAAAACAGAATGCGGACTGACTGCATTAGCGTGCGTATTCGATTACCCTAATGGGTTTGGTCAAGTAACAGAAGGGGCAGTGACTACTCAAGTCCGTTAGCATGGACCTTACTTAAAATGTTAAGCGCTGATGTACGATAATGTGTTTAGCGGAAATTAGTATACTTGCTGTAATATAGGGGTATTCAAAGTTAAATTTTCGGCCGAAAATCTTGTACGATTTAAACGGCCAGATAAATCGCCAAAACTTGAGTACCCCCTCCAAAATCCCGGATAAAAGAATTGGATTTGGACCGTATTCACCACGTAAAGTTAATTGGAATCTGCGACCCGGGCTAGGTAGTGACTGCTAGGCCCAATGGGGCTAAGTGTCAGATTACACTCGGCACTTGACATCAATTCTTGGCGACCTGCCGTCATGAACGCAATAGCCCTGATACCAACTCTATTTCCAGCTCTTCGTCCATTTCCCCCATCTCACCATCTAGGGACTCCTCGTCCTCAGATCTTGTAGAAGTACTAGAAGCAGTACTGATACTAGACACAGACCCCTCGTTGTCAGATCCCTGATTGTGATCGTCATTATCTGCCATGTACTGCATCTCCTCCAGGAGGTCATCCTCGATAAGGTCATCCCCCCCCGCTACTCCAGCTAGTATTCCGTCCTCAAGTGCACAGTGACTAACTCCTGAGCTTCCACCTCTTCCGTGATACTCTTTAACCCCTTTTGATACCATTGGATTAACTTATGCTTGCTGCTGACTCGAGGCATGATGATGGTGTTTACCGAATCCAGGTTATGAACATGCTAGACTGGCCGGCATATGATTATGCTTACTTGAGATTATGACTTCTTGGGCTTGCAGGACTTGCTAGTCTACTTGGCGTTGACTGAATAAAATTTTCGTATAAAGAATGGGTTTATACAGTCGAATACCAGTTTATTTTCCAAATTTGATGGATAAAAGGTTGTGTGGAGGTCCGCGTATAATGCGCATAAAACGAAAAAGTGGCTTGCCAAGATATTCGTATTATACGGCGTATAAACTTAACTTTGAATACCCCTTATGTCTTAGAAATTTTATAAGATATTGGATAAAGAGCAAAGGAAAAAAGCATGAGTAAAAGAAGTATAGATACCGGTAAACAATAGTGGCCTAGCCCGATTGCCAAGGCCGACAATGTATATAGGTGGCATGACAGTGCTAAGCCTCGCTCAGCCCACTGTGCAACTAGAGTAAAATTCTACCTATAAATCAAAGGCAGCGATTAGTTCCAGCAGCGGCTGTGTACATAGCAACCTCCCTAGGAGCGGTCGGGTTCGAGACTACACAGCAATGTACTTTACAACATCCCGCTGGCACTAATAAGACATGGCCTTAGTCTTATCTAGTATCATGCCAAGGCTTATGCACGTTGCATTACGTAACCAGGCAAGCATCACATCGCTTAAGTCTTGAACTTTCTCACTTCGTAAATAAGCAAACGTTGGCGCGATACTCTCACCGCATCCCCAACCACAAAGAAGTACTTACGCTCTACAACGCTCTACAAAGCTTTACCATACCCATACACAACCCCACACTGTGTGTTATTCTCCCCGGTTTCTTTGCGTAATCTGACTCCTTGGTTGCCGTCTCCATCCAGCGGTGACTCCAAATCTCCCGCCCTCATGGCAAGCAGCCCGCTCTCCGTATCTGGGCATGAATATGTCTCCCATCCCATATCTTCACTCTCCGGCAGTCATACTTCAGTATCCACTCCACCTGCCACCGTGCACGATTCCGTGGACTCCGGTATGTGCCCGCTCAGTGCCCCTAGCCTGTTTCTTTCCATAAACACCCCCCCCCCCGGATTTGAAACTAACCCGTGCCTCCTCAGCCCCTCTCCCGGCGGTCCGTTTGCTCCAAACCTCCACCCCTTGCAAGCGCAAAGCGGTCAGCATCCCTCTGTCCCTCGAACTTGACCGCGGCCACACCGGCTCTGCAAAGCGCCACCACTGCTCCGCAAAACACGTCGCACCCCTTATTGCCTCAGAACTCGTTCAGGCCACACACTGCTCTGCCACCTTTCCGGAAGACTTTCTCCTCCGCGACTCCTGGGACCTTCATGTCCCTGAGGCAGACTTCCTTCTTGCGGCTATTACACGATCCTTGCCTCCTGCCGACGGGGTGCGATACCATCGGGATACAGGGCAGTACACCTGCAGGCCCCCTGCCTACACAAATGCCATATATCCCGAGTGGTTCTGCCGCCTGGCAAATGCAATCCACAATGCAAATAATCCCACCCTGGCTGCGGTTCACTCAACGTGGAAATGCACCAAGGACACCGCTCCCACTGGTGCGCGCAATGGGGAATTACGCCCCGACTTTATTCTTTCAGTGGATGATGATGCCACGCGCAGCAGCACAACTCCAACATGGGACTCTATCCTAGTGGTTGGCGAGCACCAGTCAAAAGGTTCTCAGCCCTTCACTCAACTTGCCCGGTATGCGGAACAGGTCTTCATTGCGCAACCGTTCCGCACTGCAGTCCTTGGTATCATCACATCATGTTCCGGTCCACAACTCAGATTCTGGAGATTCGACCGAGCGGGTGCTATAGGATCAATGGAGTTTGATTATCAATCTACTAGTCGCCAATTACGCACTATTGTTCGCTGCCTATATGCAATCCCGTTGTTGCCTCCGGAGGGGGCTGGGTTTCACGTCAGTAGTATTTTTACCAACCATCTCCCACCTGAAAACCGCTTTCCACTCAATGATTCTCGCCCGTGGAAGATGCGCATGTCGCCATCCACACTGTATGAAGGCGAAGCGTTAATGAATCGTCTTCTCTTCATCGCCCCTGGAATCGTTACTCGTGGCACTCGCGTATGGCGTGGTACGCTTGGTGGTACCTCTGTCGCAATCAAATACAGTTGGCGGAGCAGCACACGACCCCCGGAGGAATCTCTTTACCAGCTTGCAGCCTCCCACAATGTAATTGGGCTCGCTACTCTAGTTGCCTATGATACCTACGAGGATATCGCTACCAATGTGCGCTTCGATCATGCCCTAGTATCATCTCCACTTGTCGACAGACATATAAAATCACATAACCGCCACCTCACCCGCATTATCCTCACCCCCGCCGGGAGAGCTATTAGTGGCGAAAACCTATCTCCATTACAGGTTGCCCAAGGGTTGTTTGCGGGGTTAGTCGGTCATGCATCGTTGTACTTTGATGGAGGGATACTGCATAGAGATGTGTCACCGCATAATATTATATACACAAACAAACCCCAAGTTGCCGTTCACCAATGGATTCTAGGACGGACCAGAGAGGCAGATGTTGTTGGGGGGACCATGATGCATTTGCATGGAGCGTTAATTGATCTAGACTATGCCATTGAACTAGGTTCTACAGAGGGACGAACATCAACTGCCGCAGATCGTACTGGGACGTATCCGTTTATTGCGATGGCGGTGTTGAGCAACGGAGAAACGCATCGATATAGACATGATCTTGAGAGTTTCCTCTATGTATTGTTGTGGGTATGTTGTTATCCCGTGACACCAGACCCCAACCCTGAGAAGAGGGACAGTATGGACAATATCTGGCCGCGCTCGCATCCTTTGAAGACATGGATATTTGAGGATGAGGAGACAGTTATAGCACACAAGGGGATGTACATAGTCAATAAGGAGGAGGTGTTTGAAGGGTTGTTGGGGCGGTTCAGAGCGGGGTTTGAGGGGTTCAAAGCTGTGGCCAGGCGGTGGAGGAGGACATTATGGGGGATAGAGGGGTGGGGGCTATGTGTGATTATGCCGGAGGGTGAGGGAGATATGGGAGGCGAGGGCACGGATAGGATAGAGTCTGCAAGTGGAGGAAAGCGTGATTGGTTGTTGCGTGATGAAGTGAGGGTTGGAGTGGCCAACAGGGAGGCATTTGGCGAGGCAAGAGATGCCTTGCGGGAGTTGGTTGAGGCATTAGCGCCAGGAGAGGGTGAATTACAGAACTAATGGTATGGCCGTAGTCTGGTTGGTATGGCATACCACATGGCTGCATCTTAAACTTGCAGGACCTGCTTAGTTAGTCATTGTTAGGGGCGAGCCGGGTGATCAAGACATTATTGTCGGAATATAGGGATTTGGAGCGAGCGGAGGCAAGGTCACATAGCTCGGGCCTAACTGCACGTACAGGTGCGGTTTGAACTTAGAACATTGCTCGGAGAGCCCAAAGCTAGATACAGGATATGTGCGTATATATAAGAGAGCGGGGTCGCCAGGCCTCCAATTCATCGAATTGCGACATATCACCTGACGTTTGTATCCCCCCCCCCCTGCTAGCCTTGCACCGTAACAGTCATAAACTTCCCGTATGGTTTTTTTTTGGTTAAAAAAAAAAAACATTACTGATGCAATCCAAGTATGATAGGAGCGCATGATGCGCGTGATTTAAAGCATACCTCCTTATAGGAGTGCATCGAGTAATAGAGCAATCATAATGTAGATGCGTATTCTGGGCCCTGTATTTGCAAGCGCTTCCAGAGATTATTGGACAACACCGACAGTTAAACAATACCTCCCACCATCCTCGTAGGGATATCATGCATATATTTAAAAGAATGAGAATATACAACTTCCCGAGGCTGTGAATAGCAACAAGTCACGCACGAAAGAGCTTGCCAGCCACACACAATACACAGGTCCAAAAGGTCACAAACGGAGATATCTCACGACACAGAGGCCCCTCGGGCACAACGTTAGCATCAATCGACAGAGCTCGAGGAGCTCTACAACATATCCGAACCCCACTCCCAGCGACAAACATCTTCATCCCTTCCCCCGACCTCAAAGCTCAGGATCCTCACGATATCCTGCAATTCTTCCCTACCAGCCTGTACGACGGAAACACGCCAACACACCATTTTCAGGCCTCGAGGCCCAATAAGGACCAAGAGAACTCCCACACCTCACGAACAACCAACCAGAACACAACCTTCAGACACCACACTAGAATCGTCACCAGCAGCCAATACTGTATACGACGGGGAAGTGGATCACGATAGGGAAGTGGATCACGATAGGGAAGTGGATCACTTTCGGCTAAATACATAGAAGTAGGAAAACAATAAAAAAATTCTCTTCCGGTGTGGCCTCAATACTCGTAGCTTCTGAGTGGGCTTTGGTGATATCTCAGGGAGTCTAGGAGCAGGTGTAGGAGTGAGGGGCAGAGTGCTAGGGGTGCTTTGGCTATGAATAATTCTTGGGGTCCGCCCATAAATCGTGCTGCCTTCAGAGCCACTATGGACGCTCTCAAATTCGCTGTCGCTATCCCAAAAACTTGGACCTGATTCAGATGGTGAGGAAGATGAGCTGAAGAACGCTGGGACCTGGCTAGGTGAGTGAATGAGACTAGTCTGGCTAGGCTAGTGAAATGAGACATGTTTCACATAGCATTTTCTTGGCATCTTCAGTATTGCTTGCTCTGCCTGCTGCACCAAATGTAGCTGCAATAACTCTGTACTGGTAATAGCTTTTGAAGTAGTAAGCTTTGTTCACTTTCTTACCTACTTTGCTTCCTCTGCTTTGGTGGCTAATACTACTTCATATGGCGCGGGATATCGGTCAAAAGTCACTCGTCAATTTCTACTATAATGTGTGCCAAGTCACTCGTCGGAGGCGGACTTCTCACTCGTCAAATTGGCTTTTCACTCGTCAAAGTCCCCACGGCTAGTCGTAAATGACGCTACGGGTGGCTATCTGACGTCTAAACCGAAATAAGTTTTACGGCACGGATGAATCGCCAAGCACGCCTATCCGTCATGGTTTTCGTTCAAGTTTATTGACGGCACGAGTGGAATTTTGACGGCACAAGTGGAACACTAGTGGTGCCAAGGCTGGCTATGCATACGCCAAGCCTATGCTGGCTTTCTCCGCATAAGCTTGGCACACTTGGGATACGCTAGCAAGCGATAGATAGGTAATGGTCAACGAAGAGCCACTTCACCTGTAAAGGTTTACGTATATATATATAAAGGTACGAAGGTATGTGTACGTGTGCATATGCATTGCTTCAAGGCAATCAAGATATCTCCGTAGCTCGTTACCCATTGAAGGGTGTTCCTTGAACACTCTATACAGTACTCCGGCGAAAGTATCCGCGCACTCCCCCCTGGATAATATTGGGGGAGGGGGGGGGGTGCGCGGATACATTGGTGGGGGGGGGCGGGGGTGCGCGGATACTTTATGCGCCGGAGTACTGTATATATATGAAGGGGATATCGCACTTAAGTAGATGTTGTGCGAGGTGCCCAGGTTAGATAGAACAAGGTGATTATGAGCGAGACTACGTGAAGCAGAAGTGTATCGTGGGAATGAGCAGTAGCACGAGGATATTCCGAAGTGAGTTGATTGTTTTAGATATAGGAGGAAAGCGAGGGCTTTAAATACATGAATGTAGGCAGAGAACGAGCTTGACACCTGAGATACGTAAGTGCAGAATACATAAGTGTGGATATCTCGTAAGATGAGCACCTTAGGAAAAACAACTGACGTATATGGGTGAATGGGCATTATTCTGACAGATGTCATAAAGCAGATGTACCATAAAGCAGCTGTAGTTACGTGAGTGGTACCTAGCAAGCAAGTAGTGCATTGGGAGTGTCGCGGGCACTCCTTTGAAAGAGCACATGATACTTCTCAGCATATAGGACAATGCTAGTCTCGTGCGGACAATTCAGACGCTCCGCACCCACAGGAGGAGGGTAGTGCAACCAGACTATCTGCACCCAAGGAAGCTACATACCTAGGTTAGGAGCGAGCAACAGTAAAGGCAAAACGAATCGCTACATGGCTGGTATAAACTGCCAGTCTGTCTTGCACATAAAATGTAAGCGGGGCTGTTGTGCCAACCAGACTATATAAAATATTACCCACTAGTTAATGAATTTGTACAGTTATTTCCTAGTCTGGTACCACCAGACTAGTTATTTCACATCTCTTGCTTTTTTACCTCAAATACCCATCTCTCCTAACTCACAATCTTGTATTAATAGTAGTATGAAATGCATTGGAGGTTCCTGTACTTCTGAATAAATCCTTAGGGTTTTGGTTTTTTTTTTTTTGGTCTTTGGAACCAGCTCAGATTATGATATTCAATTAGATCAATTTTCAGCCTTCGGCACATGTTTTTAGGGTGCTGAAGTGGGGGCGCGGGTATCTTGTGAGTCTGGCTGGTCATGGTCACTGCCTCCGCATATGAGCGTGCTGGAGGGTGATCGGTGTTAATGGAAACGCTGTTTGTTGTTGGAGGAGGAGGCGTCGGAGACTCGGAGGTGTCGCCTGGGTGCTTGTATCATTAGAAAGCGGTGATGGTGGTGTGTTTCTAAGGGACTCCATATCCTCAGTCTGCCATTCTCCTTCTCTAATTCTTCGATTTTAACCAGCGCCTTGATTAATCCTTTGTGCGCCTCAATGTAAACTCCTCATACTCCTCTTACTGATTAATATAATCATGTGCCTTCCTACAGCTGATTATACTTCTTCTGCAGGTCCTCATACTTCTCCGTGAGAACCAGGGGTCACCCCCTGCCTCCCTGCACCCTCATTACAGTGGTGAGGCTTCTTGCTGGGTGGTGTTAATTGCTGCCTCCGCATATGTATGTACTGGGGGGGGTATCGGCTGAAGGGGCATCGGTATTGGTAGACACGCTGTTCGGAGTGGAAGTGGTCGGGGCTGTGGTCTTAGTCGGTGGTGTGGTCTGGGTGGCGGTGTTGGGTACTGACTGGTGCTGGTGGTAGAGGTGGTTGCCAATGCAGATGGAGTATTCTGGGAACTATATGCTCCTTTCATGCCCTCTCGAGACTCGGGAGGAGAGTGACTTTGAGATCTTGCTCAATCTTGGTAAAAATGCCGATGGCATAGAAGTCCCTCCCATTCATCGATTTCGCGGCCCTGCTCAGTCAGTATACTCCTTCAGCCCTGTGTGCCGCTCCAAATACATCTTTTCAGGTCAGCCTCCGTCTGGAATTCGTCAGAGAAAGGGCGGTGTCCATGCTTGCGTCACTTTATATCCGTCGAGCGATTGTGGCTGGGAATGGTGGCTGCGGATGCCCCGTCACTGGTAGCCGTGTGGTGTTCCCCGGATTGTCCTTTCTCTTACCCTTGCCTGGCATGTTGTGGGTATGATTGGCTTGAGTGTGGCTAGCTTGGCATGAAATATGTGAAGTTATCTTGTGGGTCACGTTGGCGGTATCGCACGGAGAATGCTGAGTTGGCGAGGCCCCAGTACGGTGTGGTAGGGAAGAATTGCAGGATGTCGTAGGAATTCAAGTGTTCAAAGCCGGTAGAAAAGTGTCAGGAGAGCTCGCTGGGTGTGGATATGGGATAGGAAGGAGAGCCCGTCGAGCTCTATCGATTGATACTGCTTTGGGGCCGGGGGACCCTTGTGTCGTGGAGTTTCGCTCGAAACTGTGATTTTAAGCTCGGTGGTTGCGGTTGGTGAGAGTGGGGATGAGGGTGGGGGTAGATTTTTTTTTTTTTTTTTTTTTTTATACTCAGTACTCCTATGCAATCCCAGTAAGGGGACTATGAGGAGCCACCCGGAAACCCGGGTGGATTCAGGACAAGGCAAGTTAATCTGCCAGGTCCACCGCAAAAAAGACAAAATTCGTAAGGCGCAGAGCCCCCATGCTGTCATTAACCGGCTAGATGCCAGATGACCCCGAGAGGCCTGACTGAGGCCTGCAAAACCACTCACCAGTAGAAACAAAACTCAACTCGCCAGTAGAAACCAAAATAAAACCCCTCGCCAGTGGAAAGGGTCCCAAATGAGCCAAGAGTGTCATAAAGAAATATCTAAACCCCTCGCCAGTAGAGAAAGTAAAAAGAAATCCCATAATAAAGGCCAAATAAAACCCCTCGCAAGTAGAACCTCGACCGAAAAAATGTGTCATATCATCTGTCCCAGTTGTAAGTTGTGGTCCGGAAGAGTCTCTTGCCCATGCGGAGCCCGTTCTTGATGTCGATCTCTGCCGCCAAGTATATTACCAGCGACGACGCCGCCTTCCCGACCCTTCTCCCTTCTAGTAACAACCACCGAATGCCCTTAATTTGGGCATTATTATTATCCTCTTCGATCCACCTGCGCGTCAGACCAGGCTTGTACTTGGTTGGGGCAGCGTGCAAGACTACTGCTTGTGTTCGTACCTGTGTTGTCCGGTTGGTTGGAGGTGTAGCTATCTGTGCTGTACGGTCAGGGTGGACCATCTCCATCTCTTTCTGCGATGTTGGTAGATTATTCGGAGGGTTCGGAGGTAGTGTTTGTGTTGTCCTCTCTTCTTTTCCGTTGCCCTTTCCGGCTTCCGGAGGCGACGGCAAAACCCTACGTTTCTTTGGGAACGCCTCGATCGTTGAGGTCGCTGCCTCCGCGTATGTGCGTACTAGGGGGGTATCAGTGTCGGTGGGGGGGTCGGTGTTGGTGGAAACGCTGTTCCGTGTCGGGGTGATTGGGGGTGTTGTCTGGGTGCTTGTGTGTGTTACGGGGGGGATTTTTGTACTAGGGCTAGTGGTCTGGGTACTTGTGTCTGTGGTCGGTAGTGGTGGTGGGAGTTCCTTCGGTGGTGTTTGGCGTAGGCAGTGTTGAAATCTTATTGCCGCTTCTTTCTGGTGTGCCGCTACAGTGAAAGTCGAAATCGGGAAACCATGTGTATTTTGTAATACTGATAATCAATGACAGGAGGTGGTATTGCCATGCATCAAAGCCTTTCTCGTGTTGTTCAGGGGATGCAGCATCCAAGATTGATAGAGCCGCTACCAAATCATTTTTAAAAGATGACTCTGGCGATGAGGCAGTACTCTCAGTATCGCTTTCATCCCTTTCGTAACTTTTGAGGTATGGTGGTTCTGGGTGGCCAGTGACTGGCAGCCGGGGGGTTTCGCCAGTCCATCTTCCCTGGATTGTCTTTTCTCTTCCCCTTGGCTGGCATGTCGTCAGTGTGTGGAGCGGATGATGTGATTGGGGTGAAGGTGTGGGAGTTATTTTTCCGCGTATTGGTTGGAGTGGATGCTCTCGCTGAATCGTGGACCAATGCCCGTAAGGGGTGAATTTTGGTGAGAGCAAGGAAGAAGAAGAACGAGAAAGAGGGAAAAGGCTTCAATCGAGGGGGAAAGGGTCGCGATAATTGTTCCTCCGAGATCTGTGTAGATATTCTTGTTGTGGGCAGCGAGGGCTATCTCGTGGTGCTGTCCGCTTGAATGTAGGTACTCCGGTTGTTGAGTCCCGACCAAGCGCTCGTCCTGTCAAGGCCGTTGTTAGGGTGGGGGGAGGTGGGCGTAGGTGTGGTGTGGGTCTGCGCATCTTTTCTGGTGGTTTTAATTCCCTACTCTATTTAAGAGGTCATCAGACTTATGGGCAGAAGTGAATAATCTAAGGGACATCCTCCTGTAAAAGATATAAAGAGCTTCAGGTTGCAATTTACCATGAGCGACTGCTCCATATTAGAGATATTGATCTGATTTACAAAAATAATTAGTTGCTCTTCCAATATGCTACTGCTGGATTGCTAGCCAAGTAGGTTGTATATTTTTAGTCTGGGTATATTTTAAGTGTTTGGTTATTAGGTATCAGGAAGTTGCTGATACGGAAGATCTTAATACTTCTGAATGGAGGTATAAAGGCATCGAATTCAAGGGGAAAGGGTAAAGGCAAGGAGCCGGCGGCACCCCCGAAGTCCACAATAGCTGCACCATCTCCGAATCCTCCGAGGGCGCATCATACAAACGTACGGAAGCGGTACTACTGCCAAACCCTCTGAAGGGTAAGGGCAAAGAGCAACAAGCCACGGAGACACCTGGTTGCTTAAGTAAATTCTCATGTAGAAGTATAAGGACCTGCAGAAGAAGTACAATCAGCTGTAGGAGGAGTGTGATAAGGCACACGATTATATTGATCAGTAGGAGGAGTATGAGGAGGTTTATACGAAGACGCACGAAGGGTTAATTAAGGCGCTGGTTAAGATTGAATCAGTAATGTAATTAGTCTGGCTTGCACTAGCCCCTCTAACTTCGTAGAAAATTGCAATTACGAAGCGCCTTGGCAACTTGGCGCCCACCTTGATTGGCCAGCTCTTGTGTGCATTAACGAGAAAAGTTGAGAAAAGTACTCTCGATATAATATTTGATATAAGAATATACCTCCCCCCGCCCCCATTCAAAATAAGAATATATGATAGAAGAATATTCTTATTTTCTCTAGGTTGTTTACTAAGGTATTCTTATAGCAAGAGTACCTGATTGGGTAATGTATTAACAGCCTAGCTGGAATAGGAAGGCTTATCGATAAGAAATACCCCGTAACCAACAACACTGCCAAAGACAACGCTGCCAAATACAACGCCACCAAACACAATACCGCGACACACGTTACCGCGACACACAATCGGAACAGTTCTATTGTCGCGAAAGCCAGTGCATTGAGGCTGCACAACTGGCAGACAAAAGGAAAGGCAAGCAAACAGTCATTACTGCCTACTTCACTTCATACAGGGCTGTTCCTGGTTCTCCTGTACCTAGTTCTTCACGTTAATTCTCTTTTTTGATGTATACCTTTAGTAGTTACCCTGACATTTGATATAAGAATATATTTGATCTAAGAATATTACCCCCCCCGCCGGACGATATTCTTATATCGAGAGTTCATTGTAATTGCAATTGTAATAACGAGCATTAGAGTAACAAACTGCGTAACGATCGACACGGGCTCCCCTGCCACATGCAGTAATATCCCAATATCTCCATCAGCAGATGCAATATCAATGCAGTAAGAACAATGAATAAGGGCTAAAAACACTCGAAAAAGTCGAATTTTACATCTCCAGCCCACTCCGATCTACCCTAAACCCTCTATAGCGCCTGAACCCTCAATACCCCTTATGACCACCCATCTAACATAACTACCCGCCCCACTCCCCCCATACCACCCACGACAGCCATTCCTAGGAGCCATAGGTTCCCTAGGGTCCACTCTATAAGCCTTATTAGTATAGACTGAAGCTGCTCACTGTACATAGAACTACATGCACTGCAAACTGTGAGAAATGTTATAACTTTTGCAAACTAGCCTCCTCGGTATCGATTTTCAGCTATATTGAGCAATTCAATCAAGCTATATTTGTGGTACTGCACTCTTAATATCTTAGGGTGCCCCTCTATGCAGTATTTTTAAGCCCAGCATGTTCCGTAGCCCTGGCATCATGCAAATCTCAGACAAACCTCTATATATCCCGATATCCAACCTATTCGCAGTATTCGGCCTTAACGGTACTAGCAATCATGATACTAAGCCTCTCGGATTCAATACAAGCTTAGCCAAGACTTTTGAAGCTCTTGATCTGTTTCTCCGACTAGTGCTCTTCTCTTATTGCAAACATGGAAGGGTCCACGGCCCACTCGAATCACAAATGATCTAGAATGCCAACCAAAGCGCGCGTCCATTCCATGCATTTAGCCTGAGCTTTGCACTCACGATCGAGCCTATAGTGGGCTGGAACACACGGTGAACCTCGTCGAGACTTTTTCCTCGAGCTTGGATCTCACCTGAGTGGGGCAGGGAAATGGGCGTGGTGGGGAAAGAAGGGTTTTTTCGGCTTTCCTTTGGTTCGGGAGGTGGGCGTTTACGCAGCCCGTTGTTCCATGGTTGTACCGAGTCTTCTAAGATAAGGGAACGGGACCGTCTCATAGCCTTAGCCTCCTCAGATTTGGGAAGGATAAGAAGGAGTGCTTTTGTTCCTACAGCTGGGTGCAAGTTTGGTTGGACGGCGCCCATGTAAGGGACGCAGTAATATATCTGTCATCCGGGATAGCAGCGAGATAGACATAGGTAAGTAGGAACCTCGCAAAGTAGATAAATCTTACAATGAGGGCTTCCTTGGACCTTAACTCATGGAGGTGCGGCTGGTTCCCACTGCCTCTCCCTCCCCCTAAGGAGAAGCAGACCTACATTGGATATTACTGTTTAATCACGAGATCTTATCCACGCAGTGTTAATTAGATTTCTCATTTTACATGTTTATTCCATCAAGCTTATTCAATAAAAATAGATTGTGTTCACAGTATCAATACTCACGACTAGAAGCATACATCTGTTGTGCCCTGCCCTGGAATTCTGCTGATTTCATGAATAGGTAGGCCGGTCTGCCTGGGAACCCACACGATTCTTGGGGAGGGCCTACCTACGCAAGAATATTTAAAACAAAACGAAAAAAAAAAAAAAAAAAAAAAATCTCGGAAAGCTCGCCGGATTCAAGTAGGTTGCAGCAAAGATGGTAGTTAAGGGTCATGTCCAGAAGAATTGGTTTTGTGGATGGTCACAGATATTGTACCTAGGTTTTCAGAGCCAACATAGCCATGCACATGGCCCTTGGATAGGTATATAAGTGAGCCAAATAGCAACTTCTAGAGACATTAGATCCACTAGACCTGAGCAGCTTCAAATCAAAGAAAAACATCACAGGCAAACAGAATAACTATTCAATCCAACCATGTCATGCACTGTTAAGAATGAATTGCGAGAACAGCAATTGCGAGAACAGCAGGAGTCACGCACTGTTAAGGATGAATTGCGTGACCAGCTCCAGCAGTTCTTGGAAAAACATCGAATAATTACCGGTTTCACTATGAACGAGAAAACCTGGCACTTCGAGACAAACAAGTATGTGTTTAATCCGGCCGTGATCACTAGCGTGGTCCTGAAGATTGTGGACAAATGGGTGAAGCAAGGAATCAAGAAGATGGAAGGAATCGAAATGCCAGAGGAGGAGGTTGTCGAGATGGTTCGGAAGCTGGTGGACGATGATCTTGCAGTGCGATTAGGGTATTAAGATGTGTTCATCAAACCTATGCGGGAGAATATGGAAATCAGTACTGATGGGGTATGCAACAATGGTTTATTTTAATTATTTGTCTGCATATCTCGGAATGGGTATCTGTATGCAGGAAGAGAGTACTTGCATTTTATATTTGAATATATGATTTGCTCACCTAAAATACATCCTTTCCGTCCTCTCTATTCCTCCTAGAGGCTCGTGTTTTTGTATATTCACTCCACCTTAGCTTTTAATTAATTAGTATAGTTGATTAGCAATCTATTGGAAAAGCAAATATAAATTCTTGGGAATCTGGTTAGTATCTCTAATGCAGAGCGGGCCACTTACCAAGAATTGCAATCTAGTACTTTTTATCCCTTTTCACAGGCAGATATTCCTCAAAGTATTCAGTCCCGCCCTCAAGTCTAACGCTGAATCCTCCATTACTTAAGATGATACCATTCATTCTTCAGCTACCATGCAGGAAGTGAGGGGCCCCTATTGCAGTTCTCATAACCTATTTGTAGTGTTAGGGGATCGGAGAGAGGGTGTTAGGGAGTTGGGAGCATATTAGGGAATGGAGGGGGCAATTAGAGGATTGGGGGGGGAGTATTACCTTTTTCATGGTTATGCACTTGAGATATACCTAGTAAAACTTAATTATATTGAGATCAGATAAGTAGCCTGACCAGATATGTTGTTGCATATTTGCATCAGTATGGCTGCTGATATACTCAGTGAATTAAGATATTAAGGGTTAAAGAGTTAATGTTCGAAAAAAGGGTTGATATTTAATAAATTCCATAGTTGTAGAAGGACTGATATGGATTCTACCAATTGAGATATCTAATAGTTGAGCTGGTAGTCTGAAAATATACATGAATAACCATGCATATACCAATTATCATATATGCATATCCTGGCATATGTGTAGCTCCTATTAGAGGTCCAGAAGTTTCTCCTTCCTATCTAGGAGATGCATATGCGAGTATTCACGCATATTTACTTACCATCGGCTCAACTATTAGATCTCTCACTTTCTCTCCTGTCCCAACCTCTCAATATACCAGATGTCCCGACATCTCCATTGGCAGATATTAGGCCTTCCACAACTATGGAATTCATCATATATCAACTCTTCCCTCAACTCTCAACCCTTCAACCCATAACATTTTTATTCACCAGGTTCATCAGCGGGTACACTTTGATGCTGCCAATGTGCAATGACTTATCTGGCCAGGCAACTCACCTAATCTCATTATGATAGAGATTTGTGGGCATATCTCAAGCACATAACCACAAAAAAGTTATACCCCCGCAATCCTCTAATCCCCCCACATCCCCTAATATGCACCCAATCCCCTAACACTGTAAACATGTTCTGACAGCTGCAATAAGGACCCCTCACTTCCCGCATGGCAGCCGAGCAAGCATGGAAGAATGAATGGCATGATCTTGAGCAATGGAGGACTCAGCGTTGGATTAAACCCATTCCCTACTCTGTCCAAGAGGTCATCAGACTTGAGGGCGGTAGTGAATACTCTGAGGGACATCCCCCTATGAAAAGGTATAAAGAGCACCGGATTGCAATTCGCCGTGAGCGGCCGCTCCGTATTAGAGATATTGACAAATGTTTGGTTGCTCTTCCAATGCGCCACTACTAGATTGCCAGCCAAGTAAGTTGTACATCTTAAGTCTTTGGTTGGCATTCAGGAAGTTATTGATATGGAAGATCTTAACACTTCTGAATGGAGGTATATGCCGAAGCCTGAAAATACTGACCAAATTGTTCAGTATTGATCCAATCGATATTGCGATCTCAGCTGGTCCCAGAGGCCAAAAAAAAAAAAAAGAACCCCAAAGATGGTATTCAGAAGCGCCCGACACACTTCATGCCGCTATTAAGTGTGCATATGCCAAGTATTTGCATGCATATTCAAATTTCCCAAATAAGAAGGGGAAAAGAACTTTTATGCTGCGCCTCCGTACATGCTTGGGAAACCTGCTAATAACGAGGATTTCTTATTTTGCTATAAGTACAAATTCTGGAAGCATTAGGGCACAATGTTTTTTATTGAGAAGTTTGTTAATATCAATGGTTACTTACATGGCAAACCTACTAGTGGTCAGCCACTGTCTTATGTCCATCCCTGCAGCCCCCCCGCAAGCATCCACCGAGGCGATACCATATAATATACTTAACTCAGCGGTTGCAAGTTCTATCTACAATTATGGAAACAATGACGCTCTACAACATGGTTACGCTTTATATTCCACCAAAATCAACCAAATATATAGCACCTATCCATTCTAATATACCTACCCCGTGACCCCCCTACCTCTTCTTCCTTCCAACCCTATATAATAAATATCATACCAATGAGCCTGTAACTGCACGGAGGCCTTAACCATGTATCTATATCAATGTTAGATTAATTTGAAAAAAAGAAGGTTATGATATGATTGAATGGCAGTACAATAGGTAGGGCACTAACCGTAGTAAAATAATCAATTTCGAGACTTCTCATTGAATCTACCAAATCCTCCTTATCAATATTCTCATCAACCTGTCCTTCACCCTCTCCATCAGCCTCCTCTTCAACCTCCTCCTCTGCTTAATTCTCAACTACTATAGAAAGATCACCACTTGCAATACCCCTGCCTTTAGGCTTTAAAGGTCACTTTGGTCGAGGAGAGTATGGTGGTCTTTTTGTACTGGTAGACCGCTTCTTCCTAGTAGCTTGCTTAGTACTAGTAGCCCATGTAGTATTAATGTCTGCACATTTAGCTTGCCATGCAGGTATTACAACCTCTATATATCTCTTGAGGTCAGCCTGCTACTGCTTCTCAAGAGTATCTCATATAGCCTTTCTTTCATCTGCAATTCTCTTCTTTTCTACTAATACCTGCTACCTTACAAGCTTTTTTGCCTCTTCCTCCGCAACCTTCTTAATGCTATCATTGACATACTGGTCTATCTCAAAGCTTACTAAGCATATCAGCATGAGAGGCAATATCTCTGTGTTTTACAACCTTTTCACCAGCAAAGTCAATAAGCTCAAATGCCTACTCCTTCTCATCAGAATCTAATTTTGACCGAATGATATCTTCAACTCATTGTGAAAGTGCACGGAGCCGACCAGGGGTATCGGATGCTCGAATTTCATTGGTTAAGATATTGTCTGAGACATTGTATGAGGGTAGGGGTTCAACGAAATCACGGTTGATTGGCCAGCAGCAGGATTTCCTCCAGGCCCTAATCTATAGTATAAACCTTATTCTGAGTTATTTCAAGAATTTCAAGAAATGATGGTTTTGAGAGAACTTGAAGCGGGTTTTGCCGAAGCCATAAACTGAGGTTTCTCTCATACACCCTTTGCAGGAGATGGGTGGACTTTGATGGAAGGCAAATCATATAAATATTATGATCCAGCACATACTTCACTACCTTCCATGCAATATGTGAAGAATAGCTATCCACAATAAGACAGTGAAGGGCATCAACCCGAGTATGTGGTTCAAAGTGCTCAATCATATACCCCAAACCCAGCTCATCATCCATATACCCACTCTCAGAGACTGCGAACGTAGCTTCCACTAGTAGGCCCCCTTCCAAGATAATAAGGCTGTCGATGAGACTTTCCTTGCCATACAATAAAGAGTGGAATAACTGTTTCACCAGCACTGACAGTCTCCAAGACACTGCAAAATTCACGAGAACCTTCAGTTATTGCAGTGGCCCGACCTCTAGCACGCATAATAGCCATCGTCCGTGTACTATTCCGACCCATAGTTATACCTTTCTCATCACAATTCCATATATTCTCTTGAGATATCTTTTTCCGGCGTATAAGATTAGCAAGTTTTCAGAGAAAATCTGCTTGTAGCTCAATGTCATTTGATGCAGCTGCTCGCGCTCTCTCCTGATATCGAATATAGACTTTCTTGAACGATTAAGGAACCTATTAACCCAGCTGACGCTAACAATATGAATGGGGGGGGGCGCTGGTTGGGGGGGTGCTGGTGAGGGGGGTGCTGGTGGAAGACAGAAGGGAGATAATTGCACCTTGTCGTTGTATACGCTGATATCGCCGATCTCAGAGGTTGCTGCTGGATTGTCGGGGTCCTGTAATACCCCCCCAATTGCCTTGCTGTGGTATCTGCCTCTCATTGACAATGTCCTGTGCGATTTGCTGTAAAAGGGTATGATTTAACGGAAATCCTGCATCAGCCATCATTCCTACATAGGCTGCAATTGCTTTCTCATCACCTGGAGAGAGCAATTGCTCAACCCGATGAGCTGTCGACCTCTCTTTGTGCGTCCCCAGCAGCCTCCGACGCAGTGTTTGCCGCTCAACCCCAAACAGCTCAGCTATTCCTATAATGGGTATATCTGGTGCTGCTCGAGCATGCTTCATGGCTGCCTGCAAGTATTTTTCGGTATATTTCGGCATCTCTCGTAAGGTAGGGGTATTGGCGATATTGCATAGACTTTGGAGATTCGGCTGATATAGATTGCGACCATGATAGTTATAAGGGTCCCGACTGGGACCAATTGAAGGGATGAGGAGGCTAGCGAGCTGCATGTTTTAGACACTGGACATAAGACAGTGGCTGACCACTAGTACGGTAGGTTGCCAATGGTATAACTGAACCTCGATAGCCGCAATATATGGGAAGAGCTACATGTACCTATAGCCGCTAAACCCATTATCGTACATCAGCACTTAACATTTTAAGTAAGGTCCATGCTAACGGACTTGAGTAGTCACTGCCCCTTCTGTTACTTTACCAAACCCATTAGGGTAGTCGAATACGCACGCTAATGCGTGCCAACCAGACTACGCTAATGCTAACCAGACTACGCTAATGCAGTCGGTCCGCATTCTATTTAGATTCGTACAATGTATTGGTAGTCTGGTTGGATGTATTGGCATCTAGAGATGTTTGGAAAAATCAAGAGCTTAATGGAAGCGGAGATGATGGAAACAAATATTCCGAGCATAATTTAAGCCCCCTTTTCTCGACTTCAAAAGGTACGGCTCTCAAACATTAGATGAGCTATGCTAACCAAAATATAGACTCGAAATCAATATGGGGTTGCGGAAAGCAGGCAAATCTTCTGCTGCTTGGTTTTGCTTAGTTGTTAGATTCATTGGAGCAGTTTGCTTTAAAGAAGGATAAGGATTGCAGTTAAAGTGAAAAGTTGATTAAAAGGGGCAAGAACTTAGATCTCTCTGTTTGGGCCAGCTAGTGGATGTGGAAGTTTTCAGAGAGTTGTATGAAGCACAATATAGGGCTGATGCAGAAAGCGGGAAAAGCAAGAAAAGTGAAAATATCGGGTGGGGGCCACCGCTTAACGTGCCTCAGAGGCTGTCGCCCAAACACAAACCGACCTACAACGCACGCGCGAAAATAGTTCACTAATTTTTGTGAAGATTACTGAAGCCATGATAGCAAGTCGTCAGAAGGGTCAGGGGAGATTAGAATCGTTGACATTGATTCGACCGGGGTTCGATTCCTCACTGCTGCATACACTTCTGACATTCCATTTTTCTCACTTTGTATATCTCCTTTTCCTTCCTCGGTTAACCCCTTAAAGAGTTATTTTCGCTCCGAGCTACGAGGAAGTAGCCCCTCGTATTTTGAGGTCGAGTCACGGTCACGTGTGTATATTGTACGTATTTAGTATCATACAAATTTCACAAACAAAACTCACTCGAGCAGGTCTGATATTCATATCAACCTAATATTTATCTAGGTATGCCATTCAATGCAAATGCAATCTCTGCCGTAGTAAATTGATGACTCCACTTCCGCTAACTCCAGAATCTGGAACACTCAAATTCCCGATCAGCAGTACCTCCTCACATTAAGTCACGCCAATTTCAACACTCCTTGTGTAATGGCGAGCAAAAAATCCTCCTTGAACTCCACAATCCAATAACCCAGCAAGTAAAATGTGGTTTCTAGTCAGTCTAGTCTAGAAAAGTCCAATCCAAACTCGCCCAAGGAAAGTATGTACAGTAAAATTAAAATCAAACCGAATGGGGTAACCATCTGTTAGTCTCGTGCCAACCTGGACAAATAGCCACTGGGGACTAAGTAACCAATTATCAATAGGACAGTGTCAGTTGCGCAAGGCCTTAAGGATTCCAGTGTCAGGAAGGGTGACGTCCACGACATTTGCTGCACGACTTCTGCCTTTGGACGGCCTTTTCGTACTCCCCTCATCTTCCAGTTTGCCCTCAAGGCACGGTATCCTCAGGCCGAGTTCCTCGACCCTAACTTTCCCCTCTTCGGTCCATGATGCTGGAGTAGGGTCGTCCCTCCTGAACTGGTATTTATACGTGAATACCGTCCTTGTCTTTTTCTGACCAATAGCGTCCTAGTTTATAGATACCGTCATATCTAAAACCCCTCCTTTGATGCATACTTGCTATGCCACATTTTGTCGCTTCTCATGACACGGACTGGTTTGGGTTTAGTCCAGTCGCAGGACTCCGACTTTGCTTTGTTGAGTTTGCTGGGATCGGTCAAATCCCGGAACATGGTTATCGCCAATGCAGCATTGGTCTTGCTTGTCCAACGTCTAAATGATTGAACTCCGGCGACATGTGGGCCAGTCTTGTTTACACGGCCTGCTCTAGTCGCTAACTCAAGAACAAGGTACACTCCTATTCCCCCCCTCACATAAGCCGCGCCAATTGAAATACTCCTTGCGTAATAGTAGCACATCCTCCTTGAACTCCCACAATCCAATTTCCCATTGGAATTCACTGAGCTATACCTATAGTCTAGTGGAGAGCAGTCCAGTCTAGAAATGTCCAGTCCAAACTCGCCCAAGCAAAATATATGCAGTAAAAGTAAAGTCGAATCGAAGGGGAACCAAATCCCGATAACTGGAGTATTGTCATGCAAATATTCTCCTGGATCCTCAGGTCCGAATGCTCCTTACCGTGCGAGTCAAATGTCGGATTGGTTTCTTCGCATACCTATCACCTCACCAATCTGTTAGTCTGTGCAAACCTAGGCAAATAGCTATTTGGGGCAGTGCCATACCGGAATTTATCCAGGGATGCGCTGTCTTATCATAGGTTAGAACAATCTGGATGCGAATAATCAATTATTTAGAAAAAAAGGACAGTCCTCATTGCGCAAGTCCTTAATGATGCACGTGTCAAGAAAAGTGACTTCCATGACATTGCTGTACAACTTTTGCCATTAGATGTCATTTTCGTACTACCCCTCATCTTCCTGTTTGCCTGTGGAGACACCACGTCAGGTCGAGTTCCCCGACCCTCACTTTGCCCTCTTCGGTCCATGGTGCACTCCTGAACTGGTATTTGTAAGTTTACAAATCCATCCTTGCCCTTTTCTGGCCAATAGCGCACTAGTTTATCGTATCTAAAACCTTCTGTTGGCGCATATTTGCTATGGCGCATTTTGTCGCTTGTGATTACGCGAACTGGCTTGGACTTCGTCACTGGACTCGGCTCCTGCTTTGTCCAGTTTGGTGGGATCGGTTGCCTCCGGGAACATGGTAATTGCCAATGCGGCCATGATCTTTTCAGGCTCATAACCTGTTGAGGCCGGCTTGAGGTTTTCGACCCTCGCTCTCTCCTCTTCCATCAATGGTGCTGGAGCCGGATCGTCCCTCCTGAACTTGTATTTGTAAGTTACAAATCCGTCCTGGCCAATAGCGCACCAGTTTATAGATACGTATCTAAAACTTTCCGTTGGCGCATACTTGCTATGACGCATTTTGTCGCTTGTGATTACGCGAACTGGCTTGGACTTTGTGACTCGGCTCCTGCTTTGTCCAGTTTGGTGGGATCGGAACATCGTAATTGCCAATGCGGCAATGGTCCTTTCAGGCTCATAACCTGTTGAGCACAGGTAAAAATATGAGATTTGGTAGATATAATAAGTACATGTAGTTCTCATTGTATTTGTCGCTTCTGATGACGCGGACTGGCTTAGACTTTGTCCAGTCGCTGGACTTGGGCCATGATTGGAGAAGTCCGGAAACATGGTGATTGCCAAAGTGGCAATGGTCTTGTCCAACGTCCGTTAAGACGATTGTTCGGCAACACGTGCGCCGGTCTTCTTCATTTCATCTTAAAGGGTAGACTTCGGGACCTCGGGACCCCATCATCATCTAAGGTCGATTGCGGGTACAGTAAACAATAAAATATAAAAAGAGAGTTATTGTAAAACACATTGGATAGTGCTAATTGCGCAAGTCTTTAAGGGTGCAGGTGTCAAGAAGTCCACAATTTTGTCGTACGAAGTTTGCCTTTGGACGGCACTTTCGTACATTTGGAACAGTGGCAGTTGAGCAAGTGCTTAAGGCCGGGGTGATATCCACGGTCTTGTTGTAAGATGTGATTGTACTCGTGTTTCCAAGGTCAAGGCCCTTCACAATGAAAGCCAGCCTATTAAATTGTAGTCCAACTATCAACTGATATCGCATCAAAGGCATGCTTAGGCAGCCCTATATATCATGAGCCACTATTAGTATTGCAAGATCTAACATCATTTAAATTCATGCACAACAAAGTAAAAATGATTTGTTTTGGAAACGAACCAGTTCTCTGTCTTTCCAGCCCAGCATTTTTTGTATTCAAGATGCATTGACGAGTAACAGACCACAGTGGATTATGAAGAGCATCGGTCGACAATAGTATTCGTAGAAGGGGTCTTGAATGGATTCAAGAGGCCCGGCAACCTAAACGGTTGAGCGACGTCAGGAATACGCGGTGTGGGAGTGAAATAGGTGTGAGGAGTTCTGTCATGCCTTCACAGGTTAACTTTTACCCAACAAAGTTGCAAGATGGATATCAGTGTAGCATACACTAATGGTATGGGAGCCACCCTCGAATGAGGCTTCGTGCGCAAGCTCTGGAACAGGTTAGAGCCCAACCGGTTTTCCATGCTTTCTGTCTGAATTGGTTCATCTCTTTTTAAGGGATTATTCAGTTTGCGGGCTAGTGCGCCTAGTAAAACAATCGCTTCTCCTTGAGTACTGATTGGCGTAGATATAGATTACAAATTTGTTATGGATGTAAGGTCAATATTGAGCGTTTCTAGTGAGGCCCTCTAGTGGTAATGAAGTTATTAGTTGTATATTTTACCAATTAGGGGGTTGTCCGCCTACTCTGAGTTCGCTGTAGTAGAGCAACCTGAATACGAGTAATGAATTTTTAAGGAAAAAAAGGCAAACGCCTACTCCAGGAAGCAGGCTACCAACCGCGTCGAGTGCCGAGCTATTAAACTAAACCGGAAGGTATTGGAGCAAGCATATTGGTAAGGATACAGTGACACAGGGGTTGAGAGGATTGAGTAATTGAATAAGAGGGCTATAGTTTAGCAGGGAGTTGTTGGTGCTAGCCAGATTGTGTGCGTGCCAGGACTGCCATGACTAGAAGGACAGGTGTTCCTATAGGGTAATGGGGTGGGCCCTCCGGGCCCTCAGCTTCTCCTTGAGCACTGATTTGGCATAGATATAGATCTTTGTCAACAGGAAACTGGTGTTGATATGGGTCAAAATTGAGGGTTTGTAGTTGTCATGACGTTGTTAGTTGTACATTGGACCAATCAACGGGCGGTCGACTTACTCTGGAAGCGGGCTACAAACCCCGTCCTATGAACCGAGCTATGAAACCAAAAGGGGAGGTATTGGAGCAAGCATTTGGTTGGGGATGCAGTAAGGTAGCGGTTGGAATGAAATTAGTTGGGAGGGGTATGGTTGAGGAGGGGTTGAGGGGATGGTGAGTAGGGAGTTGCTTTTCATTTAAACAATTTGTGTGCATGCCAGGAGTTCCTAAGGGTAATCACACTAGGGAGGGTTTGCCCTGTTCAAGTATCTGTTCAATTGTACAATTGGGCCGGGCCTATTGGTCAATGAGGCGTAGGCCTGGGCACGAGGCGTCTCGAGACGAGACCGGACCCTGGTCTCGAGACATCTCTAGTCTCGTGCCGACATCTCGTCTCGTGCCCAGGCCTAATGAGGCGCTACCTATTGACAAGCTGATTGACCGGCTATTTACCCAATCCGACCAATAGAACAGTATATTCTATCTCTCTACAAGAGGCTTGTGCCAACCAGACTATATTCTATCCCAGCCTCTTGTTCATACAAATCGAAATGCAAGCGAACAGCAAAGGGTATGGATTTGCCCTTAGGAAGTACCTTTAGAGGGGAGGGAACGGGGCCGCCTTTAGTCTGGTTGCCTTTAGTCTGGTTGCCACAACATCCTCCATAGGGAACCCTAAGGCCCCATACGCATACAGACTTCCCCCCCAAAAAAAGCCACCTGGTCTGCTCCTCCTTGTATCCCCACATGGGCCTTCACCCGCCCAAAATTCACCGCCAATTTTCCGGAGTTTTCCCCTCTCCTCTATTACCCTCATTAGGTCACGCGTCCTGCCTTTCCTCTTCTCTCTGCTTTAACTACCGTTATGATGAGTCAGACAGCAATATGACCTTAGAACTACTTTGTTCACACTCCAACTCCACCGGCTCTGCCTCTGTAATGAATAGTGGTCGCTATGTTTTTAAACAGAGGGGAAAAGTATATAGCAATATAGTCCATGACCAGCCTTGAGGCACTATGTGCAGTTTGGCCACATATCTTGTGGCCATAAGTTATCATGTTAACTTTGGCCAGAAGTGGGTTGGAGCTTTATAAGCCGGTTATCCTGATTACTCCCCTCAGATCAGAGAGGCATCTATCCCAGTCTAGGTGCATAAGACAAGTTTCTAATCGTGCCCATAACCAGTGAAGATCCAAAAGCCCTTCTAAACTAGAGATGAGCGACCCCACCAGTAGCAGGTCTTCAGACCGCCCCATCGTCTCAAACTCAATCTTCGCAGATCTCGTTTATAAGCTCCTCAATAAGACCACACTCGACGCAGGAATAAGCAGCATCAAGGTTGCCGAGGCCTGGGGAGTCGCGTTGAGCCTGGAAATCAAGGCTATGAAGATAGTTGGAGAAACGCTAAAGGAGCAGGGGATGATGTTTCCAGCTCCTAAAGAAACATTAGTCAACAGCTTCCTCGATAAGCTTCTCAACGTAGTTGACACAGCACTGAAAGATATGGGGGTTGAGATTCCAGGTCCTAAAGAAGAAACGCATCTTCAAAGAACGAAGGAACAAGAACCAAAGACACCTGTGAAATCGAGGCTACCAGTCCCAAAGTCCTTCTCCAGCGCTACCCCCAAGAAGTTGAGAAGAGTTAAGTGTACCGGTACTGCAGTAGGTCAAGGATCGGGGAAAAGTCCAAATCGAATGGCGTGGGAAGCGTAGAGATTGCTATATATTGGTATAGTCTTTTGAATTTGCCGTTGAATACCTCACTCAATCTAGTGCCAACACTGGCTAAAATTAGTACATAGAACAGCCCCGACACAAAATGTATGCCGGAACGGAAAACTTGCTGTCACGGACAGCTACAGGGCAAGAATGTATTGGTTGATATATCAACCAGGACCGTCTAATGCCTGCATGATAAACAAGACTTTTATATCCCTCCATTCCCTCCTTCCAACAAGCTATCGACAAGAGCAACAACAACCGAGACAATTACCACCTATAAACTAATCTCCTGAGTCCACGGGCGTTTCCGGGTGGCTCCATGTTCTCGTACATGAGTACTGAGTATTAAAAATCTGTAACATAATCCGGGCAATCCAATCAGAGCTTCGAATTATGGTGACCGGGCCTGCTAGAACAACGCTGCCCAAAGACCACGCACCTGGTACGGCTCTATCAAACACTACCAAAGATTCCCGGAAACACTACTGGGATGTGGATCATCACTGGGGATACGCATCATCATCGGACATGGATGTGGATAACTTTCGAAAAGTGTATCACAAACAGTGGTTATGCAGTTTTGTGAATTTCCGTTCTCAATATGGAGCCAAATATACCATTGAGCCTTGCCGCGAGTTGCCCTGTAGCCACTCGGGGATGTGAACCCTTTTCCTAAGCTAAATAGTATTGAATATGAGTACGGAGTCGCCAAAAAAGAAAAGAAAAATTTTTCATACCCTCACTTTCTCACAAGATGGACTATCCCAGACCACAGACCACGGATAAGAAGGAGAAGGCAACGGCATCTTTAGCGGGAGAACATACGCTGGATGGCTTAGAAGATGGAAATGTGGGCCCCTTGCGTTTGGTAGAGGGAATGGCTGCATGGGTGTTGGCAACCGGGAGGCAGTTATTGTAGTTCAAATGGGCACAGATAAAGCAACCAGTTGTTCCAGTTTCGTATGCAGTGTAAAGTTCATATACTGTGTGGTCTAAGGACAAGGGCAATGATACAAAGTCATGTTCAAGTCTTCAAATGGGAAGGAGGAGAAGACTTTTGGTGTGAGCCTCTGTAAAGTCGATTGTTAACATTTGTGGCATACCCCGGGAGCAATGGGCGCTTCTATAAATAGAAATTACTCACTCCACTTGTTTCTTGGAGACTATATACTTTGTGTATATAATATGTCTACTGTAGATGTATGCTGTCCTGTAATAATAGGTTAAGATTGCAACTAAACGTATGATCTGGAGTAACCCAATAAACTTACAAATTCTAGTTCAAGCGCTCAATAGCCCAAAAGAATGTCCACAGTGAGGAGACTTAGTTTTACACATGATATAAAACAAGAACTTAGCATCCTTAATGGTCTTCTTGAGAACAACTTCTAAAATTTAGTTGGTGTTAAGCTGTCAATAGCTCAACATAGTCAACACTGAGAGGGTAATCTCAAAACCCTTTTATAGACTTGGAGGACGAAGGTTAAGCTAAGGACTATAATTCACCATAATTAGGGACCTCGTTCAAGTCCTCGGGAATGAGAGATCTTGGAATATGGCAATTAAGACTTTATCAAGATAGGCTTAAATAGTTGTCTTCAATGGGCAACCCTCTTTACATTACCGCTGGAGTCCAACGACCCTATGCAGGTATCTTAGTTGCAGAGCTTCGGATTTCAAACCAAGGTGGAGCCCTCATGGACCCTCTCTATCTATAGATATT
The DNA here is from genome assembly GCA_003788615.2 of Terfezia boudieri ATCC MYA-4762. Taxonomy (NCBI): domain Eukaryota; kingdom Fungi; phylum Ascomycota; class Pezizomycetes; order Pezizales; family Pezizaceae; genus Terfezia; species Terfezia boudieri. Next base: position 88,544 of record ML121534.1, on the reverse strand, counting down.
GTAATTGGTAAATCACATGATATTCTCCGAAATAAGTTTCCGTAGTAGGTAATACACATTTACCTTCCTTTTATTTATCGTACTATACATCTACAAGGTATTCCAGAAACGTGAACTTATTTCCTACATAATTCGATATAACTCTATAATCGCCCTTTGTAATCCACTTTCCAGTGATGATCCAGAACTCCGTGAAGTATGGTATGGACAGGGAATGATAATGGACGCCTCCTCTGCGGGTTACCCTCAATGCCCTCCTTTGCGACTTCCTTTACCGCATCAGGTAGTCGGTTCTGTAGGCACCCGTTGTGCGCAGGTAATAAGGTGAGGAAATATATAAGAAGAAGTGTAGACTTGCTTGCTTCTAGCTATCATAGTAGGTATATATACATAACATCCTCCTTATCACATGCATTCCCATATGCTTTACCGAGTAAATTCAACATCCTCCGTTACTCCGTCAATGCTAACGACTGTTCTTTCCATGTATTTATGGCACACATTGGTATGATTTTCGTGAGGATATCGGCTGGATTTTCCTTCCCAGGGATTGTCTTAATAATCAGTCTTTCCTTCTTACTTGTTGTCGTATATAATGAAATCTATGCTCAATGTGTCTTGTTCTGCGGAGGCATCATGAGGTGTAGGATAAATGGTATGCACTTCGCTGTCGGTTTTTAGTGTAGGCTTAGCTGAATATTTATTTCAGCTAGATATTGTTGTGCCATGCTGCATCTTTAGCTCCTTCGCAATCATCCTATTGGTTGGTCTCTACCCGGTTTGAGACTTAGCACCCTCCCCACCAAAGGATGAGTCGGCATATATAGTTAGGTTAAGGTCTTAATACAAGACCAGTATTTTTGGTTGTCCATAAGTATTGTATTTCTTTGGCAGCCTGAAAATTTGTTGTTGATGGGTTCGCTATTCTTCTGCCTAGCAGATTAACATATATAGATATTTCAGGTCTAGTCATTTGTGCTATATATAATAGACCTCCTACCAGAGCTTGATAGGGTTTCGGGTTTGTCATTGTGCCTTCCGTATCTTCTGCAAACACATCCAGGACACAGCTACTCCACTTCAAGAATCCGATTCCGATTCTGATGATATCCCCAGCATCTCCTATAAGGTAGCACTAGAAGCCCTTGAAACTTTACGTCTCTTCCGTCTTCAACATCCGCATCTTAGTTTACAGAAAAGAGAGCAGGTAGAGGGCCTTTTGTATCGAGAGAAGCGGGATATTGAGAGTCTACAAGGCATGGCTCAAAGAACGCAGCATCAGACAAGTATCACGGGGTTTTTTATACCGCACTCGGACATTTCCTAGTTTTTTTTGTATATATCTTGATATAGGAAACCTCGCGTTATAAGAAACCAGTGGCCGGTCCCGAGGGGGTTGCTTATATCGAGACTCCACTGTAACCACGAAAAAGGTAATACCCCCTCCCAATCCTCTAATCGCCCCCTCCATCCCCTAATATGCTCCAAATTCCCTAACACCCTCTCTCCGATCCCCTAACACTACAAATAGGTTATGACAACTGCAATAGGGGCCCCTCACTTCCTGCATGGCAGCTGAAGGATGAATGCTATCATCTTAAGTAATGGAGGATTCAGCGTTAGACTTGAGGGCGGAACTGAATACTTTGAGGGATATCTGCCTGTGAAAAGGGATAAAAAGTACTAGATTGCAATTCTCGGTAAGTGGCCGTTCGGCATTAGAGATACTAACCAGATTCCCAAGAATGTATATTTGCTTTTCCAATAGATTGCTAATCAACTATACTAATTAATTAAAAGCTAAGGTGAAGTGAATATACAAAAGCACGAGCCTCTGGGAGGAATAGAGAGGACGGAAAGGATGTATTTTAGGTGAGCAAATCATTTATTCAAATATAAAACGCAAGTACTCTCTCTCTTCATACATCAGATACCCATTCCGAGATATGCAGACAAACAATTAAAATAAACCATTGTTGCATACCTCATCAGTACTGATTTCCATATCCTCCTGCATAGGTTTGATGAACACATGTTATATCTATCTTGCCACTCCAAAAAATTTTGCAAGATCATCGTCCACCAGCTTCCGAATCATCTCGACAACCTCCTTCTCTGACTTTCCGATTTCTTTCATGCAACGGTGGCCGCTATTGAACAATTCCTCCACAATATCGTTGGCCAAGCGACCGAGCGTGGCCGCAGTCACATTATAACCTGTACCAAAGTGCCAGGTATACTTGTTTTTTTCAGTAAGATTATCGGTAATTATTCCATTGTCGTGCATGAACAGCAGGATCTGGACTCGCATGTGTACCTTATCAGTAGCGTCATCTTTCTTGAGTTCCATATCAGGATCGAGATCAGCGTGTGACATGGTTGGATTGAATTTATTCTGTTTGCCTGTAATGTTTTCTTTGATTTGAAGCTGCTCAGGTCTAGTGGATCTAATGTCTCTAGAAGTTGCTATTTGGCTCACTTATATACCTATCCAAGGGCCATGTACATAGCTATGTTAGCTCTGAAAACCTAGGTACAATATCTATGACCATCCACAAAACCAATTCTTCTGGACATGACTCTTAACTACCATCTTTGCTGCAACCTACTTGAATCCGGCGAGCTTTCTGAGAATTTTTTTTTTTTTTTTTTTTTTCGTTTTGTTTTAAATACTCATTACTGTATTGGGGAAGCAGGACACGACAGAGATGCGGGACACTTTCTTGGCAACACCGAATCGGACGTTCTCACGGGTACCTCAATCAATTTCATTCCAATGTTCATGAAACTTTGAGCGGTTCTTCTTGAGGGCCTTTAGGTGCTCCTGTAGGTGCCCCAGACCTTCTTCACATCCTCTACATGTCAAAAACCCACAGAAGTAAAAGGTACTATTTGGGCACTACTACGGCTACCATTATCCCAATTGTATACAATATAGGGCCTCAGCTTCAGGATATCTTTATATATATATAGAGGCACAGGATGGCCGCAAGAACTTCTTAGGGCTAGGCCTGGGCACGAGACTTCTCGAGACTTTTCCATATCGAGCACCCAACACAATCATGATTATATTCGAACACGCTAGCTAGGTGCAGATAATGAGTGGAGAAGGACGAGGAAGAGGAAGAATATCTACCTTTAAGTACCGAATAACACATATTTACACGTGAAGGCTATCATAGTAAGGGCTGCTAAACTGTATGTCGCAACCAATGAAAAGTTTTCGCAGCCACCGAAAAATTTTCACAAAAGGTCTCGAGACTTTTACCGAACTGTCTCGTGCCCAGGCCCCCTTAGGGCTTTTGACAAATCTCAGGGATGCCTATTTGGTCAAACTCTCAACTGGTATCTTGAAGGGCCGAAGCCGCCGAATTAGTGCTCAAGGAGCGCATACTAGTAAGCTTGTGCAATACTGCAAAGTACCCCTCAACGTTGCACTCAAACACTTGTATATGGAGTTGACATCGGCACAATCCAATCCCCCTGAATCTCCCTTTTCGGAACAAGCAGGCTCCCTCATCCGTGTCCTCCAGCGTCACCCAAGGTCGGTCGTTGCTGTCTTCTCTCGTGCAGAGGCTAGGATCGTTGCCCGTACCACTGTGGATACCCGAGATTGTGAACGAAATCAAATTACTCCAATCTCTCCAGGGCCCTGACAAACCGATATCCATCCCAACGCTTATCTACCATACATTGGCTCAGAATGTCAGTATGGCGGAATTCGGAATCCAACCAGTCGGCCAACCAATCTACCTTGAGCTATTCCCAGACTCCAATTCCTTTCTGTGCTGTTTGGAGGATCTCCTTGTAGCACTGCAATTGGTTCACAACCTATGGTCTTGCACATCGTGATGTGCGGGGGGATAACTTCATTGTATTCCCACGGAAACAGGATGCTACAGTGCAAGGCATAACAAGCCTTGACAACCGTTGTTGGCGAGGCGTCTTGATTGATTTTGACCGCGCAACGACCCTGGGCAAGGAGTGCCACTATGAAGGAGGCTATATTTGTTGTCCTGCCGAACTTCTTATCCGGCCTTCCTCTAGTAGTAGGTACCAAGAGACTGGAAATGCTGACAGTACTCCCGATGATGCGAGTTACATCACCTACGATAGTGATGAATCTATGGTCTGGGATGAGCTCGATAACGGCGCTGAGAGTGACTTCTCAATTACAGACACACACATCACTGTCACAAATGTTGTATCATCCACAGAAGTGGCATAATTACCTGGCTTTTGTGTTCTATCCCATTCGTCACGTTGACAGGTTGATCAAGTTAACTGATCCATTGACCAATTTACAAGTCCATTTGGCCAAACTGGCGAGTTCACAGTTCACAGTGGATCGTCCCATACACCATTGGTAGGCACGAAATACCGAAGTTATCCGGGGAGTGGAAATCTTCAAAATACGTTGCAGTCCCGTGCTTCTTTCTTCACCTCAACGACACAACCTTCACCGGCAGTCCAGGAGTTCATTACCTTCCTTAAGAATCTCTTACAAGATGGTTATACAGTATCTAGCCCTGGATCTTTGTCTGTTAATGTCTCCAGGCTAATAACATTTGTGAGTGTGTAGCGATTCTAGGGAAGCTTGGAACACTAGCAACACTAGCCTCATAGTAACCAGTCGTTGTCTATGGGAGGTCACGAACGGTTAAGGGGCTCCAGAGTCCCTTAATTACCTAGTCTGGTTGCCATTAAGGCGTAATTGAAATAACAATTGACCACCTCTAGTAACTGATATAAGAAACCTCTCGATATAAGAAACTCTGCTCCGGTCCCGCCCAAATTTGTATGGGAAAATATGAAACCCTTGTTACTAGCAGGTTTCTTAAGTATTCGCTTAGTAATACATACAGTACAAAAGTGCAGGTTTCTTATATCGCGAGATCAGCCGCAACGGTTACCCCACATCAAGAACAGCATAGGAATTGTTTCTTAATAGGTTTACATCGTAACCAGTTCTCCGAGGTGTTATTCTTCTTGCTTGTGTTAGCTATTCTGATATAAATTATTGGCTTCTCTCTTGTCGCGGGTAATAGGTATCATGCCACCAAAGGTGTCAGTTCGTCAGGCTAAAGAGCGGGGCTCAGCGGGCCGATATTCGCTCACAGCGTTTACTACATCCAGGACACAGCTACTCCACTTCAAGAATCCGATTCCGATTCTCCAGCATCTCCTATAAGGTAGCACTAGAAGCCCTTGAAACTTTAACGTCTCTTCCGTCTTCAACATCCGCATCTTAGTTTACAGAAAAGAGAGCAGGTAGAGGGCCTTTTGTATCGAGAGAAGCGGGATATTGAGAGTCTACAAGGCATGGCTCAAAGAACGCAGCATCAGACAAGTATCACGGAGGTTTTTTATACCGCACTCGGACATTTCCTAGTTTTTTTTGTATATATCTTGATATAGGAAACCTCGCGTTATAAGAAACCAGTGGCCGGTCCCGAGGGGGTTGTTTATATCGAGACTCCACTGTAACTACGAAAAAGGTAATACCCCCTCCCAATCCTCTAATCGCCCCCTCCAACCCCTAATATGCTCCCAATTCCCTAACACCCTCTCTCCGATCCCCTAACACTACAAATAGGTTATGACAACTGCAATAGGGACCCCTCACTTCCTGCATGGCAGCTGAAGAATGAATGGTATCATCTTAAGTAATGGAGGATTCAGCGTTAGACTTGAGGGCGGAACTGAATACTTTGAGGGATATCTGCCTGTGAAAAGGGATAAAAAGTACTAGATTGCAATTCTCGGTAAGTGACCGTTCGGCATTAGAGATACTAACCAGATTCCCAAGAATGTATATTTGCTTTTCCAATAGATTGCTAATCAACTATACTAATTAATTAAAAGCTAAGGTGAAGTGAATATACAAAAACACGAGCCTCTGGGAGGAATAGAGAGGACGGAAAGGATGTATTTTAGGTGAGCAAATCATTTATTCAAATATAAAACGCAAGTACTCTCTCTGTGCATACAGATACCCAATCCGAGATATGCAGACAAACAATTAAAATAAACCATTGTTGCATACCTCATCAGTACTGATTTCCATATTCTCCAGCATAGGTTTGATGAACACTTGTTATATCTATCTTGCCACCCCAATAGACACTGCAAGATCATCGTCCACCAGCTTCCGAACCATCTCGACAACCTCCTTCTCTGGCCTTCTGAAATCATCCATGTCATGGTAGCCGTGATTGATCCAATTCTCCACAATATTATCGGCCATGCTAGAGATCTGGGCCGTAGTCACATTATAATGCCAAGTATACTGCTTCTCCGTTGTCAAATTATAGGTAATTATTCCATGTTTGTCCACGAACTGCAGGAGCTGGAGTCGCATGCGTTCCATATCAGTAACGACATCAGCGAGTGACATGGTTGGATTGAATTTATTCTGTTTGCCTGTAATGTTTTCTTTGATTTGAAGCTGCTCAGGTTCTAGTGGATCTAATGTCTCTAGAAGTTGCTATTTGGCTCACTTATATACCTATCCAAGGGCCATGTACATGGCTATGTTAGCTCTGAAAAAACCTAGGTACAATATCTATGACCATCCACAAAACCAATTCTTCTGGACATGACTCTTAACTACCTTCTTTGCTGCAACCTACTTGAATCTGGCGAGCTTTCTAAGAGAATTTTTTTTTTTTTTTTTTTTTTTTTTTTTCGTTTGTTTTAAATACTTATTACTGTACAGAGATGCAGGACACTTTCTTGGTAACACCGAATCCGACGTTCTCACGGGTATCTCAATCAATTTCATTCCAATGTTCATGAAACTTTGAGCGGTTCTTCTTGTTCATGAACATTGGAATGAAATTGGTCGAGATCCCGCTTTCCTGACATATACAGTACTCCTATTCCCTCCAACTGAATCTGATTTTTGAATTCCCTGGGCAGGCCAATATTCTTGCGTAGGTCGGCCCTCCCCAAGAATCGTGTGGCTTCCCAGGCAGACTGGCCTACATATTCGTGAAATCAGCAGAATTCCCGGGCAGGCCACAACAGATGTAGGTATGCTTCTAGCCGCGAGTATTGATACTGTGTACACAATCTATTTTTATTGAATAAGCTTGATTGAATAAACATGTACAATGAGAAATCTAATTAACACTACGTGGGTAAGATCTCGTGATTACTGTAAACAGTAATATCCAATGTAGGTCTGCTTCTACTTAGGGGGAGGGAGAGGCAGTGGGAACTAGCCGCACCTCCAGTTTTGCTACCTCCTATGAGTTAAGGGAGCCCTCATTGTAAGATTTATCTACTTTGCGAGGTTCCCACTCATGTCTATCTCGCTGCTATCCCGGATGACAGATATATTACTGCGTCCCTTACATGGGCGCCGTCCAACCAAACTTGCACCCAGTTGTAGGAACAACAGCTATCCTTCTTATCCTTCCCAAATCTGAGGAGCCTAAGGCTATGAGACGGTCCCGTTCCCTTATCTTAGAAGACTCGGTACACCCATGGAACGACGGGCTGCATAAACACGCCACCTCCCGAACAAAAGGAAAGCCGAAAAAAACCTTCTTGCCCCACCACGCCCATTTCCCTGCACCACTCAGGTGAGATCCAAGCTCGAGGAAAGAGTCTCGACGAGGTCCACCGTGTGTTCCAGCCCGCGATAGGCTCGATCGTGAGTGCAAAGCTCAGGCTAAATGCATGGAATGGACGCGGGCTTTGGTTGGCATTCTAGATCATTTGTGATTCGTGGGCCCTTCCATGTTTGCAAAAGAGAAGAGCACCAGTCTCATGGCCAGCCAGTTATAGGCTACATTGCGAGTACAAAGCTGCAGGCTGACTGCATGGAATGGAAGTGCCTTCGGGCCATGTTGGATAAGTCACACATTGTGGCATGGGAACATTCGTCTCAAGGATTCCTGTAAAAGGATCCCCATTTCCCCCAGTCTCATACTGTCTCTCTTCACAAAACTTCGTTTATCTTAGCCGCGAACTACGCTATTCACCAGAGCCTTGTTCTTTCCATATATCCCCTTGACCCACAACCACGCTGCAACCAGAGCTCAGGCGGAAGAAGTTGTCATAACGTCGACGCAGCTATAGATAAACTTATTAGCATTTCACAACCTACTACGCACGTCAGTCCTTTTTTTTCATATTACCAGCGCATCTCAAGTCAGGATGTCAACATCAGTTAGTTTCACTGCCAGTCCCACACCTCGAAGTGTGGAGCTCTTTACACGGGTATTGTCAGCATTCCCGACACTCCAACTGATCCTCTCCTACAGTCACCGCGCGGACATTATCCACCTAGCACGAACATGCCATGCCCTGGCTTCCATCCTTACGGAGTCCGTTTCCCCACTACGCAGACCGTTCCCCAGGTGTACGGTGGACCTCGCACCCTGCCAGCGGTGTCAAGCGATTGTGTGCGCCGACTGTCAGCAGGAGGTCCAGGAGCTCGAGAAACCATCTACCATGATGGCTCGCCTTCAGATGCATAGTGCTCTACTTATGGCGCCAGACAGAACCGAAGTTAGGCTCCAGGTAGTAAGCAGGTTTGACACAGCGATGATTAGACGCTGGCCAACGGGGCTTGTACCAATAATGCAGGCTGTGGAAGGCAAAATATTGTGTGAATCGTGTTTTAGACTCCATAGGGGCCCCAACAGGCAACCGCAGTTATTTCATGTACCGATGCTGGAGTGGAAAGACATTCCAACCACCCACACATTATGCGCCTGTACGGACAGCGATCGTGCGCAGTGTGATGGGGATAGGCAGTTGGTGGCAATGGAAGATATCCCCGTGGAGAGTCGATTCGTGGCTTTGGTGATTTTGCCGCAACACCTAAGGTCAACGGGATCGGACTTCATGTTGGCTTGTCCACTGTATGTCCTGGATGCCTTATTCCCACAGGGGATCATAGGTGACCGTATCAACTGGTAGCAGGTCATCTGAGGGCCATGGGTCGTCCCTTGTGGAAGCAGCTTCCTGGATGGCCGGGGGGGGGGGGGGGGGGAGCGGTTAGATTGTTCGGTTGTTTGCTATTTCCGCATAGGAGTCATGAGGAGTCATGTAGTCTGGTTGAGGAGTCATGAGTCATGAGGGATTTTTTAGAAAAGAAAAATAAACTAGTGTAGTACCACGTTCTGTTGTACATATGTGACTACATGTGACCTGCCTGCCCACCAGACAAGACAAGATCCGGCAGCGAGATTGTATCAAGACCTCAAAGCCACTCTCGGTGGAGTTGCGGGACTCGGAAGGAGCATCTTGTAGTTCGCAGAATACTCCATCTGCCATTCGCAACCGCCCCCACCGCCAGCCAGCACCAGTCAGTACCCAACACCGCCGCCTCCGACAAAGACCACACCCGCAGCCGCAAGTGTAACCACACAGACCACAGACCACAGACCACAGACCACAGACCACAGCCCCTTCACTTCCACTTCGAACGGCGGGAACTCGGGGAGTTCTAGGGAGGAACACCCGGAGATGAACCAAGAGCTGTATAAGTACTTACATATGTATACATTACAAGACGTTGGATGGCATGGCGAATCACCCACACACCACCACCCTTCAATCGATAGAGCTCTCCCATCTCATCCTAATCCTGCCCTTGGGGACCCTCTTCTACACCTTTGCCCCACCTTCTTGTCCTAAATAAAATTCCCACGATAACCTGCGATTCTTCCTTACCGCCCCGTATCGCGGGTCTTCCAGCACAGCACCCCCAACACGCTATCATCAATATTTCTGTCCAATCTACGGGGCCGTAACTCCGCAGCCACCACCGTCCCCAAAGGCACTATCCCCAAGCGACACCACACCCCCGCGATTATAATGATCAGTAGGAGGAATAGGAGGAGTTTATACGGAGGCGCACGAAGGTTAATTAAGGCGCTGGTTAAGATCGAAGAGTTAGAGAAGGTGAACCGCAGACTGAGGGAGGATATGGAGTCCCTCAGGAACACCCCACCATCACCACCTTCTAATACCCAGGCGACACCCCCGACGCCTCCTCCCCCGACAACAACAAACAGCGTTTTTACCAACACCGATCCCCGTCCAGCACGCTCATATGCGGAGGCAGCGACCATGACCAGCCAGACCCACAAGATACCCGCGCTCCCCCTTCAGCACCCCCAAAACGTGGAGCCACCAAATTCAAGGAGAAAGGAGAAAGGGTAAAGGCAAGGAGCCGGCGGCACCCCTGAAATCCACAACAGCTGCACCATCTCCGAACCCTCCGACGGCGACATCATACAAACGTACGGAAGCGGTACTACTGCCCTCCGAAGGGTAAGGGCAATGAACAACAAGCCAGGGCGACACCACACCCCCACCTCCCGGGTTCTCGCGGAGAAGTATGAGGATCTGCGGAAGAAGTATAATCAGCTGCAGGAGGAGTATGATGAGGCATGCGATTATAATGATCAGTAGGAGGAGTATGAGGAGTTTATACGGAGGCGCACGAAGGTTAATTAAGGCGCTGGTTAAGATCGAAGAGTTAGAGAAGGTGAACCGCACACTGAGGGAGGATATGGAGTCCCTCAGAAACACCCCACCATCACCGCCTTCTAATGACACAAGCACCCAGGCGACACCCCCGACGCCTCCTCCTCCGACAACAAAAATCAGCGTTTCCACCAACACCGATCCCCGTCCAGCACGCTCATATGCGGAGGCAGCGACCATGACCAGCCAGACCCACAAGATACCCGCGCCCCCCCTTCAGCACCCCAAAAACGTGGAGGCACCAAATTCAAGGGGAAAGGGTAAAAGGCAAGGAGCCGGCGGCACCCCTGAAATCCACAACAGCTGCACCATCTCCGAACCCTCCGAAGGCGACATCATACAAACGTACGGTAGCGGTACTAAGGGTAAGGGCAAAGAACAACAAGCCAGGGCAACACCACACCCCCACCTGCCGGTTCTCGCGGAGAAGTATGGGGATCCGCGGAAGAAGTATAATCAGCTGCAGGAGAAGTATGATGAGGCACACAATTATATTAATCAGCAGGAGGAGTATGAGGAGGTTTATACGGAGGCACACGAAGGGTTAATTAAGGCGCTGGTTAAAATCGAAGAGCTAGAGAAGGTGAACCGCAGACTGAGGGAGGATATGGAGTCCCTCAGAAACACCCCACCATCACCGCTTCTAATGACACAAGCACCCAGGCGACACCTCCGACGCCTCCTACTCCGACAAAAACAAACAGCATTTCCACCAACACTGATCCCCCTCCATCACTGACAATGGGCTAGACTTTCCAGGAGCACTGCGATAATGCGAACAATGTGATAATGCGAAGAACGGGAATACGAGGATACGAGAAGAGCGAGAAGAACGAGAAGAACGCGAACGACGAGGATAACGCGGTTATGACAACCACGAGCCCTACAACCTACAACGAAAGGGCAAAGGTAAAGAGTCGGCGGAAGCGGCATTATTTCCTCCTCCGAACCAAACCCCCCCCTTTATTACGGCGAAGGCGGCTGAACCACCCCCC